>QEYB01000180.1:1200000-1688887 GCA_017562135.1 Dipylidium caninum | reverse complement strand
ACGTTGCCCCAATGCACCCCCGGAAATGGTTGCAACCCTTCCGCGACTACCGCATATCGTTTCTAGCGGCCACAAGGCAAAATTACCGGGGTGCTTACTACAGGAAATCATGATGGCTTTAGTAGGGGGCTCATTTTCCCCTCTTCAAAAGGGAAACCGACTTTTGCTTTGTTTATAGTCTATACCCTTCCTCACCTCCTAAATTTTCGCTCTTTTGCCACTTTTTATTATTTAAAAAACCGGCTTAGCCCGTAAAATTATGGGGAGCATTGGAAACGACTCTGTCTTCCAGGACTTGGCGATGCAAATACGTAAGTGTGCCCAATTACAACACCTGCTTTGCCTTTTGGCCATGTTAAATATAAGTGCAGGCAGTGCGTATTTTGTGATGCCCCCTCCTACATTAATTAAGCTCTATTCTCGTTTATTTTTAACTGTTTTGTATATTGTCGTCTTAACCTTGAAGATTGAGTTTTATACTATAGATTAGCCGTTTAATTGTCCAACACGACACCACCATTAAATTGCAGATTATATTCCTAAGATATTCTTATCATTTTAAGCTACAAATGGGAAAATGGCCCATTCAGTGTTTTGCATTTCTCAGCGTTCGTTAGCTCTATTCACCGTGAGGACGACAGTCTGTGATGGTGTAAATCTCTCACCTCTCACCAGTCAATGGGCATCTTCTATCTGCTTCTACCTTAGAGTTTCAGCTTAGATCGAAGTATGCGGGAGAGTTCGCAGAGACATGTTAAGGAACTGCCTGTTGTTGTTTCCAACTCTTGATCTCGTCTTTGCAACTGTCTGCTGCAGTATCATAGTTGTCCAAGGTTTCCGCTCGCAGAGCGTGAAACTACTGCTAGACGAGATAGTGCGACTAACATTGCACTCTGCCTGTATTCTTGTGTTGTGTCGCTGTTAATTGTATGTATATGTGAGCAAACTGTACATGTAAAAGAAAAGCGAGACTATAAATGCCAGTAATGACTTTTGGAAGCGGAAGTGGAAGCTAAGTGCTACTACCCGTCCCTCTGGCGAACCGTGACTTTTTTACGCTTAAACGAGCTTAAGCTGAGCTATAGTCATAATAATCTCGTAAGAAGCTGGCCGCCACTTTTGACGTTTCCTTGCCCGATAGGCAATAGTTTCATGCACACATCCCGCCATCAAATTAGGGAAGCGCTTCTACGGAAGCTCCCGCAATAAAGTTCCGATACCAGTTACGCTTGATGACGAGAATTTGAGATACTGAAGGCCACGATAAAGGCCTCCATTCTTGGCCTAATTCTCATCAGTGGGTAAGGGCACTACCCGAATCAGTTAGCGTTGGTCGCGTCGATATGCCGAGAAAACAAATCAAGGAAAACATAGTTTGCCGTGGTGAAGCTTTTCTTCGATCTTCCTTACATGTCACCTTTCACACATATTCTATGGGTGCATTCTTTTCCTCACACTTCGTTACGAAAAACTTATCCTATTTTTAGATCCGTGATGTCGTAGACAAATGGCCTGGCGGTTTGCAGAATATTCGTTCGATTTACATTCGTGGCGGCTGGACCAAGTGTACGCCAAGTATACTTCGACAATACGCGAACGCAGATGAGGTTGGAATTAAGGTCAGATTATTGCGAACTCAAGCCCAACCAGACATGTCGGCGAAGCTTACAAACACCCCGATTACCCGCCAAGCTTTCTTGAGTGGGCGAAGGACCTGGCCTATCTCGGAGAAAACAGTCAAATCCCTACTCAGAAAAAAAGCGCCTAAAAACGGACAAAAAACCTTCGAGAAAACGTAAACCAGGTTTTTCCAGACTCCGTGTAAAAAAGAATATTTTATTAAATATATCTCTAAACTCTGCTTTCTTAATTACGCCCCCGTACCTTCAGTGTGCTCTGCTTATCTCTAGCTGCGCGGGCTGTTACTATAAATGGGATATGTAAAGTTAACCAGGACGTATAGTGGTGATTTCGTAAATTTTATTGCAGTGAGGATGAATGCATGAATAATAAAAAGCTTATTTGAATTGGGCTCGTTGAGGCTGTATCATACCGGACGCCGAGACCGATGGCAGGACGCCTGTCCGGGGAGGCCCCACGTTGGCGGCATTGGTGGTCCAGGAGGCATTCCGAGACCTGGCAAATAACGTTCTGCGAATTTATAGGCGGTCTGATTCCCATCGGTGGTGCCCGGCATCATTGCAGGAAACTGAGGAGGAAAGGCTCCGACGGGGGCATTCCAGGCATACCCGGAGGGGGGATGCCCATAGCTCCACCGAACATTGGTGGGGGTACCTTTCCTTGCCTGTATGCTTCAGCTAAATAGTTGGTTGAGAAATAAAAATAACTAACAGGCGTGGTCGACTAATTTCTGGACTTGTTCTTCCAGCCATTTTTGGTAATACTCACGGACACTATTTTTGTGAGTGCGTCCCTGTGCAGTGAGTTTTACGCACCGATGGTGAGTCGTGTGTGAGAAATTTGTCGCAATAATCCACAATAGTACCTAAAGGCGTAGGAGCAATGCAATGGTAAAAGGAGACTTGCTTCGGCATTTCTTCGAGTGCTATTGTGCGGGTGTTTCAGGGTAAGCTAAAACAAAAGAGCCAATCTAGATATTTTCTGTCATCGTTGATAAATTAAAGAAATCCCAAGAGTTGCACTTGCCAGGGTAGGCAACTTGTAGCACTTTCTCATGTTCGGGAGGGGAGACGTGTTGCAGAATATCAGTTTTTACCTGAGCGGTTCTTTTTGCCCCCAATAAGAGGCGCGTAACGATTGGGTCCATTTATCCAGGGTATTGGGTTCGACTCCAACACTGTCCCTAATGAACGACAGGAAATTTTAATGAAACTCCATCAACTGACATCCAGTACAGTGACAAGTACTGATGCGAAGCGACGACTGGTCATAACTTTTCTGTTATATCAAGTGCGGCTCCCCCTGTACATCTATCCTTGATCGAACATCTGAACTTATTAATAATCCTCTGAAGTCGAGTCGTGGTGCCCTACAAATTGCTTCGTACATGTTTTAAGGACGAGACCCTGGTCGCTGTACATCTTTTTACAATTTCTCTCTGCATTTTTCAAATTTGAGGGCAAACCGGAAAGTTCTGATTTTTTCTCTGCCAGAATTTAGCGTTGCCTTATTGTGAATTTAATAATCCTGGAGGCGAGTGTTTGAAAATTTTAAGCGTTTTGTCTATAATTTTGGCGCGCTTTTGTTTATTCTGTTGTGATTTCAACTGTGTCGGCTTATCGTTACATGGGCATGTTTGGGACTGTAACAGGCCTCGCAGCTTCGTCGGACGACCCACCTCCCCGCCTTCTTGATTGTGCCCATTTAAATAGTTTTTGTTTGTTTATAGTCTCAACACTTTTTTTCAACTTTTCATTGGTATATTTTCGTTTATGCTGACTTTTTTTTGATAGCATTCTCGATCGGTTTTGGTGCGTAGCCTCAGTGGTTCGATTGCTTTTTGTTATCGTGGGGCGGATGGAGTCGACCAAGGCTAGTTTGGACGAGGTTGGGCGGATCCCAGTAAACGAAATGACGTCTAGAGACTACTACTTTGATTCATATGCTCATTTTGGCATTCATGAGGTAACATTTTTGCACATCTTATGTAGTCGTGTTTAGGAAATGTTGAAGGACGAAACCCGGACTGTTACGTATCGAAATGCGCTTCTACATAACAAGCATCTTGTGAAAGATAAGATTGTACTTGATGTTGGTTGCGGGACTGGTATCTTATGTTTGTTTGCGGTTAAAGCTGGTGCGAAGCACGTGATTGGGGTATGAGTAAACCACTTTAGTCGGTTACAGTAACTAGATTGAGTGTTCAAACATTATTGATCATGCAAAAGAGGTCGTGAAGGCCAACGGCATGTCGAACAGTATGATTCCAAACTAATCTAATTTTGGACCTTAGAGATAACTCTTATCAAGGGCAAGGTCGAAGAAGTTTCTCTTCCAAACGGGATGGAAAAAGTTGATATTATTATAAGCGAATGGATGGGATATTGTCTGTTTTATGAATCGATGCTCAATACTGTCTTGTACGCTCGTGACAAGTGGCTGGTAAGCTGTTCAGTATTTTTTCTCGAATTCTACCTTTTTATTCATTTTTGCTATTTTAGGCGCCCGGGGGCCTTATTATGCCAGATCGTGCGACGCTGTATATCTGTGGTATCGAGGACCGGCAATATAAGGATGAGAAAATTAACTGTATGCTATTTTATCTATGGGTACCGTTTCTCAGTTTAAGTTGCACATTTGGCTGACAGTTTAGGCGTGTTATAACTCAAGGGTTTTTTTGTAAACTACCGCTACTTAATGTATGTAACGAACCATGTGTTTCCACCTTTTTATGTGCCTCTGTTTCTTTCCCAAATATTTTAGCTGGGATGGGTATCTGTTCTTTGTTGTAGGGTGGGATAATGTCTATGGGTTCGACATGAGCTGTATCCGCAAGGTCGCTTTGACCGAGCCACTTGTTGACGTTGTCGACCCCAACCAAGTCGTTACAAATTGTTCCCTCGTAAAAGATGTCGACATGTATACAATTACTGTTGAAGATCTTACTTTTTCGGCGCCCTTCCATTTGACTTGCAAACGCAATGACTATGTTCATGCATTGGTCACTTTCTTCAATATCAATTTTTCTTGTTGTCACAAGTTTGTCGGATTTTCTACGGGACCTGATGAAAGGAGGTATACGCACTGGAAACAAACGGTCTTCTATCTAGACTCCGGGGAAGGTGATGAATGTTTGACTGTTAAAAAAGGTGAAGAAATCCGGGGAATTTTTTCTATTACACCCAACAGCCGTAATAATGTGAGTCCTGTCAAGCCATTATTTAGATCTTTACGCGAACCCTTTTTTAAATAGCATCTATTTGCTTCCTCCAACTTATTTGTCTCAACGAAATTTTACCTCCATCTGAGTCACCTTTTATGGTGCATTTGTTTATTTTTGTTTTATTTTCTGTAGCGTGACTTGGACATCTCCATCAAGCTCAACTTCGATGGCGAGCTCTCTTCTATGGATAAGAAGTTTAACTATCGAATGCGCTAGGCACTCGTTGGGGTCCTCTGTCATTCCTCCAGTTTTCGCATTTTCCGTGCATCCGCGAGGATATTGCTGAATTCCTTTATACGATCCATTTCAGCAAGATTTTAATATGAAAATTAAAATCATGACAGTATCTTTCTCCGCCGCACGTCATCTTCTGGATACCGTTAAGCGGTTAGATGGATTGTTTCTAGAGCCTATCATTAGCCCTGACATGCGGTTCGAGAGTGAGTTACAATTGACAAGTGCTCGACATTCAGACGAATGTAGGGTGTTGTCTGGACCTAATACGAGTCGCTGGGCAGTGAGGCGCCTATGTCCGTATTAACTTGCATGAGTTGACCACGTAAACGGTGCAAATGTTTGAGATGGCGCGAAGGGGCCTTGTTCATGGCGAACTTCTTGCACACAGTCTGATTTTATTGGATCGGCGCGGACTGCCTCTCGCTTCCTTCGGGGGCGGAGAGCGTCCACCGGAGCCAAGTGTGGGTCGTCTTATTACTGTTAAAACGCGAGTGTGATTTGGGATTCTATGACTTGAGAGGCCACCCCGCCAGAAGGGTGCGCATGTGCTTTGGTGATGGAGATCGGCGACTAGCTTTCACGAGCTGACCACAATTTGGTCACTCGTCCGCCACATGAAAAACGCAGAAGTGTAGTTCATTTAACTCGTATTCGCAAGTAGACTTCGAACAGGTAGAAGGGCTGGGTGGCCTGCATCCCATAAACTATACCAGTGGTAAATTTTGTTTGCGAATTGCAAGCCTTCTCTGTGTCCTCCACTCCCTAGCGTCGCGAGTCAGTGTTTCGGGAGGAGTTTATGCAATAATGTTCGGAAACTAGTTGCGGCATTGTTCTTAAGTGCAGGAGCTGCATTCACCTCACAGTTGGAGCCTGTGTTTGGTCGAATCGTCAGGTATTAACACAGAACAGAGGCGCCTGATTGCCGGCTGAGATCGCGTTATTTGTTTTAAGGTGGCCATCAACGTAATGGCGAATAGAAATACAAAACTAGTCTCCTTATAGGCGTCGGGGGCACCGTCTGTGACGCACCTGACGAACGGGCGGAGATGGCCCAATGCGGCGGCTCTCTCGCCCTAGCGATTTGGACGAGTGGATTGCAAATCTGAAAATGTTCTGCTGCGCTCAACATTCTTAAAGGCCATTCTCACGACCTAATACTTTTACTACATGTCATTAAGACTGACTAGAATATGTCCAAACCCCGTCGCTGTATATCAGGTTTACCCGATTAATAAATCATCAGACAGGATACGGTCAAAACTCGTAAGGTGGTAGCATTTACAATACCAAAATGCCTCACTGACCTCGTTGGAAGCGACTTACGAAAAACAGATGGTCCTGCCCTTTGCAGGAAACAATAATTTCCTAACGTCACCTTGGCAGGGTTGCAGCCAAGACCATAAGAAGAAAGCGGAGTGGTCAGACCCGGGCGCCTGCGAGCATGTCACCCCATCTTGACTGCGTCGTGCATAAAGCTAAGGGGAACCCCAGAATGATGGGGAAGAGGGTAATTCGTGCACCCCAAATCCGTGTCGAATTCGTGTTCACTAGCGGTCAGGCTAAAAAGAAGCACTACTTGGGCCCGAATGCTGACAGGGGATAGAAACAACACAGTCCGAGAACGAATCTAGGCGTCACCAGACCATCATTTAAGCGAGTAATACCTCCCTCTTTGTTGAGTTTTACTCCAACACTTAGAGGCCGACAAAATTTACGTAAGCACGCAAATGTGTGTTGTGGCATATTTTTTGAAGAAAGATTTGGATGGAGCCGGAACTGGGGGAACGTTTATTGCTCACAGACATCACGAAGCGTTGACTGTACACCGCTCACGATAAGATGGGAAAAACAACTAGACAAAGAGGAAGCCAATTACTCTCACAGAAAACTATCTCTAACGTTGTTATTCCACAGGGAAGCGGTGACCGAGGCCTGGTTGGGGAAGGCGGCATTAGCAGCGGAAGGGCCGGGAGCAGGGGCTTGGTGCAGCACAGGGCTGTGAATGCAGTTGGCAGCAGGAGGGTTGAAGTAGGCAACAGCGGCCATAGCCAGTGCAGCAGCAGCAGCAGCATCCGAGGTCAGCATGGGATAAGCTGCATTTATGAAGCCTTGTTGGTGCACTGACGCGGGCTGCACCACCAGTCGTTGCCGGGGCGCCGATGATAGCAGTGGCTGGTGCCTGGTGCTGCTGAATAGGAATGACACCCGGCACGAGAATCGATGGAAAAGAGACTGTTCCCGCGGCGGCCGGTGAGGGAGAAGAAGAAGGGAAAAAGCAGAATCCAACATCACCCCTGTCACCACCTGCCGGTGTCGCCTGCGCACATGTGATCAGAGGCGGGTCTGGAGGGGGCAATGGTTCGTTTCGGGGGGTCCACATTGTTGCCAGCCTGCGGCTAAGAGCGCAGTCACCTGAAATTCGGCAGGTAACAACATTTGGACTCGATTCATTTTCATCAGCACTTAGTGTATGACCCCGGTTGGCAGTGTTCATTCTCCACTATCAAGCGTCACCGGAAGACCAAGGGAGTTTGCAAGATGAGTTAAATTGACAATAACTGACCGTTCCACAAGGCGTTGTCCAGCGGGGGGGCGTCGTTGTGCGTCGTTGAGTCCGATTCAGTGAGGGGATGGTTGCCATGACCGCCAACGACGGCGCACTGTGAGTCATGCTGAGAGCCAATGAAAACAAAATTCCGCGTGAGTCAATATTCATAATAGACGAATGACAAGACCTAGAAAACTCTCATCTTTTCGCCCGAATCCAAAAACAATCCTACTTGGGGGCTGTAACTGGTGAATTTCGGTCTGTACACAGCGTGACTTGGCATTTGAGCAGGCATGCGCCGTAGGTAATGACATAACTATTATTAATGAACTAGGGAGGGTTGAGTCGAGGCGCACCATGTGCAGCGAAGCAGGAGGGCCGGGGTGAGGTTGAGGAAGGAGTTGGGTTGAAGCAAACGTAGCCCCACAGCCCGTGTTGGTGATGTGCTGCAGGGAGGACGGTACGGTCAAGACCGATTCCGGCGAGACAGCAGAACAAGGAGTAGCCTAAAGTTGTCAAAAGGAGCAAGGAAAGGGCTCCGCCGAGTCAGATGCCAGGATGCTCGATATGAAGGTTCCACCACTTACGGATGCTGAAAACGGCGTGGTTGTGGAATGTTCGGTATGTACACCATAAGGACCTCCTCTTGCGTCTACAGGGGTGGATGATGGAAGCACCAATGGCAGTTTTGACAAGTCATTCCCGAAGCGCGCATTATTCAAGGCGTCTGGAGTTGACTGTTCCTCGTCCAGTGAAGGTCCACTTCCTTTCTGATCGCTGATTTGCAAGACAGATGAAGAAAATACGTAGCATCCGGAAGCTGCGCCTCAGACTCTAATAGCTCTAACGCAAGCGTGCTACTTGGACATGGTAGGCTTATGATAATAAGGAGCTGGGCCTGACTACCTTACGCGAGAGCTTCGTTAATAAAGATCTAAACGAAATCCCCGTTATTGCGATATTAGGCAGTGAAAAACATGGCATCAAAATAAACAAAACCACGATGGATTAGCCTTGACACAGGTACAGCACTTCGTCTCGCCAACGTAATAAAGCAAAACTTCTATTTTAATCAAACCGGCCACTCTAAAGAGGGCCGTTCGGTTTGTAGAATTAGACAAATAACAAAACATCAGTTAACTGCTAGGTTCAGTGAGATATTGCCCATCTGAACCGTTCCCCATGTTCACTACTCCTGCTTTTAGCAGTGCCCTTCAAGCCAAATTCACAAATATGCCCTCGACGACATAAAAAACGTGTCGTCATAATGGAAACCTCCACCGTAAAAAATTTCGCACCTTGCACCTTCTTAGATTGTTTCGCAAAAGACTCACCTATTTCTTTGATCTACTTCTTCCTCAGGTAGGAGAAGGGGAGGTCCGGGCGAGGGAGAACGCTCCTTGGTCCACGGCGCCGAAACGTGGGCAAACGCCTCATGTGGGCCCCCGATGGGTGACGATGGGAGGGCGTAGGGATCATCGGATTCTGCTTCTTTGACTTCTGTCGCCGGCACTGCTCTTGACAACTGATGTCTTTGATAGGCTCGACGATATTGTGACTTAACTCGTACGCGACCGTTTTCTCCAATGGCCAGGGTCAACTTTGGTATAACAGTTTCCACCTCTCCTGTCCGCGCCCTCTTTTCTCCTCCTCCTCCTCCTCCCCCTCCTCCTCCTCCTTTAGTCACCTTCACCTTCTGAGAAGGAGCAGCCGTGTGACCCTCTACAAAGTAACGGAACCTATGCGGCATCAACCCAACACCTCAACGCTCCACCCAAGTTCAAATGGCACAGCGAAATATTCGCTTTATGAAAATCTCATGGAGCACAAGTACCTCCACCGTTAGGTGCTAGGGGAGAGGACCTTTCGTTGCCCGCTGCGGTGTGTACGCCCTGTCCCATCTTCACCGATCACTGCAAACGGCGGAATCTGACGTAGTCGAGGGAGAGTTGGAGCGCAGTCGACGGGCCCAAGTGCTTCCGGCGCTTGGTGTGCTACCTAATGCCCGCGGTTTGGACGTCGTTACGTCGCAGGCTATCTGTAGCGTCGCCTCTGACTTCGTCCTCTGAAATTACGTCCTTGTGAGTTTCGTACTTATGTCCTATGGGTAGCACAATTTGAAAGGCATGGTGATTACCTTAACTCCAGTTTGCAAGGGCTGTTGTTGGGCGTTTCTGCCAGGCTTGTTGGCGTTTAGCTCCTCCTTCGGCGTGGGAGTTGGTGAGGTAGTGCCACGTTTATGCCGCGACCGCCTCTTTGCAGTAGCAGCCGGTTGAGGGGATGAGGGCGGCTGCTTCAGAAGCCCTGCGTGCTTGTTTCGACCATCGGCCAGGCTCTGCGAATGGACGGGAAACACAGCTGCGGTAGAGGTATATATTTACTGAAGTCGCCATTGCGGTAACAGGGGTGCTTATCGGCGTTCTGAAGGACCCTCTCCGCTTACAAGTTTTCATGATGCGCTCACACGTAGCCATGCATTCGGGTTCGACGAGCGAAGCGGGGTAGAGGGGGAGGCGAGGGACGCCTGTCAGGGGGAGGGCGGACGTCCTCACGCGTGATTCACGCAGACCTGCCCCCGAGGTCACTTTCCCGCCTGTCTGTACACCGCCGGCGACCACGACCACGACCACGACCACGTCATGAGGAGATATTCAACCTCGGCCCACCCGACAAGCTTTTATATACCAGCAGAAAAGTACCCAAAGCATCTTGCCTTCTCCAAAACATCCTGTCCACTAACAATCTTCTAGCATCTGGATATGGTGTTTCCCCTTCTTTCCTTCCACTTTGGCCAATTTTGATGAAAGACATGCACAAACACGAAGGTCAGATTAGTTTTTACTCGGTCATCGAATGACATTTACACGCACATGTGATAAATTTATCAGCTTATTACTAAGTTCGGCCCTCAAAAACCGCAACAATGATACGCGGGCAACTGGAGGAGGAGTTGAATGTCGGGCCCGACCACGTAGCGGGCCTAGCGCGACTCCTCACGTCAGCACGAGGAAGAGACTCCTCCTTCAGCGACCGAGCAGCCATCCCCGCAGTCAAGGCTTTGACGGATATACAGAACTACTGTTGATGACAGTAGGCCGTTGAGGAGCGAACCACGGTGACCATGAGCCATCACTGTCGAGTATATCTCCCTCAAATGTCGTATCGTGAAAGTGGCTCAGCTAACCGCCAGACCCTCATTGATTTGGCTACGAACCAGCGCCGAAACGTGACTCCTCTCGCCTTGCATCGGCATTGGCATTGACAGTGACTTGAACCAACTGATACACGAGTACGTCATCGCGGCGTAAGCCGCAAGTCAAAGACGTATGTAGATGTCAAAACCCCGACTGCCAATTCATCACCGTAAATTGTACAATAACGAGGGACCGAACGACTCGAATCAACGCAAAACACGCCAAAATTGAGATGAAAGTAGTGCCACCGTATGTGAGTTCCCCCAGAGGAGACAAGAACTGAGAATGTCCTGAGTGCCTTTAAGTATGGTTCACCAACGCGTCGACTTGTGCGCCACGGTACGCAGCGTCCACTATGTGCAACGCCGCCACGTCCTCGTGTGACAGCACCTAATTGTCCCACTCAACTCACATAATTAAGAATGCCAAATGTGAAGCAGAGAGAAGCAGGCGTACCCGTTGCAAAGCCTTCTCGAGATCTCTGTCCACCACTTCGAGGCGCTGCGGCGGGAGGCAGGAGCGGGTGGGCCGTTGATGCTGCTGTTCTGACGTTTTGTGGTTCTGATGCCACCGCCCACCAACGCTTCTTGCATCCTCCTCATCGGTGCTCGCGTTCGTCACACTGGAAGAAGGAGGAGCCGTAGCGACTGTTCCATCTCTTCCCGCTTCATTGAGTGAGGAGGGAGCAGAAGGATCGTTTTCAATGTCAACTAAAAGTACGTGACCAATGGTTCCACGCCCGATGGGATTCGAACGGCAATCGCGAGACCAAACATATCGAAAATTCAGGCCCATGGTGGGGCCGGTGGGAATAGCCGCAATTATGCGATCGCTCTCCGACGTTGTGACATCCCGATCCTCCTCCTTCTGCTCCTTCAAACAACTGGCATTTGGAGATCCCAACACCAACTGCTTAACTTTCATAACCAATATATTTGTGCCCTTCATACGAGTTCGACGAATCCTTGCCGCTGAAAGGAGAACAAGTTACGATTTGTTCGCCTGCAGACTAATGTGGTGCATTTCACAAAAAGGTAAAACACATAGTTGGGACAGGAGGCGTCTCAAGTGTGAAATTCTAAGTGAACAAGGGAATTTGGAAGTTGAGTTACTTTTATCTAGGAGCCACCGGGATCAGCCAAAGCATCACCGTGGGGGCCAGCAGACACAGTGACCTACTCCCGGTGCACGTGCTCCTTCTCGCCCAAATGACACACCAGAACATGCGCGCGTAACCACTTATTCTCCTCTCGCGGCCATTCTTACAGGTTTCACAAGAGAAGATTAGTGTACAACGAGTGCCTGGGTAGCGTCACTTAGTGAAGCGGTAGTCTGATGATTTACGAGTTCCCACGTGTTTATGGCTCAAGACGCCACTTTGTGCACGGCAGCGAGGTGCCTGCGGGACCAGGGAGGTGACGCGACTGACCACGAGGAGTGGAAAACGCTCCTGCCCAACGGTGTAAAAGCTCGCGCCGAGAAGGCATCTTTAAGATCTCAAATTTCCAAACGCGTTTATCAAAGATGATCGACTAAACCGGACGCTCATATGTAACATGTCGAAACTCCTTGAGTTTGGTGTCAAAAAGAAAAAACCGCTACCAACAACACTTGAAACTGCAGGATTGAGGTCAGCGGAAGCAGCGTCGAGATGATAGCCTTAAAATTACAAAATGCATGCCGAATGGAGCGACTCCGAAATATTCGAAGGTACCACGAAGAGGCGGCCTAATTCTCACGGATGTATGCAGTAGTGTGCGTCTTCCCCGAAATATTCCCTGGATTTTCCACACCTGCTCCACCTAATGCGTACGACCATCCGCCTCAGGCCACAATTCCAAATTCACCAATTTCGCTAATGCGTAAACATGTTCCAGAAAAACCACCTTTTGCGCGTAAAAATGGAAAGTCTAGAAGCATAATACCAACGATACTATAAAAATGCGCTAAAAAGAAGGAGGGAGGAGGAGGAGGATTATCCAAATTATTTTACGAAATGGAAGAAGTGACTCTACTTAAGGTGGGCCAATTTGGTAGATTTGTGTGATTTCGGCGTGAGAGCTTCCGTACTGCGCGGCAAGTAGCCTCGCACATACCAACAAGCAAAAGCCGCCTCTCCCAACACTGAGGAAGCGGTAATGGACGAATGAGCTGGTCCCTGCTTTCTGATATGGGCAGAAGATGGAGAGCATTACCGAGTAGAAAGTCTCGCGCTTCACCCCAAAGAGGCAATTTATGAGGAGGGCCTTGCCGAGGGCTAGGCGGTCATTTTTTAATAATGAAGGATAAAGAAACGAAAACTCACGGCCAAATATCGACTTGCGCAACGACGGGCAGATGGCATCTCCACAATCATCAGACTGCCGCCGAACGAAAACCATCCGCACGTCTGCTTCTTTTCCCCCACTTAGAATTTTGGAAATAATCCACGGGGGTGTAGCCATGATATCCTCCAAACCAGTCCACCGGTGCCAATTTGGCGCGTCGAGAGTCGCCTCAGTGTCTTCCTTTTCCGCGTCCAAGCGAGGGACGGCCACACGCCACCCGACATCGGGCAGGATGGGGAACGCGTGACCATCCAAGAGCATTCGTTTCATTGAAACAACTCGGTTGTACATATTGACTGGTAAAATCAGGAAACTTGGGAATTGGTTAGAAGAGTTGTTTTGAGGAAGTAACGAGGCATCTAGGAAGTAGGAGGACATCCGCGAGTTGATCACCACACAAGTCCTTCTTCGAAGAGCCCGGTGGAGGCAATAAAAGGCAGAGGCCCGTGACAAGCTACTGACTATTTTGCTGAAATAGGTCAGCAGATTGAATGTGTGTGGGCCAAAAATTAACTCACTGGTGACTTAAGAATTGTGTGTGTGTTACCAAATCCGAGTCGAAGAATGGACATTGCCAAATATTATCATCAAAAAAGATGAGGTCTGAAGAGAGGCGTCTACGACAGATTGCTGGGAGGAAATGGCTACGTAGCCTGATGAATGTAGCTTGTGCCTGGTGCTACGCCCGCTCTCCTGTAGCACGTTCCATGGGGAAATGTCAGATCGGGAAGCCCTAAAGGTTGCTGATGACGGGAGTAGCACATTTTTTTGATAGATCAATGTAAATCATCGATGATGTTTTGCGAAAACATGATATCGTCATGACAATCAAGAGTCTGGAGGAGTAGGACATTTCAAATGTGCAGACGCCTCCACGCGCTAACCACTCGAGAGGGCATGCAATAACCGGAGTTTGCCATATTGTTCACTATATGGAAGGTCAGAAAATAGAGTTAGAGTCCTGATAACAGTGGTGATGGGCACATCTACTATGAGGTATCAAGGCCCCCGTCATCTGGTACAACCCATAGTGGTGAATTGTAGGCACATTATAGCGTCTCTGCTGCGCCTAACGTTCGGTGAGGGGCAGTCATCTAGATTCCTCCCCGCCAAATGGCCTGACTCGCTATTCTTTTGTGACCTGTACAGGAACCCGGTAGCATATCTGACGGGTCAGAGACCAGGCCGGTGATATCAAAAGGGGGTTGGAGACAATGCATTGGCTTACCTGCTTTGTAGGCAAATTTATCCAATTTGACGTGCTCGAGGTGTAGTGTCCTGGGGAGCACCGAGGAACAGTCGGAGAGCCTTGCAGATCCCACAACGCCCTTGAGAACACGACTGGCGAATTCGCTCACCGGCATCGTGAGAAGGCTTGGGTATGAAACCACCTCGTCATCGTGCTACAAAAAACGGCGTTGTAAGTTCAAACGTCCTATGCGTTTCGCGTGTGGTGTAATGACGCATGTAGGCTCCGCGTGTTTGAAAATAATCTGCTAGAAGATAGTGTGGCTAAGATAACTGCAGTAGTACTTATATTGTCGAGAGTAACATCTTAAACAAAAGCAGCATCAGGTCGGAAGTCTGCCAGCATCGGTACTTCGAGAGATAAATGCATCTCAATGAGGACCAAACAAGGACGGGTGCTAATTATCCACTCTGGAGTTAAGCAGCAATAATCTTGCGCTTGTGAGGTTCGTGCATGCAATGGCAATTCATCATCGAGGGAGAAAACGGAAGGCGGATAGAATTGAGCCTTTTCAACGGTAACCATAGAGATTAATGTTATAAAAAAAAACGGTTCCTTCGAAGTGCTCCAAACAGAGCGCCACTCCCTCCGGATCAGCGAGACGGTCAACTGTCAACCGCTCCCCATCGCTCCCGCATCGCGGCGAGTCAACCACGGCAGGAAGCGGCGGGTGAATAAGCGCAGGCTCACTGACAAGCGAGTTGGCACTGGAGTCATTGCGCCGACGTCCAGCATAGAAACGTGTGTTGCCTGATATGTGAGAGATCTTAAAATGAAAATCGCCGCTAATTCATGGCTCCCTTCCTTTATAGCGTGGACCCAGAAAAGCTAAATTTGCTCACAATGTCACCGATGCAAAATTCACTGGGACATAAAGTGGGAAATCCGTCCGAAGCCGACCACTGAGTGAACTGACGCACGCACAATTACGTGAGTCACGACGTCAAAGTGACACGGGGTCGACATGACTAACCGTCCTCCGAGGGAGGAGGGTTGATGCGCTGGGGCCGCTTAGCCGATGGTTATTCCAAAGGCGCTAGAAAAACCAAAACGTGGCGGGACTGTCTTCACATGATGCCGAAGCAGGATGACATCGTAAATTGTTAGGCTGTGGGTTTCGAAACGCATCTCATGCATTCGCAGCTTTCGGAAGAGCAGATTTGTGAAGAAAATTGGGAGCAGCAGAGAAAAGTGAAGCTGTAAGATGGTTTTTGCTCGGTGCACAGCTTTGAGTATCCACACTTAGGACGTGCGCCAGGTCAATAGCAAAATTTTGTCAAATTTTGGCAGAACACATGCATTACTTCCGAGGGCAGTGATATGCCATCTCCAACGCGTCATTAGGCTCGAGCTACAGCTTTTCCACGTTCACTCCACAGTAGTGCGCTCATCCTGCGGTTGGCACAGTGAGGTATGAATGAAAATGGAGCGAAGAGTTAGCGGACCTGATTTGACGTTGGCGACAACTCTGTGACAGTAGCACACAATTTTGTAACAGTGACGCCGATGCGCCGCCGTTCCAGCTTTCTAAACGCGAAGTAGGGTTAAGGAAGCCAGGCCCAATGCTATTAAAATCCAGTGTTCGAGAACGACTACCGTGGGCAAAAGAAGAGTGTTTTACTTCCGACATATCCTTTGATTGCGCTCAATATTTAGTGACGATCAGATGGCAGCAGTAGGTGGGGTTTTTCGTTAACTCAACGCCCCATCAACCACCTGAAGTGAAACTCGCAAAAGAAGGAGACGGTTGAATGACAACCGTCACATGTGTATCGAACACTCGCGCCATCCCCGGTGCTGCCTCAATTAATCACCTTGTCACACATGCAAACCGAGTCGGTGAGTCACGCGCACCACCACCACGCCACCGCCACCGTCACCGCCACCGCCACCGCCACCGCCACCGCCACCGCCGAGAAAGGCAAGGAAGCCAAGGAGATCTGGGGCCTGTTAGAACGCCCGTCACTCCGGTGTCGAGACTAAGACGGGTACCCCGTGAATAGGGTAAATGTGGCAGTGTAGTGTGGAAAAAATGTTCTTTTTGCAAGTTCACGTAAAAACACTGCCAAGGCGGAGTAAAAGAGCTCAACGAAAGAGGACGTATATATTATTTAGAGTAATATTCCCTTTGTGCTATGGTTATACTCCGATTTTGCAGTGGACAAGCTTCTAAAAGTTAGATACGCCTTGCTGACCCAGTAGATGTAAAATGTGACACTCTTCTGTGTAAACAAGAAATCGCGTCTGTGATGCTTCATGGCGTAATGACTTTGGCGTACCCTGCGGGCGCATAGGGGCTATGGCCAGCTCCAGGAGGTTAAAGAGGAATCCAGTCGACCCACGATGGAGTTACGGCATGCTCTGACATCGCAAATCTCAGAGTAGTCCGAATTTAATGTGAACGCTGACTCGACGTACCAAAATAAGAGATAAGGTCCGGGTGAGGTCAACAAGGGCTATGTTGGTGGTAAATTGGATATGAAGAATTAAGAGTTAAAGGGGTGCACTTAATAATTACAAGAAGGTTGTCGAGGTCTTTTATTAATAATGTCGAGAGCGCAAAAAGATTCGAGCGAAAAAACCCCGACTAGCAGTCAAATCCCAACGTCTCAAATAAGCTGTACACACTCATGGGGAACCGTCAGACAAAGTGCTTTTGTGCTAGAGACCAACATGTCACTCGATGTACTTGCACATGAGTAGGAGTTCTTCCCTGCCCGGGCCAACCTGCCTTGTGCGTGGAGAAGACAGTTGCTGTTGTGGCGCGCGGATACGCAAACGACGTCCGCATAGCACGCACGCACGCACGCGCGCACACACAGAGAGAGAAGAGAAGGCGCGCCTGCGCACATGCATGCACCCGCGCGCTCGTACGCACGCACGCACGCTTCGTGCGTCGCACTTTAAGGTGATGTGTGAAGCGTGGTGTTTTCAACGGTGAAGATGCGATGATGGCGCGAGTTGCAGGAATCGTTTTAGGTAGACCAGAGCCAAGTTCTTCAAGGCTAATGGGTACAAAGATGTGAATTCGCTTCCACATGTACCTGACAACCACAATGCTGTCAATGAGTAGTCAAAACTAGTTGAGAGAGAACTCAACACTTCAAAGTGAACAATGCGGCTCAGTATAATGCTAACGTTGCCATTACTGCGATCAGTAATGCGGCGGGTGTAGACTGCGAGGACAGACGGGACGCTCAAAAAATAAGTCTCATACGTAGGCGAGAAATGTAGACGACTGTGGACCGAAAGATTTACCTGAGAAACATCCTCTAAATAGTACGCAGTAAGCGAGCCCATTTAACGAACAAAACCATCTTTCCGACGAGCTGGTGGGGAATGGGGCTGGCTACTCAACGACCCGTGGATGACGTATTGGCAAGACGGAGGAAAACGCCTTTTCTCACGCCCCTCCCGAGTCTCGGGTGCGCACACGCCTGCCCGTGCAAATACACGCGCAAATGTGGGAAAGGATACGCCTCCCTGTGCCTACGAAGCCAAACCAGCTAACCGGGGCAGCCTTTGCGTTTATAACACCAGGACTACTTAATTACCCAGTTAATTAAAGACGCTCACGTGAATAAAAGTATAATTCCCATCGTGCAATGGCGGCATGAAGCATTGATGGTATTAATTGACCTACCATTGACACAAAAATTTCGTTTTGGAACAAAGAAGTAGTAGGAAGTTGCTCTCAGTCATTTGCGAGTTGGCCCGGTTGGACACGTGAGCAATGAAAATGTTACAAGAACCCCGACACAACTTCTCCGCATCTTCCAAATTCTCCTACCACACCAATGCCATCTTCAATCTCCGTCACACGATGAAAAGTGACTCGAATCTCACGTATCACCGAAACCATACGTCTGGTCCATTGTGATGGCTCAGTTAGAGTCGCCTCGATATTTTACGGCCATACAAACACGGTGGCCCGATCGGTGCGAGAGATAAGAGCACGATGGGGCGGATGGCGGAGGCGAATGCCAAAGGGCAAATTGGGCGCATACGTGTGTGTGTGTGTGTGAGTGTGTGTGTGCATAGGCGGGCTTAGGGACTGCGAATGCTCTCCACTATTGTGGTAATGGTCATTTAGAGCTTCCATGACCTTAAACGATGACAAATCACCAGACTCAGGTACACATTAAACCTCGCCGCATAAACGACCGACATCACCGGTATGGTCCTCCAGCCTTTAAGGGGTTTGCCAAAAAACTTAAGAAAATTGAACTTTTCAATTCCCCTTTTGTTATACTCATAGAGCATTATGTTGGCGCGATGTAACTCCACATATGAACAGTGGATCTAGACTGGATGAATTCAAAATCAGTAAACACAATAAGCCTTTAGTTTGGCGAAATGATTTACGGCTAATCACTCCACAATGGAATGACGGAAGACAACGGGTCATTCCGTCCGAGGGGGGATGTGGGGACTAACGACTTAAATGCCAAAACACAAGCCATGGGACAGAAGATAATCTAAACGAGGTGAGCGGAGAAATACGAGATTTGAGGAACGTAGTTTAAGTTGCAAAGGAAAATGCACCAAATACTTAAAATTAAACCTAAATAATTCCATTATGCATTTGGCGTAATCGTATTTGCTTTGGTTTTTTAAGAGGTAGCAGCTACATGAACATTGAATGTCTCTATCGCTAATCAAAGGTCTTTTTATCTCCTCTCTATAATTGTTTTGCCTTTCCTTTTGCAGGCACGGACACTGTTTTTATCGGTGAGCCGAAGGGGGAAGTGGAAAGAGAAAGAAAAAGAGGGAGGGAGGGAGGGAGGAGTATTTTTTTTAGTCCAACACTACCCCTAAAACCCTGATTTCGGTACGGAAAAGGTTTTTACAAAATTATTGCCTATTTAAATTTTTACGAAACGTTGGGAGCCCACGTGTGAGTATGGGCTTAAACTAGTGTTTTTCGAAGAAAAAGAGTCAGGAAAAGCCTACAAAGATACACAATGAAGTGTATGGAACCCGATTATCCTGGCGAGTATGGGGGAGGGACATGCGGAAAAGCAATACAACCGCGTGGAGGTCGAAGGTTCCGTGTAACAGAACACTATACTAATTCCACCATTCCTTAAGGCGTCAACGAATGCCATCGCGTCATCGTAATGGAGCACAAGGAGCCACCGTCAACGCTGCCCCGTGACCTACGGTGTTTCGATGTATTACGAAAATGACCATTTTTCCCGATCAGTGCATTTGATCACAAGGCTGCTTCTCAACATGAGCAACCTGTGAACCTTTGTTACGTTATACACCAAAAGAATGCCACCTATACACACACACACACCCCCACGCAGTCGAGAGGGTTACTGCGTGGTAAAGACCGCGTGCGCAAATGACCCAAACGTGGCCTTAGCGGGGATGCTCCTAGCAATCAAAAAGTCCCGCCAATGAAGTGCCATATTCCAAACTTTGTAAATGAGTTAGTTCTTTTGATGAATTAGGGGAAGGAAGTGTGAGGAGGCGTCTCCAATAGACGACTTAGCCGATGTGTTGAGGTGCGCTACCGGTCGACATTAGATCGAGCGGCATGGTTACGTAGCTAAATTAGTTAGGAATTTGCAGTTCGTTCGTTATTTTAAGGTGATTTAGAACTGTATACACAATGGAGGACGACAGGTAGGGACTTTTACTGCAAAATATGCCTTGAAAGTAGGCGACAGTACTTTGGTACATTTGGGTGAATGCGGGGAGGACGGGCAGGCACAGGCTGTTCGCGTGCTGGGCAAGCACTTAGTCAGTCCTCCTCCTCCTCCTCCCGCCCATCATTCTCACCCACTGGGAAGGGCTAATAGCCTGGCCGCCAGCCACAATTCCGCGTACACAACAGACAAAAAAAGACATGAAACAGGACTAAAATCCGCTAATTAGTAGGTTTAAATATGCGCAAGTCTCAGGACATATGCGAGGAAGAGTTTTATTACTTACTGGTGGAAAGTGGACCCGTTTGCGGCTCCCGGGGATAGGATGCAAATCGTTGGCGGATTGCATATACTGTACAGGGTAGTAGACACGTAGACTAATGAGGGATAATCCACTCTTGGGTGTTGTTGAGGGCAAGAGAAGGGACATTTTCTCGCCGGTTGGGGGGCAACTTGCATCACTTTCATCTGGAGAAGCACCATCGGTCGAGAGACCAGCTGCTACTTTCTTGAGATCACAAGACGCTGACGAGGTAATCCGATAAACCCTAAATCGCCGGAAAATGTGAGTGGGAACGGCCAAGCAGGGGAGTGGAGCCAGACCCTCGTAATAATTCTCGCGTAGGTCAATGGGGATCGACTGGCCCAGCTCCACGTACACATTTGCAGTGCCTGGACTTTCAATTGTCAAGCCCCCGTAAAAGATCTGCGACTGATGTTCACCAAGATAATAATGGAAGGTGACATGAGAGACGCCGTCCATCAGAGGAAGTTGCAGACCTGACTGCGATTTAAGATGACACTCTTCTATGGGAGCCTGGCGTTCACGATTCCTGGCAGCAGCGGTCACACGACGACGGGGATGCCCGCCGAAGCCTCGATTACATCTCCTTTTGGCAGCGAAAGTATTTGAATCAGTGGCCGTTGACGACAACACTTCTGCACTCTCCGTAGCCATCTGAAAGTCAGTGGGATGCGGCGATATCCGTCAGCAGACAAACACAATTTTGACAGGGCTTTAATTGGTTACTGTCCTGTGATGGCAATGACAACGGTGGTGGTATGTTACACGATGAGAAAGTGGAGAAAATAAAACCCGGTTTATGAAAGAGGAGCTTCTGCTGCTACTGCTGCTGCTGCTGCTGCTGCCGCTGCTGCAGCATGGTGGTACATACGCTCAGTTTGCGTGCGCGCACAAACACTAAGGGGTGGCAGGAATTGTGAGCGTGTGTATGTGAGAAATGGAGGATTGAACACACGTGCGCACGGCCGCGGTGCGCGCACCACCCGACGCGCCTGTCGGTCTGCGAGCGCGAACGCGCGCCTCCGTGTGTGTGCGTGTGTTTGCACCCGTGTGTCTGTCTCACTTATGCGCGTGCGTAGGGGTGCTTGCGCGCGTACACACGCGTGATTGCCGCCGCCGGCTGGCTTCACGGAACAACGACGACGATGCCGACGAAGAAGACGACGGAGCGTGAGATGCGCACGTGCGTGCGCGGTCGATAACACCCAGGTTATCGTCGCCATGCTCCCTTCGAGGAGCAGTCAAGTTGGGGAGAGGAAGAGACAACAGAGGGAGGCCCCTCTGGACCGGAGGGCATCCCATCGGGCAGACTGGTCACTTTTGTTTCGACATTTTTTACTGGGGACGCAGCATCACCTGAAGTTGTGCCAACCTCAGAGTGCCAAATGCGGCGTGTATTTATCATAGCTGTCCTTTTACCTTCCCAGACGTTCCTCGATGTATTGACTCCTCCACTAGGACGATGTTAGGCCAGCCCTACTCCGCCTTCGGCTTTATTACCATCGTTAAATGGTGCGTAAGTGGCCATTCATGAGATCTTAGCTTGGAAATTAACGGTTGGGAATAAACACCGTTGTTAGTCTGTGGTTAGTTTGAAACCCACTATCACCCTAATTCTCGTCAGCGGCTCGAGAAGACATTAACTAACTGGCATCTCTCGCTGCATTAGACATCAGCCCTGGGCGAACGTAAGTTTCTAGTTCATCTGGCTTTCCTTCTCTTCCATATCCACCGAAAAGGCAGATCCACAGATTGACCGATAAGAGTTTTCACGAGGCAGGAATCCTCATATTTTTTAATTTTCCTGAGACTAATGGTGGTGTTAATGACAAAATGATAAATAAATGCTCACTAGCCATGTGTCTCCTTTGTGCTTGTTATATGTTCATGACTTACTTGAGGCCAAAAGACAAAGGTGAACTTGGGAAGTTAAATAATGTCGTTAACCAAGTGGATTACGGCAGGAAATGAGCTGGGACGGGGTAGCCGATGTTAAGCATGGAAACGTAGTGGGAGGTTTCTAGCGACTGCCATCAGGACAAACTTATTAAGGACTGCTTTTCCAATTGACCGAGGGAAAAGACGAATATTTTGTGAATAAAGGGATTCCAATCGGAACGAGGCGAAACCGTCTATATGTGGTTCGTTTTAAATCTCACAAGGAAGTAGGAGCCTCTTGGGTGACTGCCCGCTAAGTTAACTAGCTCGTCATGTGCCTTCAAAACAAATAAGCCGTGGAATGAATGGGGTTACCACCTGATAATCTAATTTTTAACCTAATACTTTCAACATGGTGGCTTTATAAGTTACTACGTTAACACTTAACCGAAGGCGTCATGAAACAATTGCACCAACTTGGCAGTGTAAAGTCAATCTAGCAGGGTGTATTCGCCGAGTTCTTTTTAACGGTGACTTGTTAATGGTTACCAAAAGTGGATAGGTGAAAAGGAAAATAGCTCAACATTCCAGTTCAAAAAATGCATGGGCAAATATTGCCAAGAGGATGTGGCAGACGACTTCTATATTTGGGAAAGTTGATAAAGTTATTAACCAACCACTTTATCCATGACATATCACCTCATTTACGTTTTTGTCACCAAGCCCAGGGATTTCATATTAGTTCTTGTCTTTGGTCTTAAACTAAAATTAATGTCACTTCTAATATGGAGCATCGTGGGTCTCGAGGAACAGGGGGGGGGCATTTTAGTTTCGAATGCTCGAGTTGAAATCTGTCAAGACATGGAGCTCAAAGGGAATGTACATCCCGGGGGGGGCTCGTGCGGAGTTCGACTCACCCGACCAAGAGCGAAGGTCTGGCCACTTGCAGATGGCTCGTATTCAAGGTGAACTGTCATTCAGGGTGCACGCTCTCAGCTTGCACTCGCTGTTTATCCGAACTCTCTTCCAACTCATTTTATCCTCGCCTGTTTCGGTGAGGCCGACGACGGTATTCTGATCATTTAAGTGCAATGTGACAGTTTTGTAATAACTGTAATTGCGTTAGTCACCAAGTTGGCAGCTAAGTGAAGAAACACGTTTATCCGCACGCACAAACACATACACGCACGACCGTCACGAGTCCGGGCGATGTCGCACTGGCGCGGGGGCGGTCATGTCCCCCCACGCGATCAGCGGCCAGACGGAGTCGGTCTGGGCGGACGTAGGCCGGCGCGCCTGGCTGTCAGGACCTGATTTGAGCGCGTCGCACACGGGGCTTACGAGGGCACCCCGAAGCCCACATCACTAAAACCGCTGCCTAAGGGGTGCTTATAACAAGCAACGCGCATTGCCCAATAGCTGGATTGTTGACGCCAGGGTAGCATTAAACCCATGACTTTCGCATATATTTATTAACCTACATTATTAAGAACAGAGGCATTTACATCCGAGCTTCACTCATTACCTTAGTTGATCGTCCTAGCAGGCTTTACCATTGATTGTTACAAGTACTACTCCTCCGCTCTTGTTATTGTGTATGGGTGTGGCAGCCAGATTTTTCGTTGACCAACACAAACACACACACATATATACATATATATACAGAGAGAGAGAGAGAGAGGGAGAGAGCGAGTGAGAGAGTGAGAGAGGGAAGGGGAGAGGCAGAGAGGGAGAGAGCAAAAGAGAGCCAGTAGAGTGCGGATGAAGTTCACGTTCGCAATGGGTACGCACGTGCACGCTTATCGCTGCGACGCGTCTCGCTGCCTGTCAGTGCCAGCCCCGCACAACCACAAACATACGACATGAATCGGTTCGGTTGCAGTAGCAGCCCTAGGAGCAGTAACATCGAGAGTGGCAAACGGAGGGCTGTGCGACACGCATGCCGCCCGCCCACTCCTCCGGACACGCCCACGAGAGCGTGTGCGTTTCGCGGCTGTGAGGTCCGTCTGAGGCTGCCGGTCATCATGACACCTCTGCCTGTCATCCCAGCGGACAATGTGACTGAACATTCAACTCTGCGATCTACTTAACATGATGATGAGTCCTTTGCATTAACAAATGAAACGATAGGGCAAATGAGCATACAGAGGGAGTACCACCTCCAAGGTGTATGATCATGATTGAGCATATTTCTACATTTCATTATACCAAGCGAGTAGATGCATAATGATGACTTCACAATGACCCAGACTTACCGGTCCACGGTTTCTTGATCGCCACTTTTAGGAAACAGTGTAGTGGCTGGAACATTATTGTCCTCGATTTTATCAAAATGGTACAAACGCATTAAAAGTGCAACTTTTCATGCTAATTATCAACTCAAGGACGAACAATTTGTGGTTATTTTCAAAGGGATTCTGGCAAAAATAGCACAGGAAGGGGCAAGTGTTAGGGCGGGTACCCTAAATTTGCCCTAGCGGTTGTGAAATAGGATTTAGGGGTCATGACACACGCATACACGATTTGATAAAACGCTATACTTAAAAGATTTGTGCATGAGAATCCCACCAGGCCTGGTTTGACTGAGTCCTCCCTATGCCTGGCAGCATAAACTTTCGGAGGACACGAGTGCAGTCTGAAGGTAATCTCATGGAGTGGAGTACTGATGTTTAACTGAAGTAGACGTGAAATATAAATAATGACATGATTGAACGACTATCGTCGTGACTGGTGCACTTCGATGATGGGTGCGGGGCGAAGCAGGTGAAAACAAAGCCTGAACCCCTTAACATCTAATAATACTGGCCTCGAAGACGAATGCAACACGAGATTCAACAAGGTGACACAGTCCGGAATTAATTATCACCCCTAACGCCTTCGCTTCGTCGGAGTTGTAAGTGACATTTGCCCGCACTATAGGCAACATGTGTCCCTCTCCGATAAACTCTAGTTTGAAAAACCGGCCACATTGCCACATTAAGCACATTTTATTCAGTGCTTTCTAGACCAAACTGGAAGAGCGTTATGACGATGAAGTGAAACACAATTCACATTAGGGTTGGTGCTACGCGAAGGCGAATAAGTGGTGCTCGCACTATTCCCCTGATTATCTCAACTCAATGCCGTTTGTTTCAGTTTCGCTTACAGCAAAGGGTTCGTTCTGCTGCTGCGTCCCCGTGCCCGATGCCGAGAGCGTAAGGCCTCGAGCATCACAAGTGTTGCCGGTGGTGACGGTGGTGGTGATGCGGATGTTGATAAGCTAAACCTCGAATAAGTGTCGTCCCTTACGCCAGAAGCAACCAGGATTGGCTATTAATTCACCCCCAAGTGCCCTTACATCATGCCGTAAACACACTCTGAAAGTCAAAGTTACAAAAAGACATGAGGGGAAACTTGTCCCACCGCTCGAGATGGTATTTTTGATATCGCCTGAAGCATGCTTAGAACCCTGTGATGTTTCATGCGGAAACGTGGTAGCAGTCATCAAGAGCAAGGGAAGCAGACGTCTCGTAGGTGATACCAGAGGGCCGAAGATTGATTAAGTGTTTGTATGGAAGAGCGTTAAAAAATCACCTGCTTCGTATCTTGAGTTTTAGGCGCTTTTACGGGAAAATTACTCCAATGGTAGTGTGTGGGCTCTACTCTGAAAGGAGCATCTCTAAAGTGATGCCAAAACGCGGGCGCACCTAGCGCGGCAGTGGCCGTCAATACGTACGAAACAACAGGTTTGTGACGCTCCGACCACAGACATCTCACAGATTTTGGGGCAGAAACAGTGACTTAAACGTTCTCTAATGGTCTCCGTTCCTGTAAAGAAATGCCTGAGCGAATGACAACCATATATGGTGAGGTGGGATGAGACGAGGTCTGGCTAAGTTAATATCGGTGGAAAGTTGTTACCAATCCAGACTTGAGCAATGCTTTTGCGTCAATGACGTCCGCGGCATTTATGATCGGAGGAGCCCTCCAGAGGTGTCATGTTCCTCACTTTTGATTGCTTGTCAAAACAGGTCACTAACGACGGGGACTTCATTCCCCCAACAATTGGTAACTGCGGCAGTGACCATGGCCGGCAACAATTCGTTGGACGGCCGACGTAGTCTGAGTGAAGTCGCTGATGTCTTTGCAGTAAAATTTTCTGCGATGACCGCGCGTCCCAACGTAATGACGCCGCGGTCGGGCCCTTTTAACAACTTCAGTCTAACTACTCCATTTCTTAGTGCTCTTGGCTTCTCATGATTACTTCGTTGGGCACATCGAAGAGTGGTTCCCAAGATCTTAATATTTTAGTGGACTACCGTATACATTTACCCCTCCAAACAGACTGGTTGTATTCCTCAACACTTGATGAAATTCAAGTTGGTATGTGGCGGATTTGTAAAATACAATTAATAAAAAGTTGGAGGTCAGTCAAGTAGAGCCTATTCACGATTATATTTTAAGTATATAATGCTTTAGCTCAAATAACCGATGTATAATGGATAACAAAAGGACTTCTGACAGACCAGTGATTATCACTGGCGCCGTGGAATGCATCCGCAGAGAAGAAAGGGTATCGGCACCAAAAGGTGGGATTAAGGGGTCGAAAAGAGGAAGAGTCTACACGTGCCGTCCACATCCTCACGACTGTTAGTGAAAGTCGTGGCGGTTGAGTGCTCTAATTCAGACTCGACCTTGGCCGCGGTGACCTTAGGGCCGTGACGGTGAAATGTCTCAATTGCTGAACTGTTTTGTGAAGGGTCGACGCGTGGGTCCATGCAACTGTGCTCTCAACCTCCTTAAAATCATTTTTAAAATTGAAACAACTGAATAGTTGCCGAAAATTAACGTAGGTAATACTTTCAGCTCCCAGTCTAAGTCCCACTCAGAGACAAAGTGGACTTAGGTGGGAGGGTATTTTGCCCTGGAAGAGCATTACTAAATGTATGGAACAACATTCCTAAATGTCCTGATGTCTGTCAAAACAGCCATCACTATGACGGATGCAACTTTCCGGTTTTCTTTTACTATTTCCCTGGCGAATCCATGGTGAACCAACTTAACAAATCCACCTGGAGTTTGCAATAGAAACCTGACTAGTAGTTATTTTGGAGTGGAACGGCTAGAAGGAGCAAATAGCAAGGCTGAGGCTAGAAGCTGTACCAGTAGAGCAAAAGGCGTGACTCCCAAATGTCGATCGTATCACCAGACCGACTAAGCGGAAGAGGAACCGCGTGGTGTCATTAAGCTCGGGCTTCAACAACTCTTAAGCAAGGCGGGGTGTGGGTGCAAAATAAGACCTATCACCTGGATGTCACAGCACTCTTCTCCCCCTACCACGCGTCTCGTCGTCGGCTCTGTCCTGCCAACCTGCACACCGGACGCTCCGGAGGCGGCCGCTGCGGCGGCGGTGGCGGTGGCGTCGGCCGAGCGCAGCTGGGCAAATGGGAGCGACCCGAAAATAGGCCACCCATGAATGCGCGCAGTTACAGTGAACGGCCCGCCCAGCCTCCCATCACGCCTGTGGGAGCGACAGGGGTAAAGTAGTAAGTAAGGAGTCGACAGTAAGGATGAAATAAACATTGCTGCATCCGGAATTGTTACCTTCACCTCTGCACCAGATGTCAATCGGCCTAGGCTCAAGATCCTTACAGGTGAAGTATGTTCTGGAAAGGCCGAAATGTATTTGGTCTACCTTAGAAATGTGAAGCCTACGCAACGGACAACCAGCGCCTGTGGAATTCTTGTCCCTTGTATGATGCTGCTGTCGTCGGCGCCTCAGACATGTCCTTTTGCCGTTTGGGAAAATATCCTCCACAGAGGTGAAAGTGCACATGGTCTCTTCGGAGAGTTCATTAAATGTGCTGCACGGGTCTCTGCAGTAGTGGAAAAGTGCAACAAAAAACGCTTCTATATCTCACTCTGTACGACGCCCAGGGCCCAGAGGCCAGAAAAGTAGACTGAGGGTTGAGATACTGGGCACTATTCCTAACACTTTATTTGATCCACACAAAGGTGAACATGCGCTCGATGTGCTCTAACTGCTACGGAAAAGACTACCAAGTCTGTAAGTTTCCTGCAATTTACTCCAGGCGGCTGAAGTGGCGTCTGCACGCCATCGCGGGGTGCCTATTGGCCGCAGCGGCCAGCAGTGGAGCCAAAATTACCTGTCGCGCATTCGCCGCCTTAGGGGAAAGGACTTATGGTGCACTGATTGATGGGGCCAGAAAAACGCGCAGAAATTTGCCAGTGGACGACTTCTTCTTATTACCCCCTCGCGTCCATAGTTAAGAGGCGAAGGAGCATTTCAGTATCATCGGGGACCACTAATCATCAGCAGGAGTGAACAGTGGCAAGAGCTCACTCTCCCCACGAAGGGCGATAAGCCTGGAGTTGCCGTTCCAAGAGGTCCCTCATAAGCAACAAGACCACCAGCCCCATCCACTCGTTGTGGATCATAGTAAAGCTTTTTTCCTGAACATTGTCACCCTCCCATTTGAGTAATTTCACCAACCAGAAGAAAATCATTCAGGACTTCCACTCGAAACACCTTAGCATAAGGCCTTATTACAGTAGAATCATCTTTTATGGAGGCGATTACAGGAATAACTCGGACGAATTATGAATAACGGAAAACCTCAAAATCCTAGCATTTTTTCACACCACATAGTCATTTGGTGTTGAATTTCTTAAACAACTTGAGGAAAGTGCTGTAGTTCCCTGTTCTATCAGTTCTTGTGAGGGGTGCTAAGCCACTCCCACTAGTTAAGATTAACTCGAGGGGGACGCGATTAACCAAAGACACATTGCCTTTTATAAAATTCCTCTGTGTCGCTTCTGCTACATTCCATCGCAGTCAGCAAAGGAGCACCGGGGGCTCAGGGACGAGAAGGGGCTCTCTGGACACGGCAACATCAACCTCCTCTAACTTGAAAGTGGCCATTTACTAGTCCAAGTGATGGTGGCTATGATGCGGTCTTATTTTCCTTCAGCCCACAGAAAAGGGTTTTTTTATCACCCTAATTGGGGGAACTGGCGAATTAAATATGCATACGCTTGATAGTGTGTGTGTGTGAGTCTGTATGTGTGTTGAGGCCTTTTTTGTTTGCTGGCGGAAACTTTTCAGACTGGAGCACTTTCAACGCAGATCACTTAAATTAAGAGGACGAGTTTGAACTGTTGGAAAGGTGTGTGGTGGAGTGACAGCAGTCGCATGTTACACTAGGAGTGCGCTTTCACGTTAGTTTTACCACCGCTTTGCACGAGAGCACTGCTAGTCGCCGCCATGTTCGAGTATTTAAGGGGGTCGGCTGAGGAGAGGCGGCCTGATGTGCCGCCTACCCCAGGGCTATTATCACCGAACCTGCTGTTTTGTTATCAGTCGTCCAATCTCGACTTATTGACAATTCCTCTTTCCCTGTCATTGGGAATAAACACTTACGACTTTCAGATGTTGGGGTGACTTAAAGTGAATGAAATACGCACAAAATTATGTAAGGTTCGGTTTTAAAAAGACGTGTTTAATAGGAAACTCCCTATTCTTTATCTAAGCCTTTCGATGTAGTCTTTGACGTAGGCAAGTTTAATGGCTACAGGTTCTGTCTTAACACTAAATAACGACCAACTGTGACAAACTCGACTCTAAATTGTTTGACATAAATCGAGCGGAATTCACACTTCGTGAGAGGAGAAGTACTACCACCTACGAATATTGTTGACATACAAGATCGAAAGTCCTTTGATTGACCGCGTGCCTACGGATCTGAGAGGATTAACATGAACTTGTCTAAGAACACAGTGAATGCCCAAAATGGCTATTATCTTTTATCTCATCTATAAATCTATTTTGACAAGCTTCCATCGGTAGTTATTGCGTCTTATTTCCATGAGGTCAAGGTCATTTTACACTATGTGGCAGTCCAATATCTTGGAGACCTCTAAAAAGGCAAGCATCGGAAATTGGGTTGTTAAATTTTCGAACCTCCCTGTAACTTTTGTTTCGTTCGGCCGTTCCTTCGCCCACAATCCTCATACTCCGCCTCTTCCCCAATCTACTTTGCTTTCATCCTCCCTCCTCCTCCTCCTCGTACAGACAGGGAGTAGAAGACTTGCGTCTCGCGCGCTTTTGGAGCGAGTCGGTGTGGAGTTGTTGGGGCGGCGGGGACGGCGGGGACGGCGGGGGCGGCGGGCACGGTGGGCGCAGAAGTCAGTTAAAAAGTCTGGCGCACAGATGAGTCAACGTCGTGGCGGTGCGCGCCGTGCGCACCGTGCGCGTGGCTGAGGGCAGCGAGGCAGCTCGTCCCACTGCCAGCGGCGCTGGCACTGCGGGCAGGACACGACGTGCGAATCCTGGCCTCCAAGCCGTAGAAAGCAGGCCACAAGGAAGAATAAATAACTGCTCACTTTTTCGCCGACGCTCAGTGACGGGCTCTAATGCCTCATATTGGATGGCAGCCAATCGCACATGCTTAAGGAATGCAAATTCCCCCATTTTGGCAGCATGTGATGCACCAGAGGAGCCATTCAATGGGGACCTACTTGGAGCCTTAGTTTCAGCAGAAGATAGTGTTGGGTAACTAAGTATCCCCCCGCACTTAAGCGTACTTGCCTCCAGTCTTAACCAAATTATAACAATCACTTTGTTTCATCAAACGGCAGGTTAACTCGTGGAAGGGACCTTCCTTCTGCTTTTTTGAGGTGATTTCTCAGAGGGGAGGATGGGAAAAGGGCTCGTGCGTCGAGTCCTCGGGACTTATGACTGAACACCACCCGACTGATGTGGGGCAGATAATTCAATTTGTTGGCGAAAGTGCCGTTTTCGTGGTTTCAAAAGACAGGAGGTTTCAAAAGACAGGAGGTTAATTGCATCATAATAGTCGCCTTAAGTGGTGGACCTTCAAATGTTTTACCCCTGATAATAAGCTCAGGCCGAACACCACGCCCATTAAGTGGCCCTCTGACCCCGCCGTTTCTGTACACGTTGGCAGACGAAAAAGATGCGCACAAACATAAACTCCAACCCTCACATGAGAGCAACAAACTGCATGCGGTCGGTCGGTGTCTGCCGTTTGGAAAAATCAGAAACACAATTTTCAGAGTGCTCATCTTTAGGGGCAAGGCATTATTTTTTAAAATTGATAATAGGCACATGCGGGTGGCGACTTTAACAAGACGTCACCAGCAATAGGCTCACGAAAATCCCGACTAAATCAGATGTCCGACTTTTAATCTAACGAATCTGCTAACAGGCGGTCGCCGCAGCTAATGCAATGCAAAAAATCGGCACATGCACCAAATACCTCACCGTCGGATGAGATGATGACAAAGTGTCGCTGTGCGACAGCAACCGTTGGAGTGTGTTCAGGCCTTAAAAATTAGGCAAATTATGCGTCCTACACCGGTATTTCCCTACGGACACTGCATCCAGTATTTTTTTCTAGGCCACTTGTCCTCACAGGCCAGTAAGATTTTTATGGAATGATGCCATCCACCAAAATCTTTGGCGGCTGGTTCGGTCTTCCTCGAAGTTGACGAAACGCGGAAGCGATATTTTCATAGAGAATAGGTGAGCTATTCACACTACTCACACACACACACGCAGTCGGGGCATGTGACAGGCGGTGGTGCGCGTGAGCGGGACGACAAGCCGTCCGCGGGCTCGACCTCCCGGTCACATCGGCCCCGCCGAGGGTTGCGCGGCGAGGCGCTGCGCGGTGGGGTGCGATCATCCGCATCGTAAACTGCCGCAGTCGATAGCTCTGCCCAGACTGGATTACCTTTTTCACAGCTTAAGACAAAGCAAACAGTAAAGCACTTTTCAGGCAGTTGGTAGAGGAAATATTCCTTGCAAGATTTAAGTTGGTTAAAAAACAGACTTCCGCATCATTGTGAGATGCAATAAGGCTAAACGGTCTAATACATGCCAATTTTATGCTTAAACAACTTTTATGGATCGAATGCCCTGGTGTGGTGAGTGGACTCCGGCCCCATCCACGCGGTTTCGAAACGCCCCAAATGAACGCAACGAGAACGTGCTGATATCCCGCAAAACCCGATAATCAGGTTGGTAGAAAAAAAAGACCTTTTGTAAGACGACAGAATGAATTTTAGTCAAACTCACACCAAACCATATCGGATGAAGTGGTTGCGGGAGGCAGGTCTGTGCCGAAGGCTGGTGCGGATGCTAAGGCGCTACCACGCAACAGTGGCAGCGCCCGAAGACAAATGACGCAATTTTACCTGCAAAATCGTGCAGAGCGTGTCACTGCGCGCGTGAATCCGTCCAACAAGTTATATAATTCATCTTAACGCCCACTTTATGGACTGATTTTGTGTGTAACAATACGAAATTCTCTAATAGTCAGTACACAAATCAACATAATCTTGACATACTAAAGTAAAGGAGATGGAGCCAATACAGGTCGGGGTTACTGTCGCCACTATGTTACTGCGCTTTACTGGAGAATCCAGTAAAAAGGGTGCTTACATGTTGAGCTAGGAGGAAATAGAACACGGTAATACGGGTGGTCGAGGCGTAACATTGGCATGCACTTCAGTATGCCAAGATGTCGAGTGTAGAACAGTCATTATTTACCTATTCGCAGTTATAACACCGAACAGAGGAATTCGCTGTGGGGACTTGGTCCTAGCGAAGGAGAAAGTGAGAATGCCAAGTTCGGGGATTAAACAGAACACAGGAGATTTGCACGGTTATTTCGTTGTCCCAGGGTCCCACCCCCAGTAGTTCTGGTCGCACTGTCGCGCAGCAATCATTTAGTGCAAGTATAAATGGCCACCTTCATCGTTGCCAATCCTACTCGTGGTTGCAGTGGTCACAAGTGGTGTCTTAAATTCAGCTCTGCCTGTCATCTAAGTGTTTGTTCCTGGCAAAGGACCGCCAAAACGGGGCAAACGAGGTAAAGGTGGTGCGTCTTATCGCAAAAACTCGTTACTGGCAGGAAGATATACTCCTTAGATGTATTCATGCGCGCATGCAGATAGGGGCTGCATCGGCTCCATTGACAATACCACACTGCGGCTTGAACACGAAAATATGCGCGTAAGGTAACAGATCGCAATCCAATGGATGGGGTCATTTTCCGTGAAAATAATGTTTCAAAATCATTTAATTCCTGAGCGTAAAAATTCGTTCATGCACCACCAACCAGTTAACAGCTCTTTCTAACGTTTTAGGATATAACGTCTGGATCGACTTTAATGGCATTGGATTTAATAATTCGAATAATGTTTTCTGTTAAGTAGAAGGGCATTGGCTTAAGTCAGACGAGTTCTTAGTCAACTCAAGTCGTAGGATGACATTTTGCCCACGAAATGACGTGTCGCTCGGTCACTCCCCAGGGGGCTGGACCAGAATGAATAATCGGACACGGGAGTAAATGTGAGCGACGGTTTCACGCAGCTCCAACTCATTATGATGTAGGGAAAGGTGGTCAAATGATTAGGCAGAAAAACACGGGAGACTAGCTACGGAGCGCTTTTCGTTTTACATGGGTGCTGTGACCTCACTAAAGCTTCAATAGCTATAGCGCACTTTTAAACTGTAATAATAGGGGCCAAATTATCCCTTGCCGTGACGATAATTGACACGGTCGGTATACCGGGCCATGAGCGCGCGTATACGGGGTAATGACTCATTACTGGTGACGGCTGTTTCTTTGTCAGCCTCATCACACCCTCACTCACGCACCACGCACTCACACACGCACGCACCAGTCTCTTGCGCACCACGCACGCGTGCGGGTCGCGCATAGTGTGAGCGCAGTGTTTAGTGGGAGAAATGAGGGCAGACTGGCAATAAAAAGAAAACCAACGAGAGTGTAAGTGGATGGTAAATGGAGGTGTATTACAACCCTACGATTTCGCATCTCCCCATTGAAATTAATTACAACAGAAAACTGCTTAATTCCGTGAAGTTGAATCGGTCTGAACCATTGAAGCTGAAAATAGACCCAAATATTAGGTATAATTGGACGCCAGATTATAAGAGTGGCGTTGCCATCGTCACCGTTGAGTTAGGAGAGCTGCCTACTTCACGACTGTCTGTTAATGTCAACAACAACTGAACAGTATCCATTACGCAAACAACAGGGGGAATGAGGTTTTGCTTATCCCCTGGCCGCGACCCCTGCACACGCCCGCGACTGCGTGTGTGTGCGTGTGTGTGGGTGCGCTAGTGAGTGTGAGTGATAGTACGGCATAGTGCTCAAGCAGTGTTGTCGCTGAGCTTACACCCCCTCCTTCCTTACTTTACTTCTACTAATTGGAGGAAGAATAGACCAGAGGCGTCTGAAAGGAATGGATTTCAGCTGTGGGCAAAAGTCTTTAACGTTTGCAGAAAATACTGGAAATTGGTCAAATACATAGCCATTTAAACATGCTAACATGTAAACATCTCTTTATGGGACAATGTAAAGTACAGAAAGTGCGAACAGAGTGCGGTAAAGGCAGAGGCAAATAGGCAATGTGGTTGCATGCTCGAAAACAGTACGGCTACTGGCTACTTGTTGTAGCCTCTCTATGGGCATAGTTCGAGAATATAAACTATACCAAGGGGTGCCTTGCGAAATCACTTTTGTTGGGAGGTTTGCACCGGTGCGTTCGAAAGAGCTCTACGGGCTTGGCCACTACACTTTACAGTTCCTCGCTCCCTCCGCCTCACCTTCTAGGCACGGGTCCATGGGGCGGTAAAATCTTTGTGTTTGATGGCGCGTCAACGCTTTACAAATCGCCGGCACTACCTTTTTCTTATTCGGAATACCTACTATACGGTCAACACGAAATTCTAATCAACCAGTCCTTCGGTCCCCTCAATAGCCTCGCGGTGAGCGTCGAAATGTCCAGACATTCAAAGGAAGGTGAAGTGAGTTAGCGCCTGTTGTATGTTTCATGCCACGAAGGTCTAGTGTTTCTACAGGTGTGCTCGGACATCGCCTTTTTGGCGTGTCTGAGCTCAGTGGCGTGGCCTCCGAGCCGTGAGGGTGTTCAGGGCGTTTGAGTGTATTGGCGATTAACCACTTTCTACACTGCGCAATGGTTAAGAGGAAAGTGAGGGTTCGTACTCAAAAAAAGAGTTTTCGAAACATCTGAGACGTTTGGAGACAAATGAGAGGCAAAACTCTGTCAATTGGTAAGCCCTGAGGGGACAGGAGCTTGTAAGGTGGTGTAACGAGAGATATTCATGAAAATCCTCGAAAATCACTAAAAAATTCTTGCAAATTAGTACATTTTACAAGAACCGTGTAGTATTTTGCTGCCGATGATTTTGTTGGGGATGGCAATTCACGCAGTATTTCATTTCCACTTAACTGTGGCAGAGTCTCCAAAATTTAATTTATCAACTCACGTCCATAGCTGCCTCAGGCCTCTCAGCCGGGGTGCTTGGCACAAAGCCTGACGACAGAGGGCAGTCTCCTCCTACGTTTTCAATGATGGATTCAACGAAAAGGCGAATCATGAAATGGATCTCGTTTTAGCACTCTAAAGTATGGGCAGGAGAGAATGTTCTTCTGTAAAAGAAACGCTGCAAGACGTGGCAGTGCAAATGAGGCAAATTACGTTGGCACAAACGAGTTTCCTTCAACAGTCGTGGGTCAAATTAATGCACACACGATAACTTAACGGTTGAACGTTGTTGAGGCAATCGCTGGAGAATGAACATCATGGGGAGGAGTTAAGTGACGTGATACGTTTAGGAAGGGAATATTTATTGCAAAAAGTGAGTTCAATAGTTGATACGATCACGTCGGGATTATATTGAAATAAACGGAGGGCTGAGTCGAACAAGAACTCGATGTCAACAACTCTAGCATCTGCGTGAGGCGAGTTTACTTGAACACAGCAGACCCTCGAGCATCGGACAGTCGACGACGTCGATTTGGATGATGTTATGACAGCTAAAATGATCTCACCCTACGCGTGGAAATGAGTGAGTTGGCTCCGATCTGTCTCAGGGAGGCACTATGAATCGGAATATGTGCGATTATGCTCTGATCCTTTTTAAAAATCCCTTGCATCACTCTCACTTATCCCGAGATGTAAATAAATCAGTGAATGCATGCACACATACCAAGTCTAAAGGAGTGGATCTCATTTAGTGCTGGACTTGTTTAAAAAAGATGCGTGTAAACAATAACATGACAATTCCTAAGTTTGTACTTCCGTGGTGGTTGTCGGGAATCCGCATCCGCTGGTGCCTCTGTGACCACAAGATTCAGCACGGCTTAGTACAGCGATTCACCTCCACGAACGGCTGGCCAAACACGAGATACCAATTCAACCGCGTGCCGTCTCACTTTGAGGAGAGGTAGGACGAAGCCACTGTTGGTGTTGGTTGAAATTATTTGACGTGATCCAACATTTGCCTTTTAATGGGAATACTTCAGTAGACTAGTAAAAATATGGTTCCCCAAAGTTCACAAGGGAGGTAAATTAGTGCATTTTCTAAACAGGGAACAAAGGCTAACAGCCTAATAGTTGGTGCTGCCAGATGGAATTTGTGGAGTCCGCAAACACCTTCGACTTAGAGACGATTGTGAACGGACGGCGACGGCGGCCGATCGCCGCCTCTGGTGGACATCTGAATGGGCTTCCACCTGGAGTCGCTCACAGCAGCGGAAGTTGGCCATTCTGCCATGTTACGCTGCTCACGACATGACACTTGGCAAAATTACTTCATCTATGGCAGTTAAAGTGGTTGTCTCAGTCCACTTTCGTACTTCGTGGTCTAATTTTACCGCAGTGAGAGAACGAGGCTGATACGCCAATTTTGCCCTGTTCATATTACACGAAAACTATCAATCGTGGGAAGGGAGAACAGGTTAAGACCTTAGAAGAAGTTTAACTTGTTTTCTTAAGGGAACATCCGATGCTGTTTTTCGACCATTGCAATTTAGATAATGGAGAAGTAACTCTCAACAATCATAATTCATGTTCCGATTAAAATATTTTCACCAAAGTAACTGCAGATTTTGAGAGAAAAAACAGTGATTAACAATAAATGATTTGAAAAAGTGGGTTTCATATATTTTGCTTTGTTGGCCAGGAGAAAGTTTTCATACGTGCAAGTGTCAGCTCTACATACACCAAAAGCGGCTTCAGAGCTAAAGTAGACAATGAGACAAAACGTATCGGATAATGGGGTCGGATATTTTTCAGTCTAGAAGAATATCCAAGAACTGACGGAATGGGAGGCACCCTCGAGATGTGGCCCCCATTTCGCTTGATGTTGCCGACCACCACCGGTGAGTAGACGATATGTAAATTACTAAGCGTGTGCAAAGACTTAAAAATAACTTACGCCCTGTTGAGACAGTATAAACTTGGAGTATGGAGTAGATCCTAAAATGGCTTACCTTGGAGCGTATAACCTTAACTTTGACACAAATTCTAGGGGAAGTTGCTTAAGACGAGGAAACAGACGTTGATAAGCGTTGTGACTGGATATATTCATAAAAAAAGTAATGAAGAGGATTAGCGGACATTAGTATTGCAAGGTCTAGGGGCAGCCGCTGGCCTAGAGCCAATTGAAGGGAAGATTGAGTGAGTGAATGAATGAATGAATAGATTGAAACAAATGAACGGGCAAACGAAAGGAAAACACGAGGTGGCTTGCCTGCGCTCCGCCTCCGCCACCCGCCGGCTAACATCTCCGTGGCGGCCTGAAATGAGGCCAATGCGCAGTCGAAGTATCGATCGGCGCCCCCGCTCGCTCCGCATTGGTCGACAGAATCGACATGACGCGTCTCTTTGAAATTCTCGCCCCGTTTAGAGCACCGTTCCGCCCCCATTGGCGTCATACGCTTTCTCCTCTCTCCCTCGAATCACTTTTATTACTTCAGGCAATAGACTCAGCTGCTAGACTCTGCGGAAAAAGCTCCGACGCGGTAAGAAATAAGCAAAAACACCTCTGTGCCCTTTGGTGTATTATTTAAAGAAAACATGTCCACCATTGGCCGCCAACGGCTCTCGCAATTTTGAGACTGAGTGCCTTGTCGACGCATTTTTCCCTCAATACAACCAATTCTTTTTACAAAACCTTGGAAGATTTAAGAACTTGATAATTAGTATGATTTGGGGAAGGAAAGTTGTCTAAACACTGGCTTTCCAGAAATGCTCCCGTTAATTTTTCCACTCGTAACATTGGTATTCATACAGTGGTCTTTTCGAGCCGTTAAGAGGAAGTACGACTTCACCGAGTGTTGAAGACATTCGCCTTTTTGCTTTCTAATAAGCAGCACTTTCCCTGCATTCCTGTTCTTCTCGAGAAGAGCCAAACGTAACCAAAGCCAGCCCAACCGGACGGTGTGCAGGTGGAGACGACACCGCGCGCGAAGAGGGCGGCAACAGGGGCGGGGGCAGCAGTCTGTGGGATTTCATTGGTCAAGGAGAACTGACTTTTAACAGTCTACTGAAACCACTTTGCTCCAATAACCACCAGCACAAGACAACAACAACGAATATACTGTGCCAAACTACGATGTCATAATGTTTAGCTTATAATACGAACAGCGAAAAGCGAAGGTTTGAAAAAGTAAAGCGAAAAGGCCGGGTGGGGAGAATGTTTCCCACGGGAAGTTGGACAAAAGGACAAGTGGCATTATATCCGTCGTCTTCTGATTGCGAGTACCAAAGCCAAGTGAGCAAATGATACAAAGTGACGACCACCAAATCATCCCTCTGTCCGTTCAGTCAACCACGGACAAGTGAGGCGTCTCTCGGACTCACCGCCCAGGCGACGGTGGGCCAAGAGGCATTGAGCACTGGGTGGTGGAACCCAGTCGTGGTAAAACGGAAACAGAGAGGTCTGTGGCCACCTCCTCAATTCAGCGGTATCCCTGTGGGCGTCGCTGGACCCCCGCGCCTTTCCTCCAACAGGGCAGTTGGCGAGCGCTGGTATGGGCTGTGGGGCCTCATGCTTGTCGAGGAAGGGCAACTTTAAGGGGCAATTGATGCGGCTTCGTTGCGACTTAAATGCGGAGCAGGTCGCGGATGAAGAAGCATTTCAGATGCATCTCGTGCTCTGAGGAGACGCACACGCCTCGTTGGCGTTGTTAGCCAGTGGAATTAACTTCACCCCGACTGCGAGTCGAGAGAGCTTTACGCCTTGCATCTCCCGGCTTCAAGGGAGAATTTGAATCTTTCATCCGAGGGTCATTTGACAAATGTTGGCCTTTTGCGCTGCAGAGACTGAGTCGTGAAGTTCACTGACATCACCGGCAGCCGCGAGGACCAATCGAAGCGGGTGGGTCTTGAGCGGATCTGAGCTGAGCACCTCACACGTCATTTCAAAGGGGATGAGAGGCTCTTTTGGGGCATTCGGCTCCTGCCCCCGTCGCATTCGGGCCCGTGGCCAACTTCGTGACACCCGACTGACGGCATAGTTGCTGGTAGGACACGAAAAGGGGAGGCGATCACCTTCAGCCCCGGGCCACTCAACGCCAGGAGTGGTCATCCGCCGAGGGACACGTCTTAAACTTTAAATGCGTCCCTCCATTCAGGAAGAGTTGTTGGGCCTGCATCTATCATATAAGGGGAATGGATTGACTAAAAATATAGAGTGAGTGGTCCTGGTAAGATGCTGACACATTGACAAACGGTGCACTTTTAGTGGGCATCCTGGTCAAAAGTTTTGTCATTGAGCTGAAGACATTGGTAGCGCACCCGGTGGTGGCATCGGAGGTGGATGACGTCCGAGACGGGTTCGCCTCGCCGCTCCGCTCACGCTGAATGGGTTTCATCGTCTATGGTCGCCCGTGTCAGACGAAATTGCTCTACCCGAATGCGGGGAGTGAAGGTAAGACTGCAGGAGGGTTAGGGAGGAAAAATTGGCCCAGCGACCGAGGATGTCTACACCACCGCATTAATTATTCGCCAGTAAAAGTGGTCTAAGCGACTGCATCAGCCCCCGGGACGGGGCGGGATGGGGGTGAGGGGAGAGGGCACGCAACCGGGCAGACCGTTGCTGCGCTCGCCCGCTGCCCACTTCCTGGGACTGTTCGTGCGGGTGTAAACACCCTCGCGCCAGGGCTTTGATCGGTGTGAAAACGCTGACTGTTCGTCCGTGTGGCGAGCCGACAAAGTACCGAGGCAATACGAGACCTGCTATTCGCCCAGTTACTGCTCGATTTTGGCACATGAGTGAAAAGTCCTCACCTGCGTCCCCAGCCACCATGGGAGTTGACGTAAGCATTGCAAATCCGGCGCCTTATTTACTCCTTTCTTCACGAAATGGGTCACAAATTTTGAGCGGACTTGGGAGGCCTCAACGCGAGCAAAGTACCACAGTGGATTCCTCGAGGTTGAGGCTCGTCAACCTTCTCTTGTGGGCAATATTTTTTCGGCTGCATACTTCTACAATCTGAGCCAACCGTCACCTTGGCAACTGCAACGGTTTTACGGAAACGGGAACCCTCATCTGCGTGCTACTGCGTAACCCAAATTTAAACGAAGCATGTGTTCACTCCGTCACCGTCCGAAGACGTGTTCAGTTACACGTGGGAACTAGTAATTATCGCCTTGTTTTGTTTACTTTACAAGCAACATCTACCTGTGCCACTCAGAAGTGGTCTTTCCACGCGACGGACTCCTCATTTGCCACCACCCTCCTTCGCTTCCCCCAGTGAGGGCGAGGCCACATGCTGGGGGACCGACAAATACTTTGATACAAATGAGCTCAAATAATAGACACTTTCGAGACGGGCTAATCTGGGACAAGTGACTTGAATCGAACGTGAGCGCCTAATCTGCTCGGGCAACTGCCATCGGCTCCGCAGATGGCCGAATTTCTTTGTTTTCTTCCACTCTGTTTCTCATGTTCCACAAAATATTCTCTTGGTTGTCAAATATCTTGAGACGCGCTGGCCTTAACGGTACGCATTAAAGTCACAGCAGTCTCCTAAAGGCTTCCCTATATTTAATTTATATTCACAATAAAAAAGGGACTAATTCGTTTAACCTCATAGCTGTGGTTATCATTACGGCGGTGGTTTCTATCAACTTGATTAATCAAAATTAGCTAATGAGAAGCGACATATTTGGCGCGCCTTTCCAAGCTGACCCGGCTTTGGAGTGTCAGCGGGTGGCAAATGAATGCGCGTTGCTACCTCAGACGCTAAATTTCTCAGTTCAGATGGTACGAAATTCATACGGAATAGCTGGTGTAGCTGTTCTACAGGGGTCAACCTTAGGTGACACTCGGCGAGAGCTTATTGTAAAAATAGGGGAGGTGCGAGCCAGGTGAGTCCGCCATTCACCACGATATGACGCTGCTACAAAGCATTCTACTTGTTTCAAATAAGTACCGCGAAAGTATTTGCCCTGAAGTCCCGAATAGTGGACAGAAGGTTAAGGGGGGAGACACAGACAAACATAGTTTTTGGTTGAGACCGACTGTCTCGCCACATAAGCGGGTGTTTAAAAGAAATTTTGCGGCTTAATATGGGTAGGGGGCCATGATCTGACTTGGTTACTGTCTGCAAAGAAATACATACAGGAAAGCAGTGCAAATAAATATTATCGAAACCACGTAGTTTTGAGTGTTGAAAAGAAGGAGGCTCGAAAATTGTTACCGATTGTGCCGTTTTAAAACTGGCTGACCATTGTTTATCAGAAATCCAGAGTGAATGAGGAACGGAAGAGTGAAAATTCAACTGTAGGAAAAAAAAGTAAGATAAGTTGTTAACATAGTGCGGCCCGTGGCATCTCAGCAGCTGACTAGAACGAAATTTCTCAACCTTTCCGTTGGCGAACCCTCAAGCTGACCATAGTATCAGTTGGGATCTGTGGATTTGGTCATCCCCAGCGCTTGGTATTTGCACAAATCGTAAAATCACAACATGTGTAGGGGATATTTGGAGCCTGGCCGTCGGAAAGTGTTCTACCCCTTTGCGTGGGAAGAATAGATACGGTAATTATACAAAATGTTCAACCCAGTGTACCCGCCGTGAAGACCAGAACTTAGGCCATTATCTGCACCGTCAGGTCGAACATGATGTTAGAAATGAAACACTGTCCTCAGGAGGATTGTACATGATCCGGGTACTAATTCTGGAAAAATGGCATTGGATTGAATGTTGATAAGTTCGGATTCATTCGAGAATGAGCTTGTCCACATGCATTTATTCGGCATAAAACGGGGTTTTGAATGGTTAGATGCTTCAGTCATTTCGGTCCTTGTGGAGCTTTTAAAAAGCAACCATGGTGTATCCCTCGTTTCCATGACACTAGGGAACCTCTGGGGGTGGAGCAGGCTCTGACAAGAGGGAAGCGTGAGAGCCCAAGTGCCCCCCAGTCTCGCCCCCTGAAGTCATGCATGTCGCGCGAGTTAACCAGGAGGGCAAACCGCCAGTTGGGTTTGAGTGGTCGGCGTAAACGAGTCTTCATTCGAGGAAGGACTCCAGTAGTTGATGTACGCTCTGGCTGTTTTTCTAATAACTCCCTCCTAATTGTCACCTTTTACAGAATAGCAGGCCTGCAGAGCTATGCATAGGCCACCGCTCGAGCCCAAATCCGCCGTCCTATCAACGGATGTCGATAGAGCCGCCGGTATTGAAATACGGATTCTTGGAAAAGCGTTTCTTACTGTCAAATCCCTGCATAAGGAACCTGGTCAAGTCCTCATCCGGGCTTGAAGGGAGGTGATCGGAACAAGACGCTGTCAGAGAGTGGCGGTAAGGAGCCGCCATGCCCATGTTCGCTGGTCATCTCGGTCAGGAAGGACGCATAAACAGCAAAGCACACACGCGGCGGTGACTAGGCTGGCTGGCTGGCTGGCAAAAAGGTCACTCGAGGAGGAGCGTGGGCAAAAACCATCCCCACTTTGGGCCCCTCTGCCCACGAAAGCGTGTACCAACAACGTGTCGCCGAAGACGCGGAAAAGGCAACGCCCTCAGCGCCCTGGAATCAGTGCAAATTGGCAACGAATGAGACCTGGTGTACAGGCGTAGCAGAAAATTTAGCCGTATTTCGCGGGGAGACCGCGCAACTTATCGGTGAGGTGGACGACTGAAATTGAGTGTAGGCCAACTTCAAAATAGAAGAGGCCGCTAATTATTGGGGAGAAGGCCGCACAACCTCAGGGACCGACGGTTAAATGGCATGGAGTGGATAATTACGAGAAGACTGTGGCAGCGGTGGTGACGGTTGCCACGGCCAACGCCTGACCAGGCCTGGAGCGGTCCTTGGCACTGCCTTCTCCCCTGACTGCACTCACGGCGGTTGGCTGCGGTCACCAAAGGGTGCCTTGGGTCGCCTAATGGTGGGGCCGGTGTCCCCCGAGTGGCATGCCAAAAACACGTTGACATTTCAGCCTGCGTGTGTGTGCGTGTGTTAGTCGCTCGTTAATAAGTAAATGGTTTGACGACCTGACGCCAGTGAAACGGCGACATGGCGTTTGCGCATACAATGTCGGTGTGCTGGGGGACTTGGCTGATGACGAAGATGATGCTGATGAATAATAAGCCACACTGTCTGTCTGAAAGGGCTCATTTCGGTGAGCTTTTTCGGCCTGCGAGGGGGACTGGGGGCCGGAGTGCCAAACCATATGCCCTTCAGTAAATTATGAGATGCGGCGTAAGTCGGCTGTGGCGAGAGACATTGGGTGGAGGCCAACGCCACGTGCTACGTTAAAGCCTGAGCTGACAGGCAAACATGAGGCCAGCGAAGAATGCCGACGTTCATTTCTTCACTCGATTTAGAGACTGCAGGCATGGGCAGGCGCACTGGCTGCACCCCGCCCCGAGCTGACGGCCCTCGCCGACGTGTCGCGGCGGGGCGGGGCAGGGCGAACAACTGACGCCGAGACCAACTTTACCCGGACTACAATTGCTGGACCGTAAGTTCTTTGGCGGGAACGCTTCGGGCGTCACGAGACCGGGCAGGGTGCATCGAGCTGCTGCACTCGCCTGAGCCGGGACGATGGTCCCACAGGATGGCTGGAAACCATACGAAGCTTACAAGGAGGCTGTCTTCCTCCTCCTCCGCAGCTTAGAAGGGCACCATGGTGCGGTCACGTGTTCGGCATCTGCGTGGGTAGCCTTGGTTACGAGGGCGCGCTAGCGATGGGCAACATAAACTTGCATAATTTCTGCGCGACGGCCATTGGGACGAGCGACAGAGGCACGTCCTCGGAGTGGTGAGGAAGAGAGGGGGAGGCAGGCAGGCAGTCGGACACCCTGCGCCCTGGTGCTCGAGGGACGGAAGTGGCCCCGAGTGGACGGCTAATGACTTAGTCCCGGTCGCTTGCGCTCTCGCGGGCTCCACTCGAGCGATGTCGCTCTCCGGCAGGAGAGCCAAACTTACTCTCCTCGTCAATGCTCCGCCTTTCCCGCTGGAGCGCCCAATTTCTCGCAATCTAAGATAGACTTGCATTTGTGGGTTCGTCTGTCCACTGTGGCTCAACCAGGGGATCCTCGCAAATCGCTCTACAGAACCCAGACAAATGCGGAACACTTTCGCCACTCGCCGAGTCATACACTGTCATGCGCTAAGATATCAGAGGCTTCTGTCTCCGCTAGAACGGTTCTGTGGTAGCGCATCGTAAAAGGTGACCTGTTGAGAACAACGTGGCGGGTAAGCAGAGGAGCACACGCTGCGATGGCATCCGTCCCACCTGCGCGGTTTATCGTGCCTCAGCCCAAGATAGGACCGTCTCTCACGCCGCGGAAGCACACCGAATCACGCCGGCTGAGGGGAACGCGCCCCCCGGCGTCAAGAGGCAGCGGGGAAAACAGCTGTCAACGCGCATCCATTTGAGGTGACGCCAGCGATGCCATGTGGGGGACGAGGCGGGTACCAAGAGGAGCAGAGACTAGATCTAACGACTCGCACCCTCAAAGCGGGCGTTCGGCTTAAATATGACATCTGGTGGCTTAAGAAGGGAGTGTCATAAGGCAAACACTGCAAAATGGGTTTGCTCACGAGGCTTCCACCTGTCCTGATGGCCTTCCTTCATTGAGTCCCATCTAGCGAAGAAGCTCACGCGTCCCACCCGTATTTTGATACTTTGAGGCTGAGACAAACTAGCATATCATGCGCCAGTTACCCATTTCGATACGTCGAATTGGGCTTACAATGGGCAAACCATTTCACTTTGACACTGCCGGGACAGTAAACTCACCGTAAAGCGAAATGTTTGGTTTACTGTAAGTTCACTTGACCTCCTGTGGTCAACGCTATCCTTCGTAACCACTGCAAGAGGTCAGATTCACCCGAATTAGTAAACACATTGCCGTCGGGGTGGAGGAAATAGCAAAAGGCACCGGCACCCTCATTTCACAGAGGATGGGCACTTTCGCAGAAAGTAAACACCTCAACAGATGCGCGCCTGTCAATGAAGACCAGTTAGAATCCTAAAGCACAAGCGCAAGCCTCCTCGTCGCGAAGAGGAATGTGCTGCTTCCAGGCTCATGTTTGCACTTAATGAAACTCGCTGAGAGCTGCGAATGGCTGCCATGGGGCACACACACGCCCCCGCGCGCACCCCCCCCACATTCACGCGTTGGTGCACGGAGCTGCGAGCAACACTTTAGGCTTGAATGCTGCAGCGGGTTAAGATGCGGGCAAGTGGGCGCTCCCAGCCACGGATCCTCGAGACACGCACGGCTCTCGGGCCGGAGGAGCAGCTGCGCTCGGCCGTCCCTGCAGACGGCGACGGCGGACAGAGCGCGGAGCGTCGCACGGGTTTTGCGGAGGCACTGAACTCGCCCCCGAGTAATCCAATTGTGTCCACAGCATTCCAGTGTCTTCGTCAGGCAACTTAAAGGTCGTACCTGTCAGACCAGAAAACCTAATTAAACACACAACCCCACTGCATTGCCAAGATTTGGCAGCCGCCTCAGCGCCAGTGCCACGACGGCTGGGCTTTCTCCTCTCAAGGGCTGCTGAAATGTTTCTGGCTGCGACGGATCCCATGTGAACACGGTGATATGAAATCAAAAAACGCAGATATTCACCGGCAGAACACTCGGAAGGGGGGAGAGCTCGGCGCTCCGAGGACACAACTGCAACCCACGATTCTCAAGCTCGATTCAAGACTGAAAATGACTGCACTCCCGCTCACACCGGGGTGGATCGCACGCAAATGCAGTCAATACACGCCCCCCAGTACGGAGAGACACCTCACCGCTCCCGCCTTTGGTGTCTGCGTAAATGGAGAGAGGCGAGCCCGTCCAGTCGTCGGAAAGACTTTATTCCCATCGGCTTTACAAACACCCGCAACAATCACCTCCATAAGTACTTCGTGAAAGGCTGAATAAAAAAGGAGTCGGATAATTTCGGGAAGCCAGAAAAAGAGGAGAGCGCGGAAAATACGATGGAGTTCCACTCCATGTGAGTCGGGGTCCACGAAAAGGCACAGTAGAAATTGTAGCAAGATTTTGGCACAGCTGTGGGAGAGAATACCGGACCGTGGAGAGAGAAGACTATAGATGAAGGGCAAAACGGCTGGGTGGATAGGCAGGGGAAGACGTAAATGGGCATATCACAGCCAGGTGAGGAGTGATGGGAGGAAGGCCACCTTAAGAGCCATTTAATTAACATAAACTGTAGATTTGCGACGAGGCCAAATCTCGATAAACGTAAATAAGGCAACATCTGAAAGGCACAAAACATCACAGCATAGCATAAAGCGGGCAGAGGGGCGGAGAGGGAAGAACAGGCGTAGAAGGGCCGGAATGAAACACTGTGGGAGGTGTGGAATGTCACTATCGCTCGACCTTCCTGCCTGGCATGAAGGGCTTCCGACTCATCGCCCATTTCTGTCTGTCTGTTCCATTGCACCTCTCCATCGTTATCACTTTCCCCGTCACTGCTGATGGTCATACAGAGCCCGTTCTGTTTTATTTCATCGCTCTGGTGCAGCAAGAAAATAATAAAGAGAGGTATGATAAGAACTACTGTGAAGAGAATCTACAGAGCTTCAAATTATTGCGCCTTAACCGGAAACAAAGTAAAAGCGAAGACTGCTCACTCGGGTATATTCGAAGTGTTGGTTCCCGCCCTGTGAGTGGCAAGTGCTGACAGTAATATAAGGCGGGTCGAAGCCCGAGTCCAGACAATAGTCGTCCCGCCGAAGTTCATTTGTCTTACTCAGCAGCCAGAACTGGGCAGAGTTGAATACACATTAGATAAAATAAGAACACCATGCAATATCCTAATGAAAAATAAAATGAGGAAACAAAAACTGGAGAGAAAAACTACGCTCTAAAAGGGGCTCTCCACCGCCAAGTACTATCCATCGGCTCAGCCTTTGTGTCACAAATAAAAGCCGCAATTTTGCCACGAAGACAAGGTGTTAAAGAGACTATTCGTCGCAACGAGGGATTTTCGCAGACACATAGGCTTTTTTTGGCTAACATGACACTTTTTACCCGTTCTGTACCCCTCCAGCTGATCAAGTCAGAATTGAAAATCGTAGGATTTCTCGTAAGAAGCAAACTCGTGGACATTTGCGCGTACTCGTACTAAAAGCGTGCAATCACACTCCCGGAGAAAAGCAGGGATGATTTGGAGTCATAGAGGTATTTGAAAAGAAGACAAGGATACATAATACTTTGATTGGCATTCGTTCAGGGTAGTGCGAAGATTGTAGTGATTTACCTGGTTACCGCCTTGATTGTGGCAAGGGTAGCCAACTAACTTGATTTTTGCCTTCTTTTCGTGTGTCGGTGCGTCCACGCAATGCTGGGTGAGGACATTGCGGATCTAGCGACAAAAAGAATACGGCAAGAGTACATGGCTCAACAGCAAGATGCTGAAGTGGTCTACGTGGTCTCTTTCGAGACGGTGGAAAGCAATGTACCACTAACCTCACCGGAGGCGAGGGACTCGCTCGGTATGAACATCTCCGGGTATATGTTGTCAATAAACCATTTAAAGGGCTTGCAATTCAAATCCTTTAATATCTTCTTTCGTTCGGAAACATCGCCCATTTCTGACTGAAAGAAACAAATGGCTCATCGTTGTTGACGTGCACACTGCACTTTTTAATGGATCTAAAAAAACTTTCCACACCATTTTGTAAAACAAGCCCGATAGCGAGCGCTGCTAAGGCAATTGAGAATGTGCAAAGAGGAATATTTAAAGGGAAAGACTCATTTAGAATCGTGATTATTGTAAGGATGTATCACTGTAGAAAATCCAACGCGTGCGACATCTATACCACAGACAAGAGACGAGATCTTTGCTTAAAAAATGATTATCGCAACATTCGTTTAACGCAACTTGCTGAGAGCGTTTCAGAGGTGGAAAGCTCAAATAATTGAGAATTTACAGTAACATTGGTACTAATTGCCATTTCGCCAAAGGGGACCGACGCTTATTGTTATTACTAAAGAGTTGGCGTGTCATTTGAGAAATCAACTAAAATTTGGCCAAATGGGAACAGGAATCGAAAACAAGTACTCCCGTTGATTGCAAATCGGCTAAACATAACCCTTGCGAGGATTGCCAGACGGAAGTGCATCAACGGGGACTCGAGACACTTGGCACGAATTTTTAGGAGGTAAAAGAACTCCAGCGTAAGCGGAGAGCACGGCTGATGACTTCCTGAACAATTAACAGACAATTAACGCAAACACAAGGCTCTACAACATTCGCAAGATAACGAGGAGTCTGCCGCAGAGCGCTTGAACTCCCCCTCTGTCCGCCTCAAACGCACGTTGTGGCTCGAGGGACTGGCGACAACGGCCGCTCCGCAATAGTCGTCAATAACGGGTCGATGAGGCGTCGATAGGGCGCAGATGGGTCATGCACAGGGTTAGTACTCGACCCGGTTAGCCTGGTTAACTCTCGGTGCGGGGGAGGCCTAATTAGGGCGAGGGGTTGGGGGGCTGGCATCACCAGACGGGAGGGTGAGCGAGGGGAGGAGAGGCGGTTAAGCGAGGACTTTAACCCCACGCAGCCCCGTGCACGGGCGCTGTGTGGACTCAAAGGGGCCGAGCTTTGACAATAGCTTAAACGAGATTAAAAGCGTATTTGGATGACTGCACTCACTTGATCCACCTCCTAAATGCAAGGCAAATGAAGGAGAATCAACAAATAGGATTTTCTCACGCATAACCCTAACTCGGTGATGCGGCCGACGTGGTGTATAAATCATAACCCGATCGAGACTCACCTGCTACATGACAAGAACTGAACCAGCTAGTTTGGTAATGTGATGAAATTAGACAATTTGACCTCAAGACAAAAAGCAAACGAGGAAAGTAACCTCAGGTTAAGTAGGCTAATCAAGACGAAAATCCCTCTTGCAGTTTGGAGAGCTAAAAATGCCACTTGGACTGAGACTGTCATCATAATGCTCTACCTCCCATCCATGTGTGATGGGAGGGGGGGGGGGGGTTAACAACACACTCATTGTTCTCATGAACACAGTAACAAGCCGCGGTGTCACGTTTCCCGACCGTCACGTCAGAGACATATTGTTAAGGCCGACCGCACGTCTGCATTGCATGGCTTGTGAAAAATGTCCTCACCTCTCGATAGTTGACACGAGTAAAGTAGAAATGTTTGAATTCGTCCCCGAGGACGACTTCTGCGAGACGTAGAAGATTGTGTTTCAGAGGATTAGCCTGTTTCACCTTCCAGGAATAAGGTGAGCGAGTGCGGAAGATGTGCCCTACATGACTGCAGGGAATTGTCTCCAGCTGCCCTCCGCACATCCAGGTCTAGGGAGAAAGAGAGTGATTTCTTCTGGACAAGAAGGCCCTATCCTTCACTGTCGTCAATGCTTGTGCTTCAGAGGTTTTGGCACATATCAGTTAGTAGGGGCAAAAAATAGACAAATTAAACAGACAAACGTGCTGTTGGTTTCGCAAAAGTGCGGTGTGCTGGTGCAATTTTAAGGGGAGAAGGATGGGAAGGAGAGATGGGTCTTACCTTGAAGGAAAGCTCAAGATTCTCTGCTCCCCACACCTCGTAGCCTGGGTCATACCAACCCAGTCTCTCGAAGAAGGCGGTGTTAATGGCGAACAAACCTCCGGCCATAGTGGGAGTCCTGCAACGACAAAGCAAGGCATACTCAGAGCTTGTGAGTGCCCGACACTATTAGCAGCTTTTATACCGAAATTCCCTCCAAATGCAAGCAACGCTGTTCCCCCTGGGAGGGAACCATCAGCAGTTGATTTAGAACATCAAGTAAATGTTATTTTTCAGCATTTTAATGGTATGTGCTTCCGTTAGCAGCCGAAATCCCCAAGCTACCTGTTAAAAGTGACGAGGGGTGTACAGCATACAACGGATTTAGATGAAGTCTAGCAGTTTAAACAAAATTCCATATTAGCCGTAATCGAAAGCGGAAAATAAAAGAAGAGAGCTTCGTAACCAGTGAAAAGCGTTGTTTGCCCTTCGGTGAAGATAAATCACAACGAAATATTGACGAATGTCACTCGTCACACCTTCCAACCGACCAGAAGAAGGCGAATTGGAAGCGGTAAACACGCATTTTACGCAGTCCAGACTACAAGAAAATTAAGGTTTGTTTGCTCCGCTACCGTTGTTAGGGTGATGGGTTATTCTAACCTGCCCAGTGCAGATAAAGGAAGAAGAAGATGAAGAAAAGGAGGCGGACTTTACGGTTAGCCTCTGACTGGTTTTTGAGCTAAACGATAAAGCACATGCAGCCAAGACATAGCGGAGTAAAGGTGACAACAGGTGCAATACTGATCTACGTATTTTTCCCCGCCATTTATTCTTTTGTCCGGCACAAGTTAACACCGAGTTTCTTCTAATATGGAGAGCTAAACTGGGCCCAAGTGATCGTTAGGGGAAATGAAGAGGTGAGCCTACCGGACGGGAGAGTTGGGAGCGCCAGGTCGGTTCGCGTCGCGCGGCGGGATGGGATGCCAACGAAAGATAAGGCTCCAGTCGAAGCCACCGACTTGAATGCTTTTTGAGGGGGCGTGGTTATACTGCAACGTTTCCGAGCTGATGACATCTATCACCGGTACCACCACGTTGGTACTGTTCTCCGCTATCCTGTCTAACAGGGGCTCCAGCCAACCTGTAATAGTGGGGGAGAAGGGATCGCCAGGGAGGATTTTTAACCGCTGTGGCAGCCCGGACCTCTCCTCAAATTTCTTAGTCACGTAGTGACACACTCAAAATATGAATTATGAATTTGAGGAACTGCCGGCTAGCCTTAAAGATGCATACAGGCATAGTATGTAGAAAAGCAGATAGTGGCAAAAAGTAATAATCTCATTGCATCGTGTTAGAGGGGTCGCAACTGCACTGGACCGCGCAATGGTGCGATGTGGGTGCTCAAGGCTTTCTCGTGGTTAAGGTGTTTTTGTTATTGCATTCACTTACAACAGTCACATTGCGAGCAGAAGGCAGACTCACAGCGGGCTCGTCACCTTGCGGTGGGGTCGTGCTCTGGGTCTGGGTACGTTAATGACCAACCAAAACAATTAAAAGGATTGCAGCCGGAGCACATATTTGTGACGTTGTAATTCTACGAAAAAATCCAAGCCACACAGACGATAAATATGAAAGGAGAGAGTGTCGACTTTGATGGAAACCAATAAGAATGTGGCCCTGCCTGAAGCCATGCACCCCATGCCAGGGTGCATTTCAAGAGGAAGCGGATTATACGGGCGATTGTGGGGGAGGAAAAAGACAACCCACGGAATAAACTCAGCGCAGAAGTGCATTCTAACAAGAAGTGGTTTGAGTGGAGAGTGGTGAACTGACCAAAAGGAGTTGCAATAAGCATTATTTTCTACGTATAAACACTACAAGTGCATCCAAAAATTTGAATGAGTATTTGGATGAGACTTTTAGCATAATCACAAATCGTGAGTTTTGCAGCACAAGTGTCGAAGTGATGAACATAAAAGGGGGAAAATTGGCTAAAAATTTCAAAGAAATGTGAACATGAAGGGCGCCAAAGGACTCGCGACGTGGAAGACGCGTGGGCCATGCTAGGGAGTGGAGCAACGTAAGGAGATGGGTGTGCCAAAGAAATCGTATTCAACAGAAAATATCACTTTACACGCAAATTTGCAGGGGCTACGACGCTATTTGGGGGTGGCCCATGGTCCTTTGAGGCTCAAGCCCGCCTGGTGGGGACGGGCAGGCGATCAGGGAGAGGCAAGGGAGAAAAACGCCAAGTTACAGTGAGCATTATGACAGTACAAAGCGCCAATCCATGTACGGAAAAGGCTCTTTGAAATGCTGCATCTTGAACAGTTTGCCCGCAACTCTTGGACAGAAAATAAAATGATACGCCCGTGAGAGCCTGGGCACACAGACAATCGGAAAAATTGCGTTTACCCAAATATCAAAAGAAGGAAAAAAAGTGTCGCAACAATGTCATAAGTGGCTACCTTAAAAGCGGTAAAAGTAAAAAAGCAAGTTAAGCAAATGTGAATAAGTTGGCATGACTCCAAGATGCAGACTCGCCTGATGTGGGGACTACATGACCATTGGATGATAAAACGAGAAACCACATGAACGAATACACCGATAGTGGAACACAAAGTCGAGGGTTTGGTAGAGGAGAGACGACGCATAAACATAAAGGCGAAGTATTGATGGCACAGTGTATATTTTTCGACACTGGGATTAACTGCCTTTCGGGTGTTCACAAAACAAAGGAGTGACAGACTTGGCGTCTTAATGGGGGTAGAATGATGTTTAAGGCATGAAGACACAAAATCTGTACGACGGTATTATCGTAACCAGGTACTGAGATTTCGAAGGCAGTAAAATCGTTTAACGCAAAAGCGAACGTGATTCCTGGGTCGACGCAGGTTCGGATGGCTGATGGGTACGATTGACCCCTCGTTAGGTGATGGTTAGGGAGGCACGCACGTGCGCATATTAGAGTTTTGTGTAGTTGTGGTGCACATCCATTCACCTCCGCTGCAAATTGAAGTTAGTGATTTAGGTGTTCACAAATCACATTACCAAGCCGTTATTCACTTGGTGTGAGCCCGATTCCTGGTGGAATAAGTGCTAATAAAGATGAGCGAACCGAACCAAAACTTGTCTAAAATGAAAAGTTTATCAAAACACCGATCAATAAGTAGGAAAGTCATGTTCTGTTGCTGTAGGCAGTAAGGTTAAGAATGGGATAAGGCCTCGTTCACACATCTTACAGTTCGCTTACCCGTAGTACATTCGATGTGCGAGTCGAGGAAGACGAGAATCTTGCCACTGGCAGCCTTAGCACCTAGCATTCGCGCCCTAATCAACCCCTGGCGTTCCTCCGCCCGAACAATCTTCACCTTTTCCAGACCGGCCATGTACACTTCCAGCGGCCTCTTTAAATGGTCTAAAATGTACAAAACCGGGCCACGAGATTAGGCGACGGCAAATTGGCCAATACTCATTGTGGTTACATAATTGACGTCTCTCGTGTCAAACTCTTGTTTAATTAGTAGAAAAAAATAATAATAAGGACGCGATGTAGAGTCTGATTGCAATCGTACGCTATAAATGTCCACCTTAGCATATATAAAAGACCGCCACCACAAGCAGACGCGACACAGAAAGCGACACTAGTCTACAGCAACACAACGAGACGGTAAGTTTGTCAGTACATCCAAAAGTTGTTCAAGTGAGTAAACTGTGATCACACCGGCACAAGTAATTTGGGTGAAGATCAAACAAGTAAACCCTGTAGTGGCTCTCCCCGAGGATAGCCTGGTTGTTAAAAAGTGGAAACAATATGAACCCACAAGAATCCAAAGGGGGGGGGGGTGAGGTGAAAACCTTAACTTTCCTTGCCTAATTGACAAAATTTCTGTTAATTTAGGAAATTTCGACATCCTTTGCATTGCATTGACGGTACGTGTCTCCCAGTACAAATAATTGCATAGCCGTATGCATAAAAATCGGACTTTGCAGTCCCACAAAGTCGACCATTTAGGCAGGAGGGGAAAGTGAATGCTGGTGAAGAAAGGAGTTCAAAATTTGAAAAGTCGAGCAAGTTTTTGGCCGAGGTAATATGTGCCTCTCACTCCGCCTCTTTCTGGTCACTACAGTTGAAGGTCCTTAGACGTGAGTCATCGACCATTGTCAAGTGCGGCACAGCAAGTCGCAAAAACTAGAATGGATTATGTGGTCTATATGGCGCTAAAAATGAACATTGGGAGGATTTTTATGCTGGCTGTCCCAAGTGGTGGTGGGAAAAGGGAGTTAATGGGTTACGAAAACCCCTCACCCATCGTTGAGGCATCATCGACCAGAATGACCTCCTTGACAAGTTCCTCTTTCGAGCGATCGAAGATGGAATGAACTGAGCGAAGGAGGACGCTCCAGGCCTCGTTGTGGAAGCAGATGATGATGGAGGCTGGATCATGACGGCGGTTATATTTGAAGTCGAGGCATCTGTGAAAAAGCCCACCTCAGTATTATTTCGTGCATAAAGTCCAACAAAAACAAGGAAACGTTTGCGAGAATAAGCAACTTTGTAATCGTAAAAACTAGAAGGAAATAAAGAACGTAATCAGTCAGATTAAAAGGGAATCACTACTCCCACTTGTCGCACATAGGAGAAAATACGAGTAATGAAGAAGTCTAACTTCCGGTAATGGATAATTTACCCCGCGGCCGAATGTTTGTTTCGCATAGAAGTTGCATCGAAAAATTCGTACAAACGGAAGGAATTGAAGTGAAAAAGGGTCTAGTAGTTATGTGGTTTACGTGACATTTGGCATGGCATTCTGCGGAAGAATAAAGTGTACTGCTTGATGGATCAGATTACAACCAAGCGCACATAATAGCGAGGCCGAGCGATTCTGTGAAAATATGCGTACTGTGTCTGATGGAACAGTCGACCCAGTTCTAACTTGTGTTGGGCAAAAGAGGGGAGAGTGCGCAATGTGTGTTACATTTCGCTTGAGAGGTAGTCGAGAACACCTAAAAAAATGGGGCTCCGTCGGTAATCTGTCGGACATCTTCCGAAATATTTTAAGGGAAGCTAGAAAAGGAGCTCTGTCAAGAAGTATGAAACACAACACGGGACAATCACCGACAACCGATGTTCTCGAAAGGGCGAAATTGCCAAAAAGGTTTTGTAATAGACTTAAGATATTTTTATCTCATAGCATTGGAGACGAACCATGGCTACAAGAGTGCAATGTAGATACCGAATATAAAATAAAAAGATATGTAGAGGTGGACCCTATAACACATTGGAGTGTTTACAAGAATTCTCGCATTCAGGAAAAAATAGTGACGGTTTTAAGTCAAATGCTCGCACTATACAGAAGAATTTTATTGATGAGCATGTTTTTGTAACATTAATGATCGAAGTGAGATATCTTCAAGTAACATGCGATTTTGTGCAAATTTAGCAGTGGGACTCCAAGAAGCGTTACGAGTAGGAGTGACATAAAGGCGACTGGCTTTCATAAGGGGTTTGAGTTTAGAAAGGATTTCATGATAATTCACGACGGTGGCACCAAATAATAAGAAGTAGGGTTATGCACGCACAGACGTTTAAACTTGTACAGATCCCAACGGTGTCCACTTGAAAGCAATTTCCATCGTGATCCGAATGCACTATTTCCTGGTGAACGAGTTTAAGCCTAAAATGCGCCGGTTTGGATACAAGCGAGCGAAAGTCAAGAATACCAGTTGTTGTTTAAGGGCATGCCAATAAATACAAGACAATGATTGACAGTATCACGGATTGTAGAAGAGCATTTCAGAATCAGCAATTCTTCAAAATGCCTGTACACGCTGCTGTTAGTGTTTTACCCTAAGGTAAGCCGGAGAGGCCGTGAGGATGGAACCGGAGGCACCAATCTCGCCTCTGAACAGTGTCGAACACACTTTCATACAAATGCTCGGGAGGCGGATTTCGACTGAATGCAAGAAGGTCGCCGAGAAGAGAGATAAAAAGGTGATAGTGTCCTTAAGAGTAAGATCAAGAGGCCCAAATGCCACTTAGTAATGAAGACCGGGAAGCTAATTTCAAGAGCAAATTTACTGAATGGATCGTTTCCACTATTACTATCAAGACAAATGGGAGCAGTTTCTGATTAATAGAGCGGAAGATTGAACTGACTCTAAAGCGGCAATAGGGCGTTTTTGAATACACAACTAAAAGAGCAAAATAAATTCCCAAATGCACGGGGAACGTATCTATGGTTACATTCCACTGTCCTTGGTGGCGTATCGGCCTTGTTTCTGGTTGATGAGTCCACCCCTTCGTCCTACTTAAGACCGGCGTGAAGACAATGGTTTGTGCAGAACAAAAAACAAAACAGTGAAAATGGGAGCAAACACAGGAAGGATTTTGTGTTGAGGTATAGAAAGTTGATACCAAAAAGGCGAGTTGAAAAATGGTCTATTTACGACGGCTGTAGGAAGAGGAGACTTTCTCTTATACTTTCGAAACCTGGTCAGGGAGACACATCAGAAATGGTAAAAAAAAGCTATGTAATAATAGCAACAGCGTTATTGATATATTTGTGTAAGACGAAAAGAAAACCAGGTGAGCAATACCAGCAGCGTTCGATTTCACAAATATTTGGCCTTTTCGGTTATTTAGGGGAAAGGAAAGCAAAAGATATAATAACCATAATGAAATCGAGTATAGGACCACCAATGCATTTCGCTCCTGAGAAAGAAGAGAGGAGAGGGCAGCACATGATTTTCTAATGCAAAGATGAGGACTTATACGTTAGCGATGCATGTTTCCTCTCCCCCAAATACCACTTATGGGGGGAATTCTTGTAAAAAATGAGTTGTGGAACAGCAGCTATTACACCTAGCCACAAGCAGGAAAAGAAGTGAAGGCAGGTAATGCAGACTTAAATGTGGCAGCAAGTGTGGTGTCAAGACCTTAAAGTAGGTGCTAACAAAAACAGGCACCAACAGGCAAAGGACTTTTCGCATACAAGTGGGATAATATAACCTCCCCCGGATTTGCACGTGTAAGAGTCTGGACACACTGCGTTTCAGTGCATTTGATGTCCGTGTTCAAGATTTATGAAGTTGTGTGGCTAGTTTGTTCACACAAAGCGCTTGTTCAGCGAATGAAACACGACTCGGTGTTGCTGGTGGCAGCCATGGAACCCACACAACCACACGCGCACAAATACACGAACTGACTGGTGCAGCAGTTTCAGTTCCAGTTTGTCGGTGCGCGTGAGAGTGAAACAAAGCTTTCTGGATGTAGCGGCGCACCCAAGCGCACTCATGCGGCGTGCCTCCCTAGGTAGACGCTGAGGGGCCTTAATTGGGAAGTTGAGACAATCAAATGTGTTTTCACTCACGTATTTCATGAGATTATCAAGTTAAGTAGGATCATGAACCCACATCTCGACATCTTTGAGAAAGTGACAGAAAGGGCTTCTGGCAAATAGAGGCTTGGTTAAGGATAAGAAGATTGAATAACCCCATCAACAGGGTTGAACATTAGTTTGTGAATATACAATCAGGTTAAAACTGTTCTGCCGGGTACAACGCACGGAGGTCCAAATAACTAAGTAGTTCCCCAGTAAAAATCACCCAAGGCAAAAGTATTGCGCCGAATTTTAGACAAATGTTCCCCAATAGAGCGGGGAAGAGGAACGGGCACAAAAGTACCGCCATATAGTTTACAAATGAAACTTGATTTATCATATAACTATGGCGAACGAAAGAGCAAGTGAGGATGAGACAGAGATAGACACTCACTGGGCTTCGCGCATGTCAGGAAGGTAACGCCGAACGCTGATCGTGTTACTGGCATACTCATTGAATGCATTGTTCTTCTCTCCTTCTTCAAACTTTTCTCGCTCTGCTGATGGCAATCCTTCCTTTTTTATCACCACCGGCTTCCCACCCTCGCCTAAACATTAGTTAAATGACAAATTTTCAATGTTGATGAAGCAGAGAAGGACAGCGGAAAGACGCACAATACACCTCATTACTTAAAGCAATCGTCTTGAAAGTGCAAGACTATAGGAGAGAGAGCGTACATATTTGAATTTTTACTAAAGGGGATGATTAATGTTTAGCTCCCGTATCATTCGTACGTGTAAAGAAATTAGAGAAAATGAGGAGGGGTCATCCTTGTGGAACGAAACATATGTTAATCTTGAGGGCTATATTCGTTTTAATGCCTATAAAAGGCCCATAAACAGTTGAACCTTAAGTTGCATAATTTCGCCTCAGTACGTCAAAAAGATCGTGGATGGATAAAAAATCTGTTTCCACAAATGCGTTTGGGCAGGAATGGGGGACAGACGACGTCGATCGTTTCCAAGTGAATCAATACAGAGCCAGTGCACAATCCCGGAGGGGAATGGGCCGTTGAAATCCCCCCGCGCAGCAACGCTGCTCGAGTGATGTGGGGGCACAAGTAGGCACCTGCACGGACTTACGTGCACGTCCGTTAAAATGCAAAATCGGTGTCAAGTTCACGGAATCTAGCTGAATTCGGGTAGATCTGGAAACAAAGTCGTTTGGGACAGGGAAGGGAAAAAAGGTTGGACAGAAATTTGTTTTTACACTATCTTCACTCAACTCTTAATAAATGTAAAACCGGAACTTCGAGAAGGTTTACCATGAAATCACAACTTCTATCCAAGAAATTAAGATCAGAGAACTAAATTTCGGGGGAAAACAACACCGTCAATAAATAAGACGACATTCAACGTTTATCATTCATCACTTCATATACCCTTTAGTAAGTTTCAGTCAAATACCTCAAAATAACAGGAAATAAATCTGCAATTTAACAAATAATATTAAGACTGAAAAGACACTATCTTCAAATTGTTTCGAAGTTGAAGTGACTGGATTCACCTCGTTAATATTTGTCGTACTAATTGCACCAAGAGCAGAGCGTACAAGAAAACTGACAAATACTACAGTGGTAGGTAAAAGATTACGAATAAAAAGATTTATGCTGTCAAACTCCATACGCACCGCTCCATGAGACGCGTAATGTTGGTAAATGGACTGCAAATTAGCTTCAAAAAATTTTTCACTCATATGAATTAAGTATGTTCACCACATTTATTTACATTGTGAACGACAGGCGAAAAATAAAAAAAGTGGAGCAATATTGCAGGAGGAAAATAAGTTGAAGTATGATTATCGCACAAAAACACACTACCAGGGCCTCTAGAGTAGAGTGTGGACTTCTCTGGTGGTATCCTTGGGACCAAATGGAAAGGAATTCCACCGTCATCAACAGAGTCTTTGACTACATCCTTTTCCACCTTTACTTGTGGATTTGCTGGCGGATTCATCAATTCGTTATCAGGTGGTGCGAGATTTGCGGCTTGTTGCTTTTCATCTTCAGCGGCGGCTTCATGAATGGCATCGAGAGCGTCCTGAACAACCTGGGCATTGTCAGGCAAAACACCTGCAGCTGCATTATCAGCATGATTCTTCTCAAAATTCTTCAATACCGCGGCAGGTTGATGGGGTCCGTGGTGTGCGTTTATGAAGTCTAGAGGGGCTTTAGCGCGGGGGAGTTCTTCCCCAGGAGGCCGCGCATGAAATTCGTCGAGTGTGTGGTAACTTTTGAGAATATAAAAGACTGTTACGAGCATACAAAGGCCACCCAGAGTGACCATTCGCTTTGGTCGCCGAAAAAAAACTGTCCTCATTGTAATGGTTTCCAGAAATGAGCTATACAATATAACGCGTTCTCAATAAAGGAAAATAAAAACGCATAAGATTGTGTACCAAACAAAAATAAATAATAAAAAGGCTCGTGTTAAATGAGTTCGGTGAAAACTAATTCATAAGAAAAAAAATTAGTATCCTAACCTATAGATTTACACAGTTCAAGGTTTCATTAAATGTCCCTGAATTCTGAAGGGATGTAGCACATTTGCCCAAAGTTGTTACCTTCAATCACCAAAGATCAGCCACTGCAAACAATGTGAAAGCCTCCTAAAATGATAACCCACAGTTGAAGGTTTGCATCATCTGCTAATTTTTTATGTTCGAGGCACAAATTTCAATGCCAATTCAAAGCTAACAAGCAGACAAAGCGCATTGACAAAACCTACTAGGGTTTATAGTTCGTTTGAGAATAGAGATTGGTAGTATTATCCAATCTTACATGCTCTCTTAACGAACAAACTGCGCATAAAACACCATAAGCAAAAGGAAGCAAAATAATTGTGTAAGTATGTTTAAACTTTGAGATGGGAGGAAATACTTCACATGATTTACACGGAGGACTTACAAATAAGGCACGATGGTGAAACTGGAAGTGGTGATGAGGCACGAGTTCGTGCGTGTGGGTAATGCGAGTGAGCAACGACCTAGAAAACAATACTGGTATGCTAAAACAAGCACAAGCCTTTACCATGATGGTTAGAATAAGCAAATATCGTAATTACCTTTCTCTGTGGTTTTGCCATCGTCGTATGGAATATGAAAATTTGGTTAACTATGGGCCTTTAGACAAATGCAAGCATATCTGAGAGGCCAATTCTCATGAAAACCATGGGTAAATACCTTTTCTTCGACACCTAACTTTCGGCCCGTATTATGGACTATCGGATTATCATCTTGAAAATACAATTATTATGTGTGGCTGCCCTACTCTCCTTTCAAGGAAAGGATGTCAGTAGTTGGCCAACATAGTGCATGCAGACTATTGCTGTGTATATAAATCGGCATTTATTTGCACACCTATGATAGCAGGATTTTTGACAGCTGAGAGTCACCAAAAGGGGGACTATGATATAGTGATAGACGGAATGAATTTACAGGTGGGATAAAATAATATATTCTAAACGGCAAGGTATAGGGGAAAAGCGAATCGGAGTCGCTAGTCCTTAAGGTGACTGGGCATTTAGACCGCGACATTAGCCCAAGCGCGCTGTCTCGTGATTTATTAACGAGGGTTGAATGCAGTGCCATTGATTTGGATTTCCGGTTTTTGCGCGACTTTACGCGACTGAAGTTAGGACGTGTCAAACAGTGCTAATCGCAGTTGAAAACGAATCCAGCCCACTGAGATAGACTCGCATTCAATTGATTTTAGAGTGGAAGATTAATGCTATAGACTAAAAGAAGATTCTTTGGACGGCACTGAGTAATGTCGAGTCCTTAGAAGCTCTCGATTCTATGCCCGCTAATAGATTATGACGGCAGAGTCATTCCGTGTGTATCTTTGGAAGGGTAGAGGAGTGCCTGTCAATGAGCAGTACTTACGCGTGCTAATAACAACACTCGTTTAATTTCGACTCTTTCTCATGGATCGAGCAACTTCCTGACCCCTGAAATCTTAATATGATTACAACTTCTTTTGTCGACAATAAAAACCCTGAGGCTCTAGAACGGATCATTCACAGTATAATAAAATAAGGAAAGCGCAGTGTATTAGTAGACCAGAAAGTGACACGTTGGGAAAGCACTTTGGTGGGACCACGCCCGAACTCGTGTTAATGGGTTCTAATAGAAGCTTAACACAATGCGATCTGCATACCGAGGATGTAATGCCGCGTCCCCGAGGCCTATAAGTGTACTTCTTAATGAATTTTCCTTGATCCTTGAGACGAGTGTACTTTGAATGGCAGTGAGAGCCTTGTGTGACGACAGATGTCTCTCGTAGGCCATAATGATGCCCAAGAGTTGGTAAAGTTCGGAAAGTCCCTGCTCGAGCTACTGACATGTTGCTGTAGACTTCACCTGCTACTGGTACAATACTGGCGTAAATAGAGCTTCTCCACTGAATTTGTTACGCGCCACTTTAGACCCAGGATGTTGCTTTTGACCTCATTAACTTGATATTGTATCCAAGGTACACTTCGGTTGAAGGACCTGAAATCTCATCAATTCGTGGAGGATGTTGGGATTGTACCAAGGAACCAAATGTGCTCATGTCCATATCATGAATCAGAATATGCCAGTTGAATGATGGATACGGTTATGCAATTTTGACTTTGTTTACGAGGATTTGGTTTAGCATCATCCGCCTAGTAAACAAGGCCAGCGACGAGGCTGTCAGGCCGATGGTTGCGTGTCTGTAATCTGCGTATATAAATTTCTCGTTTGGTCAGTGGTCTTCGTAAACAGTTACACTCCACATTGCGAAGGTGAGTGATCTGAGGAGTTGACCTGACTTCCCCGCGACACTTTTAGAACACGACTGTGTTGAAACTACTGCCTTGCTATGCATTAAGATTCATTCACGTAAACCACACGGAACAACAAATATTTCACGTTAGGGATTATAAGCCATCTTGCCTACTGCTCCCTAGCTTAGCGGTTCCCCTCCAACCTACAGGGATTCCAACTCAGCCGAAGTTTAGTTCACTTTTTCCAAGTGGTTTGTTCGTTGTCACAAGAGGGGCTGCACGGAGGAGCCGAGTGGGTAGGAGGCGTTGCAGTCTTCTCCTACGCATCCAATCCGAGGGTGAAAATGTCAAGACGAGGTGTGTTTCGGTGTTGTGAGCGGCCTTCGCAGGGCAGATGTGTCCTAAGGGCAACACACGTGACTGATGTAGTTAGGGCACTTTAGTATCTTTAATTCAAACCTCAAAACTCTATATTGCTATTTTGCTTAATGGGTAACTTAAATGATTGTCTTATATTGTCCTTACAGCGCAGTCGTTGTTATAGCGAAATGCAGGCGCCATTTTTACTTGCATCGTCCCAATTTGTTTCGTCTCTCGCACGGCGGCTAAGCGTGACAAGCCATCTCCAGCCTGGTCTCTTGCGCGCGCTCTCAGCTGCCACCAGCGTCAGTGACAGATCTCCTTTCGCGTGCGCTTCAGAGGAGGTCATGGAGGCGTTGACAAACGGACGGCCAGTGGTAGCGCTCGAGAGCACTATTCTCACTCACGGCCTCCCAGCCGACCGTGCTCTTCGTCTTGGTGTAGATGTTGAAGCGGTGGTGAGGGAAAATGGTGCGGTGCCCGCCACTGTTGCCGTCGTCAATCGACGCCTTCGAGTTGGCCTGTCCCGCTCCGAGCTTGAACACCTCATCGACGCCGCCCGCCAAGGAAATGCGAGGAAGGCGGCCATTCGTGATCTTCCTTTCGCACTCACATGCTCAGACCGTAGTGTGGTCTTCGGTACCACCGTTTCAGCCACATCTTTCGCTGCTCACCTCTTTGGTGTGCGTGTCTTCGCTACCGGTGGCATCGGTGGCGTCCATCGAGGTGCGGAAGTCACCATGGATGTCTCTTCAGATTTGCTGACTCTTAATTCAATCCCTGTTGCGGTTGTTTCTGCCGGCGTCAAGTCTATTCTCGATATACCCAAGACGCTGGAAGTGCTTGAATCAAAAGGTGTGACTGTGGCCAGTGTGGGAACAGACATTTTTCCAGCTTTCTTTACGAGAAACTCAGGTGTCAAATCACCTGGAAGAATTGACAGTCCAGAAGAAGCAGGAAGACTCTTTGCTACCAGTTTGACTGTTCGTCCTTCAGCCGGAATGTTGTTTGCTGTCCCTATCCCCGAAAATCTGCAGGCCGTGGGGGAGACAATAGCTAAAGCGACTGAGAAGGCTCAAAAGGAAGCTGACCAGATGGGCATCACAGGTGCGGCTGTTACACCTTTCATGTTGGAAAGAGTTAGACAGCTTACTGATGATGCATCCTTGACGGCTAATGTCCATCTCGTCTTGAATAACGCTAAATTCGCTGCTCAACTTGCTGTGAACCTCATCGGTTACATGAACACACCAAGTGGTAGCGTCGGGCCCAATGAAACTCCACAAATTGTTGTTGTTGGAGGATCAAACGAGGATATGACGATTAAGCTATTATCAAAGGAAATAAAAAACACAAAAGATATTAATCCTCCCGCTAGCTATGCCGGAACAGTTGAGACGCTTGGAGGTGGTGGAGTCGGAAGGAATGTTGCCGAGGCGGTGGCAAGACTCTCCTCGTCCCACATGTTCCTTACAGCCGTTTCTGGTGATAGTGCTGGCCGAAGGTTGTTTGGTGGCCATACTCCCATTTCGTGGAAAACGGCGCCGGTATCACAATCTCAGCGCACAGCAAAGTATGTGGGAGTGCTGAATTCGACGGGTGAACTGCTATTCGGGGTTGCGGACATGGACATCCACCAACAAGTGACTCCGGCATTCGTTGAAAACGAGCTTCATAAAGTGGTCCCATCCCAGCTCAAAGTTGTTTGTTCTGATGGAAATGTAACAAGGGGCACTTTAATTAAGCTAATTAGTTTCGCTGCCTTTCACGCAATCCCGTTTTGGTACGAGCCAACAGACCTGCACAAATGCACTAAAATTGTTGATGCGGTGACACCAGACCGGCCTATCGACGCTGTGTCGCCAAACCTAACAGAACTCGCATCCATTTACCAAAGGGTTACCGGCAAGCAGCTGCAAGTCGATGCAACCTCTCGAGAATCCTTAATGGCATGTGCATTTAAAATGCGTAGAAGCTTGAGCTCTTTGTGCACAAATTGGATTGTCAAACTGGGGAGACACGGCGTACTATACGTCAGTGCAGTGGAGGCTTGTCATTATACTTCGCCAATCAGGAATCAGAACTGCATTGTCAGTGTGTCGGGTGCAGGTGACACCTCCGTAGGAGCCATACTTTATCTCCGTTACATTAAAAAGTGGCCTTGGAAGAGAGCCGTTCTTGGCGGATTGAGGGCCGCCGAACTCTCCCTGGCAAGCAAAAATCCAGTACCAAATACACTAAAAGCGGATATTTTTGAAGAAGACGATTTCACTATCTGGACTGAGAAGATTACCATTGACAATTTCAATGTATAATAAGAGTACTAAAAGCATTAATGTGAAAAGTAAAAGCGTTGCGATACACGTGCATTTCCTACTTAAGTCAGGTTAGAAGAAAGACAGACCTGTGGAGGAATACAAGCCATCACCTAAGAGTTATAAGTCTGTCGAATGAAGAAGCTGGTGTAATACCGGAGATAGGGAGGAAAGTGAGCGCAGGACGCAAATCGCATGACAACACTAATACGCACATTGATTTCTTCAATGCGCTGTACCAGTAATGAATAAAATTATTAGAAGAGAAATTATTTAGTGCGATATAATTTCGCTAGGGGAACTCCTTTCATATTGCCTGATGCCCAAGACTTGTAGAATGCATCAAAATATAAGACGATATCAGTAGTTAAGAAGGTGATGCGATGGCATAATATTGATTCTGAAATGACGACAATGATACTTCACATGTCAAGTATTTTACATATTTATTGAATTGGAGGCCGTACACCGACTTTGTTGGACTCGTGCTGTAAAAATGCCTATAGATTCAAAGCGTCACATCTACACTATCACAATTGGAAATAATGCACTTGACCTTTGTGTTACACTGGTTCATGTACAATGGTGAATCTCAGCCGCCAAAACCTTTATACCTAACCGTCTAAAAATCCTTGAATTACATCTTGAATGTTGACGACCACGCTGTTTTAGTGACTTAATTCTTTGCGACATTGTTTAAGCTAACTGAATCCCGCTCCGCCCGGACCTTCCGACTCGTCTCGTGATGTCCCATATCCGCAAGTATCCTGTCTGCGTTGGCCGGGAGCGAGGTTATCGGCGTACAAAACATGTCAAACGTATAAAACCAGCTAGCTCTAATAGCGTGAGTTAATCCCCATCCTGCTTATTTTTTTGATAGCATTCGGGGAAGAAATCAAAATTCATTCGTGCTCTCGTCCGTGAAATCGTTGGATTTGCCCCGTTTGAAAGGCGTGCCCTGGATTTGCTCAAGAATGACAGAGAAAAGCGCGCTCTGAAGTTCCTTAAGGCTCGAGTTGGCGGTCATCGACGTGCGAAGAAAAAGAGGGAAGAGTTAATGGCTGTTGTCAAGAGCTTGCGTCATAAATAGCTGTAGAATAAAGTTTCTATGCTGTCACGCGGCAGGTCTGACTGGTCATGCCCCGTTTTTGCTTTCTATCTGGCTTTATTTTGTCTTATGTTTCTGTAGTATTTTAGTTGTGGGCTCTGGTGTTTTTTTGTAGGCGTTGCACATCGCCCCTGCGTCAGATATGAATAAGTCTGCGGATATTGTGGTGTGTTTAACGCAGGATTCGAATCATGGTTTTAGTAATGGACGAATTCAGTGGGGAAAAGCTACGGCCTTTGCGCATCTGGGGCTATGGCGGGCCTTACGGTGACGTGGTAGGCTTGTCACTCGCTCTTTGGATATTTTCAGACCGGCTCTTTTGCACTAGGGTTGCTTTTTGGTGGTTGTCTACCGGCCTGATTTGTGCCTGCGACCGGGATACCAGATCCTTTTCATCTGCCCCACACTCCGATTTCTCGCTTTATGCGTGGTTACGCAGTTGGTGGCCTGGTACGGCGACCCACAAAAGTAGGGGACCTACTTCAGTGGTTGTGTGTACCTTATAACTGGCTTCCGGCTTCAACTTTCGTATCGCCTTTGATTTTGATTCACTGCATAGCGAGTTATTTTACAATCTTCGACGGGCCTGATTTTCGCATCCCTCTGTCCTCACCTACCACCGTCGTGCTTCATGTAAATCTTATCTGAGCAAAGGCAAGCTCCTTTTTTCTGTGGAAACTATCGGGTGTTTCGGAGTTTGGGGTTGCACTGTTAGGGGTGGAATGGATGTCCCCTGCCTCGAACAATTTGATATATTTGAAAACGTACCCCAGTATCAATCTTAGACACTAAACATGAAGCCAGATATGGGGTATCCCGTATTTCGCATTGAGGTGTTAAACCATTTAAGTCCTGTTTAATGAGTGTTAAGTCTCGGCAGTTAGTTCATGTTTGAAAAGTGTGAATATGATTCTCCGCCCTAGATCATTTTACCGCAGGTATGAATCACCTCGCTCAGGCTATTTTTGTTGAAATGACAGTAACGAGACCAATTTACGTTTGTACTATTCCTTGGAATATGTGACTACGTGAATTCCCTATTCGTAAAGTGCCCCGAAACCTTCTGGACCAATGTAGTTTGCACATAATCCGCTACATGCGCCACCTTTGTGTACCAGTACTACACGCAAGTGCAACTATTGCTACTCGGCGGTTTTTGGCGTATCATGGACAGCGTCTTCGAATTGCAAACATAAGCGCCTCTGATCCATCGAGACATCTCAGAAAGCTGCTTTTACCGAACTCGACCAAAGCCCCCAACATGGTCATACTGATATGATATCCTTGTCTTTCCTTACTTGACGGGGTCGTAAATTGTCAGCCGTGCTCTTTTTTCCTTGGACCTTGTTGGCTTACCGGCCACAGCTTTTCCTACGTTTAGAGGGGTGGTCTTGAGTAGTGTAATGTTTCGCGAACACCTAGTTATTTCGAACTTCGATTGGAGTTTATTCAATTTATCCATAGAACCTTAGTATTATCTGGAATGTACTGACACTGATCAAATTATATGCACTAAATAAGTTTTTTGGGCAGTCCTATAGACTTATTTCACATTGGGCCACTTTTATAAATATATTCAGATTAATAAGAAAGTAGAGTTACATTTAATGTCGTAGGCATCGAGAGCCTCTCACGTCCTGATTCAGATGGCTTTCGGTATAAATTAGCATTTCGTTTCGGTGTGTGTCCGTCCCAAGGGGGGCTATTGCGTGTGCACACTCATAAGTACATAGTACTAGTAGATTAAGTCTGAAGATGTCGTTATTTAGGCCACAAAAGACGGTGAAAGTTCTGGTATAGTAAAAGACAGTTCTACGTTTCGGAAGATTGCGCGAAACTTGTAGGCAGTGAGTGTTTGAAAATTATTTTATCAGCCCACGTAATTTGATTGAAATGTGCAAGACGATTTTAATAAAGTGTTGAGTGCCCAATTCTGCTCCTCCATCTCGACTTGTCTTAGTAACTAATCAGCTCGAATTTAGTGGGCGGCACATATTGTCTGCTTAAAGGTGGTCTTCATAGTCTTCATGACCTCACTATTGCAAGGTAAATTTAAAGCTTAACTAGGTGGAGTAATTTCGAACTTCCGAAATGTTATGGAGAATTTACGTGAACGCACGAATAGAGGTGACGGAAAATTAGGCAGCTCGGATTATTTCCCATTTTGGCAATGAGTGTTTGTAGAGACTGACCATGCAAGGCCCAGTGACGACGCAGATGCAAACAGTGTCAATACTGGGCGGATTTTCGGAACAACGATTGGATTGTGAAACTAGAGACTACGTGACAACTTGACTGACGTCGCCACTGCGCGACCAAGGGGATTTTGGGAGCACTTCGTTTCCTGACCTACAGACTGAAAGTTTACAGGCGATGGTGGGGAAGTGTCCACAAAGGCCATTGGCTACTTTTTCGCACACTGGCTTTTGCCTTCGCCCCATTGAGGCGGAACAAGGCGCGGAAATTTTGCCAGACTTTCGGTGCTTTAGTCGGTAAAGCAAATGCAGCGAAAACAATATTATGCAGATTGGTGGGGAGGGCTGCGGTTATCAACACCGGTCGCCGTGGTCGTTGCAGTTCAGCGAAGTAATGGAAGGAGATGCACCAGTTGGTGTTCAAGTACCATGGACGACTTTTGTTGATCAAACCGAATTGAAAGCAAAGTGTGGGCCATTTTGCACGTTAACAAATATTTCTAATAAACACGACAACTGGACGTCGGGCAAACAAATAAAATGGGTCGTAGCCACGTGTAATTGCGAATGTTTGCCCAACCTTCAGAGGTCCCGCGATTCAACCGATTAGTTGAATGGTGGGACAAAAATTAATGAGAGAAGACCATCCTGCACCTAGCCCTTTGCCTCTACTCTTGGACCAGTACAATTTTTCTTGATCCCCATTTTGGAAGGATGCCAGACCGGAGCGTTTACATAGAAGACGAAAGTCGAAATGACATAAGGCTTCTACTTCACAAGTTGACACCATTTTTATTTTCGTTCTGCTTGAGGGTCGGCAATCACCAGATTAGACTTCCGGTTGGAGGGTTAACAAGAAGACAATAAGACGGTGGCACTCCGTTTTATATTTTAGGTCATGATAAATAGTAAACAGCCATCTGTGGAGCAGGGGGGAAAGGTGCGCATGCGAGTGGGTGTGAGAGCCCGACAATTACTCGCTCTTCACCCGATAGTACCGATGTAAGGACGGCTAGGGGATGTTAGCGTTTGAGATCTCCTATGAAAGCCAGTCGAGACGAGATTGTGGAAGAAAGGCAAATGAATAAATAGGGCAAACGGAGTACTTTTATATGGGAGCCTAAAGGGGCACGCGAATATCACTGATACCACCGCAGCCGCTCTTACCACTGCAGAGCATGACGGAAAATCGCGGACGCCGCGAAGGGGCAGTCTGAATGAGTCTTAGTTCCTCCGCGACATCCATTTCCTCCCCTTCTTGCTGCTTCTGCCCCAAGGAAAGGTCTGCTAGATGTGGAAGGCCTTCCTGCACTCCAGTAGTCTCGTTTGAAGAACCCACAATGCGCAACTTTGAGTGCTCCTCCTCCAGTGTGAAAATCTGCATCGTATTTGTGCTTCCACTGGTCGCCAGGGATCCTGTCACCACGACGATACGATCGCCGCCCTTCACGAGTCCCCTGTTGCGTGAGTGCTCAATGGCCGCGTTAATCCGGTTGTCTATGTCCAACGCCCAATCGTTTTCGCTTTCACCTGCGTTTGTTCGATATTTCGTCCAGAGAATGGGATAAGAGTAAAGAAATTGAACTCAAGTCAGAAGGTAACTGACTTCCAAACCGATTCGATTCTTACCGACTGTTGTGAACATACTCAGCGAGAAACAAAAAAGTATTAAGTTTGAGTAGCCTTTGAGAAATTTAAAATTAAAGAAAGAACCTTTTTTTCTGATATGTCTCAATAGGAAGGACGAGAAACTCGTTCAGGGGGAGGAAAATTATGTGCCTACTTCTCCACTTTGAACAAATTAAAACTTCTGGTTTACCTGTATAAACGTAAGCATGCAGGCCGCGATAAGCGAGACAGTGTCGTGCCACGGAAACGTCGAGAGTTATTGCGACTACGGAGCATGGTGGTCGTAACATCGCTATTGACGAGGCCGATCTAAAAATACAAGGATTCCTCAATGAAGAAGACATTTTAGAAACATGAATGTTAGATGGGGACAAAAACAGTAAGACTTTGATTTTCATACAAATCGACGCCTACTACCGTTTTGAGGCAATCCACCGCCGTCAAAAACCGCAAATGCATACAGCGAATGGGCAAAGGTCTAACACTAAGAAAAAATGAAGTGTGAAAAGAGATCGGGCCAGATACCAGAACCACTCACGCGCCAGTCGTAGTGATAACAAAAATGGCGGACGCGTTGCAGCTGGCAGCAGCTTCGACAGCCGAGGCACCAGTAACTGCTCGAATGTCGGAGGAGCTTTGCTCTCGTTGCATTCGGCAGTGCTTCAGCTGCCCACGGGTCTCGTGGTGGAAGACTGCGCGTTCCGCCTCGCGACATATCTAGAGGAAGAGCATGCACAAGAGGCCAAATCAACTAAACAATTACTTACATTGTCGACAAAGCGGACGGAATCCAGCGGATACATTCCCCAGGACGTTTCCATAGTCAAAACAAGACCGTCAGCTCCATCCAGAACAGCATTAGCAATATCTGATGATTCCGCCCGTGTTGGTCGTGGTTTAGAAACCATTGATTCCAACAATTGTTCGATAATAAACACTGGTTTTTCGGCAATATTACAATGAGCAACTATGTATTTTTGCAACTTGAATATTTTTGCGGGAGTGTACTGCATGGCCAGATCACTGCGTCGAATGACAAGACCATCGCAGGCCGAGATTAAATCATGAATGCTAAGAAATATTTCATAGGATAAAAACATGAACTACTTTTTGATCGCCTCACGCGTCTCTAGCTTTGCAAACACCATTGTCGTACCAGGTAAATGATTGCGTGCCAAGTCAATCATTGTTCTGTTTTCAGCAAAACTTGTGAAAACATAGTCAACCTGACTGTCATAAGAATGGTTGAACATACTCCACATTCAGCAGCAAATTTTAAATCCTTTAAGTAGTTTAATTGCACTGATTCTTGATACAAACGGTCTCTCGGCAAGGTTACGCGCTTATAGCCTCCAATTAAACCTTAAATGTATAACGTAATCCTCCGTTGAGTACCTCCTTCTTCCACCATGCAATTAACACAATCCAATCCTGTATCTTTCACGATGAGTGTAATTTGACCATCATCAAGATACACCCTATCGCCTTTGTGAAGGCTATGGATTAATTGGGGGAAGTATTTTGTATTGATAAAAATCATTTCTGTGGTGCATTTGAATTTATACTGTTCATCTAAAGTCAGCGTTACACGATTTCCTTCTTTTAAGTTTGCTTCGTATGAGGGACCCTTAACAAATAACATTAGTGTTCAGCAAACATACTCCCTCAAAAATTCCTGTGCGCACTGGCGCAGCTGTCATATCCATGGCGACGCCAAGAAGCCGTTCGTAGTCTGATTCTTTTTCAATTTCGCGCACATATTGAATAACTTCCTTACAAATATCACGGGGTGTCATGCTAAGATTAATTAACAAAATGTCCATTCCTGCATCCATCATTTTTAGCACACTTTCTTTTGTCTTCCAGGATTTACCTTGGAGAGTGCGTTATTTAGCATAACCTACCTAAGGTGCATACAATAGATGTTTGCCGAATATTATCCGCAACCTGATCAATGTCCAAGTTGCATGTGTAATGCAGACGTGCAAATGGCTTTGATGTCATCAAAAGACCCTTTGAAGCGTTTTGCAAGATATCTAGCGCATTTTCAGATTGAGATTGGAGATCAGTGGCAGAGAAGGCCATTGCGGACGCCACCAAAGAGAGCGCAAATAGGTGCGCGTCCTTCAAAAGTTCATGAAATTAGTTAATTAAAAAATTTAAGAACATATTTTAAATCTGTTAGTAACGAGTTCGCGGCAATATACACCCTATTTACTTAAAACTTAAATATGTTGACTTAGAATAAAGAGACACGAGTATAAAATGTTTGTGGGATTTCAGCAAAGCTTTGTAAAAATTTTTCAAACCACTAACCTCATGTTGCAAAATCCAAATAGCAATATTCATATATTTTCCATAAAATACGTCATCGCCTTAGCAGACCGCTTACGTTAGTTTCCCTTCAAAAATCCAAGAACTCGAGTTTTGCCACTCACAACATAAAATCCGGCTTTCAGCGTTTTTTAACCGAACCATTTACGGAAGTAACCGTATTGTAAGACCTGCAGAAGGACCCTAAACGCCATCGCGTAACTATCACACGCTACAATTCTAAGTAATGCATCCGATATAAGGGTTTAATGAAATCCTCTATCACGGTATTTAAGACATATTTACCTACTCTCTTTTGTATACCCCTTCATTTCTAAATTTTTATAGTAACTATTTGTCATTATCTACCCACCCTCTAACTACCAGTTAAAATTTTTTGAGGGAAACCGCTGAAAAATGAGATTTCGTGGAAGAAAAGCAAGGTAAGATCGGTCATTCATGTGGTTCTCTTTTTACATTTGGCACCATGAGTCAGACCTCGCTCCCAATAATTACTTTTAATTTTAGTGTGAAATACGTTCATAAGGCACTCCTTATTAGCTATCCCGGAAGCATTTAAGGTCCTTGGCGTACAGCTTGGGTTGCGCATCCTTTTCAAGCTCAATGCTGGCATGAGCGATGAAGTGTTCTACTTCGTTTCCCACAAAGAGTTCGATGATCCTCCTAAGTGCATTCGAGATTTCTACGCCACCACATATGCGGAGTTTGTTTCTGGAAGGTTTATGGCGATTTTGTTAAAATGGTGATGGCTGTTTTAACGCTGTAACTGTACGTACTTATGCAGTTGACCAGCGCTTAAAACGCAGGGGGAATTCCGCGGTGGACACGCGGAGCGGTTGGGGTGAATCGGCGCCCGATAGCATCCTCTTGGCCTTTCCCCTCCTCCCATTTGGCATTGCGTTGCTTTGGGTCATCACCACTGGCTCCGTTCCCGAAGTGATTTCCGAGGATCCAGCAAGGCAAGGTTCATTTATGTGCCAGAAACAGCTAATCGCTGACAACTTAGCTCGTGAGCTTGAGGTAACTACAGGTGCAAATTTGTTATGAGGAAAGACTGGTTGTCTGTTTCATTTTGCTTGATAATACCCGAATTTTGTTTTAAAAAGTGAACTTTTCGATTCACCTCGACTAAATTTAGCAACCAGAACATCAGCTACATTTGTGTATAAAGGTAAAATAGCGTTGACTTTAATATTTGGAAGCTTCTGAAAGGAGAATGTGGACTGCAGACGGCAATGTCTCAAAGGTGCATAATACACATTGACTTTCACGAAATCAGGATCGCACAAACAGTTGTCTGTGCCCATGTAGACAGACCAGCGGAGACTCCTTTTTTTCTCGACTCCATTATTCTTCGTAGTCGAAATTAACAAAATTTGCCCTAGTACTTTTCGTAAACATGCTCTTCACTTTAAGAACCACGTTAGCGCGTCAACAGTCACCTGAAATTGATGCCAAAGTTAAGTCAACGCCATTAGCAAGTATAAATAGGTACGTCGGTGTTGCGAGCGATTGTCAGAAAACCCAAGACCGTTACCTATGCCAATTAATTTTACTAAGGCGCAAACAAGGCTCAGAACTTCCACTGCAGACGCCTATAAGTAACGACTATTTCGCCGAGAGACCCACTAAAGTGAGAGTGACTACGATTCTATTAAGGACTCCAGGCCTCCATACACCCGAGTTCGTGTGGAGCGCTCATAGCACACACAGCATAATCTCAAAATACAAATTTTAAATTGGCGTATATTTCTTCAATGATGACCCTATGCTTCCAAGGTGATCGACGGGTGTAAAAGGAATTACGATAAAAAGACGTCGATCTAACGCTACAAGTAAACATTGAATGTGGGTGCGAAGAAGAACTGGGGAATGTGGCCAGGGAGGGAGGAAAGAGCTTTAGAGGGGCACACGCATATCTTTGACGCCCCCAAAAACGCTGTTACCCCGACTTAGCATGACGGAGTAACGCGGTCCCGCACCGAAAGCCTGTCGTGCTTGACGCGCCCGATCCGCACCATCAGCAACAGGGAAATTGAAGGCAGCAGGGTTGTCCATGGTCCAGGGGCTTTCCACTTGTGTCAGTTCGTGCGATGAGCCGACAATGCGCAGCTTCGAGTGCTCCTCCTCCAGTGTGAAGATGTGGATGCTGTTTGTGCTTCCACTGGTGCCCAGGGAGCCCGTTACCACAATGATGCGATCACCGCCCTTCACCAGGCCCCTGCGCCGCGCGTTCTCAATGGCAGCGTTTATCCTGTTGTCGATGTCTGCGCACCACTCCGCCGCGCGCTCGCCTATCAATCAGCGGTGGACTCAGTACTTCCATCAAACACTGCCACTACTGCATCCATGTGAACAATTATGTCAGCACTTTATGGTTAGCGAGAAGTTGCAGTTAGTATAAGGCAATATAGACTTTAGGTCGGATATTTTGTAAAGGATTCTAGCTGGTATTAATGACATTGACGACGGGAATCATCTTAGTATAAGGCGAGAAATTATTTCAGGAAATGAATTAATGCTTCTAAAACCGTGAGTGTCAAAAACCAAGACATTCTCATCGGCTTCGGGCAAAAAATGAAGACAGGGTGGAATCCTCGCTGTGTAAAATGCAAACAATTGGCACTGGAACAAACGTGAGCGGCTCCGATTGAATTCCCTCAAATAGCACACACCGCTGAGGCAGTCCTTGACATTTCGGGGCAGTGAGGTTGGGTTTGTGAAATACACCCCCCACCACGACCTAAACGCCCAAGCCGTTGTTTGCTGATGGGGAGCAGAAGGTGGTGCCACAGCCCTCCGCTCCAAAAAGTAGGGACCGTTTTTCACCACATGCGAGGGCTCACCACCGAAAGCGCGTTTACGTCTGTGCCAGCACCAGGTACTTCGCAACGATAAATTTTAGGATTTTCAAGGATAATTAGTGAATATAAACAGACGGACACGTCCCTATGGTGCGCTGGCACTTTGCCGATTTGCCGTTAAAATAAGAAGTCAGCCTCGGAGAGAAGGGTGAGAAATTGCGTGTGTGACAGAGACTTTTAGTTATATTTATTGCTTTTGAATAAAGGATAACTCCCCTCCTAGGGGTGCGAAGTTCTCATGACAAATCACAGCCAGAGTATCTCAAATACAATCAAAAAGATCGAACTTTCCCAGTTAAACCTGGAAAACCAGGCAACTACGCATTTGGCAAGTCGGAGGGGTTCAGAACCACATAAAATGCAGTTAACCACCCACCATCACTATCCCATCAAGAGGTATCATTTGTAAAAAGGATAACAAACAGAAGGTAGTCAGATGTGATCTTTCGCAATAAATCAGTGGTCAGAATAGTCTTCAAGGATCTGATTATAAATAGTCTTTAGAGCAGGAGGGCGTGAAACAGGCGTGGACGATTGCGACGTGATTTCAGTGAATCAAAGATCACACTAGTAATTTGTCACTATTAAAAGGATACGACTTTCAATGCATAGAATTCAGATGTTGACGTTCTACCGGTGCCCTTCGACCAAGTTTAATGTTTAGTTTTAAGTTCCCGAACTGGTGGGCCAGTCTGGCGACAAAGTAAATACATACTTACTCACCGGTGTAGAGATATGGGTGCAAACTTCGATAGGCCAGACAATAACGGGCCACAGCAATGTCAACGGTAATTGCAATCACCACACAGGATGGCCTCAACATGGCAATGGACATGGCTGACCTGAAATGACAAACACCGCAACCCACTTCAGATAATTTTTCGGAAGGTAGAAGGAATGAAACAGTTTTTTTTGACCAAGTCGATTGCATTAAAATAATAAGCACATGTTCTAAGAGTTAAGTCGTGGTAATTTATTTTAAACTTACATTCCTGTTGTAGTTACCACGAATATCGCAGATGCACCACAACTGTCTGCTGCTTCCACAGCAGAGGCGCCGGTCACATTTTTTATAGCCGCGTTAGCCTTGCCGCGCATTAATCGAGAGTAATTCAGCTCGGCCCGGGAAATATCATGAGAAATAACACGCTCTGCTTCACGACAAACCTTAAATCAGAAAGTGTTCTAAAGAATAAGTTCCAACTTACATTATCGACAACATCGACGGTATCGAATGGATGCATACCCCAGGATGTTTCAATCGTTAATAAAAGACCATCAACTCCATCAAGTACGGCATTTGCAATATCAGAGGCTTCAGCACGCGTCGGCCTCGGCCTGTGAATCATCGATTCGACTAACTGCCCTGTTACAAACACGGGCTTTTCCGCTACGTTACAATGACCAATGATAAATTTCTGTAATTTGAAAACTCTCTCAGGATGATAGTGCATAGCCAAGCCGCTACGACAGATCAAAAGACCATCTGAAGCGGCTATGAGTTCTCGAAGGCTATGCTATGAGATGTACCAATCGAGCCTTACTTTTTGACTGATTCTCGGGTCATTATCTTCGCAAATACCTTGGTAGTTTCGGAAATATTGAGCCGAGTTTCTTTGATCATATCCCCATTATCAGCGAAATTTGTAAATACAAAGTCAACCTTTTGAACTTGCATTAGAAACAAAAAAATTACTCCGCACTCAGTAGCAAATTTAAGATCCTCCATATATCTTGTATATAAGGATTCTTGATTAAGTCGATTATGAGGAAGTGTAACACATTTAAAATTCCCAAGTAAACCTGTAATTCGGCGAAAATTTAGGCAAAGACTTACCTCCTTCCTCCACTATGCAGGTGATAGTGTCAAAGCCAATATCTCTAACAATAAGAATAATTTGTCCGTCATCAAGATAAATTCGATCGCCTTTACGAAGGGAATAAATAAGTTTGGGGAAGAATTGCGTGTCTATGAAAATTAGATCCTTTGTACAGTTGAACTTGTATTGTTCATCTAAGGTCAATGTAATATGAGTACCCTCTATCAAAGTGGCCTCATATGAAGGTCCCTTAGTTAAACGTTAGAAATAACATATTGATAACTTCTTTGAATGTTCCCGTACGAACTGGAGCTCCAGTCATATCGAATGCGATGCTTATAAGGCGCTCATAATTGGACTCTTCTTCGAGTGTACGAACATATTTTATGACTTCCTTACAGATAGTCCTCGTCACCATGCCTGGATTGATAACCAATATATTCATTCCAGCGTCGATCATTCTAATAAGTTCCCCCTTGGACGTCCACGACTTTCCTAAGAGGGTTGGAGCAAATTATCTAACATACCCAACGTGCATCCAATAGAAGTTAGTCGAACATTGTTAGCAACCTGGTCAATGTCTAGCTGGGACATATAGCTTAAATGAGAGGTTGGTTTTGCAGCCAGAACATGACCACCCGTACCATTAGACATATCATTTATGATATTATTTGTTCCCAACGTGGAAGCATTTATTGCGACCGGAGCAACTGTACCCATCGGCACGATAATTCAAAGTAAATGGGCAGCGCTGCGATAGCTTTTTGGTAGTTGTAAACTAATTGAAGGTCAGAAAGTCAACCGAATAAAGAGAATACATTATCTTTTTCATCCGGCACTCGAAATCATAAAATTTGTGCCGTCGTTTTGAATTACAACGAGGCGGAATTCGAGCAGTGCAGGGGTTAAGCATACGATGAAATGAGCTTTGTGCAAAATCCGATGAAACCCGTATCGGCTAAAGGTATTTAAAATGCGACTTACGGCTTCCAAATTTTTCTAAGACTTAAGATTTTGCTCGAATTCCAAGTTACACTTAGGCGGTGCTGCCTAACGTAGCTAATTGTGCCGTAAGACGGAAGTTCATTGAAGACCATATGCCACTGAGCAAATTTCGCCGCTCAATGGAACAAAGCGGTGCACTCAAATCATTTATTGAATTTGCCGGAATCTACGAAAAACCAGAGCACAGTATTTCTCGTGAAAATAAGAGGACTACAGCAGCATACCATAAGCCTACCTTGGAGCGCGTGTTGGGTCTATTCTAAACATGGTTTCAAAGATATGCTATTAAATCGAGGCAGTATCAATATGTCACTAATAGATAATCTTTCGCAGTATTAAAATACCGGTAACTTCCTTGTTCACTGAACATTCTACAATATCTAGACATTGGTATTATATCCTTAAAAATATTTGTTTCACCCAATGCAAACTAATAATTTGTCGCTTATTCGGTTCACACAAAAACGTCAGATATTGATTCAATTAAGGTTATGTGCGTTATTGACCAATGGCGGCTCTCTTGTGCTGTCACGTGGATCGCACGTAGGCCGACTAACTCCTACGTAGGTATTTTTATGGCTTTAGGAGAACTTGAGTTTCTCTTAAATAACTTCGTTTCTACCATATTCACTTCACCAGTAGGTTTCGCCCACGGTACTTATCATATATTTGCCAATGCTTGTTTTTCTTTTGACAAAATCCATTCTTGAGCCCTGCACATCGGTTCTTTGATGTCGCAGCTTTTACTACTCCAATACTATTACCTTAACTCGGTTTCAATATGCAAAAATGAATCCCGCTTCTATTGCAACCACAAACCTCTGTGGTATTTGTAAATCTAGCACCACTTACCTATTATTTCGGTTAACTACCACCAATGTTTGGGCATGCTATTAAAAAATTGTCCAATAGGTTGTTTAAATTCAATCTTCGGTAACAAACCTTTCTTGTAGATGAGAACACCGACCTTTGTTTTGTTTTCCACGTTTTTGAGATCAACTTCGAGCCTTTGTTCTTGTCTTACTTCCGTCCCTATACAGGAGTATAATACACGTCGGTCGAGATTTGTCCAAAAAATTGCTTTTCAACGCTCGCCTCAGGAAAAGTCTGCCTCACGTCACTTGGTAATTATTCCCGCGGCCGAACTCCACTATAGCTCCCTTCACGTTCCATATCCGTTTCGTCAGGATTCATATTTTCGATACCTCACCGGAATTAACGAACCGAATGCCCTCCTTGTCTTTGAAATTGCCCTTAAATCAACCGATAACGTCGACTTTACTCCTCGTCTATTCGTTGAAGAGCGGAATCCACGAGATGCGCTTTGGGATGGGCCAACTATGGGCACTGATGCTGCGATTCGCACTACAGGGATTAATTGCGCACTTCCACTCGATTTTTTTTCCAAATATCTTCAAATGGCAATAAGCGACCTTTCTCCTTCTGGCGACTTATTCTGGTTCAGTACTCCTTTTGTCGTTAGGTCGAAAGAAAGGGCACCGATAAATCGCTCTATATACTCAATTGTTTCAGACAGGTTTGCCGAAAGCCAACTATCGAATTCAAATTTACGAAACCCAAATCCTTTGATTGATGAACTAAGGTTAATAAAATCTAAATCAGAACTGCATTTGATGAGAAGGGCCGTGGAGCTGACATCCGTAGCCTTGAAGAAAACTATGGAATCAGCTTATCCAGGCATAAAAGAATCTGAACTTGCCGCACGATTTGAATTCGAGTCTCGATTGATGGGGAGCGAGCTTAGCTATCCTGCTGTCGTCGCCGGCGGTAATCGAGCTAATATAATTCACTATTTACAAAATTCGGAATGTGTAAAAGATGGCCAGTTAGTACTAATGGATATTGGCTGTAGTGTCGAAGGTTATAGCGCCGATATTTCTAGAACTTGGCCTATAAATGGTAAATGGTAACTACATGCTTAATATATTTCAAGTAGGACGCTTTTCGCGACACCAGCGATTGTTGCATGAAGTTCTGGTCCAGGTGCAACTCGACTGCCAAAAGGCTGCCAATCCGGAATCAAGCCTGCAAAAGCTCTATGATGTGATGGTTGAACGACTATCGTACTATCTTAACGAGGAAAAGGTGTTAAATATCAATAACGGTGATTTTGCGCAAGTATTTTATGGTGTATTTCTTATCCTTTTTCCTATATAGGTAGGCTCCTACATCTGTCCGCATCATGTTGGCCACTATCTCGGGCTCGATGTTCACGATACAGCCAGTATCTCCTATAGTCGCAACTTTGAGCCTGGAATGGTTTTTCCTTTAGAGCCTGGAATATACTTTCCGGCAGAAGGCGGAAAATTAACGGTTCCTGAAGAATTCCTTGGCACAGGATCACGACTTGAAGACGACTATGTTTTTACTGCCGAAGGGAAGGCCGAAAAACTGAATGACTGTGTGCCTTTCAAGACTACCGATCTTGAATCACTAGTCGGTTCCATTGGTAAAAACAGATGCTTTTGAGAACAAGCTTTTTAAATTCTGTATATACGATTGACGCAAACCTTGTAGAATTGTTTTTCACTAGATTTTTATTCTCTTTCGCGTTCTAATTGACATCCCGGTATTTTTGCCATATTTTGGAGACGACATAGTAAGTAGACATATGACCACCCTAATAGTTGCCATTGCAAATACCCCACCATTTAAAATGCAGATCCTTGTAAAATCTCGACCTAACGAGGGAAAACCAAACTTTTATCAAGGATGAAACGTACATACTAGTCTTAGTATAGCAGAAATGGTTAAAAGAAATGAGGAATGAGCAACTCATCCTGCTTTTACTGTTGCGGATTCTAGAGTCGTACGTCACTGAAGTTCGTACTAACAACGAAACATACCGTCTAAGATATCATACTCAAAATTGACATTGAAAGTCCCGGGGCTCGGGATAAATAGCTGGTCCATGAGAAACATCATACGACAATTATTTTTTGAGTCAACATATTGGCCAATGAGGACCTGATAGCGCTCCAGACGACAGACTTCGTACTTTCGAGAAAACGTATAAACATGACGCTTAACTCCGCCAGTTGGGATTCTCGCATCGGTAAACCACATTTCTTTGGGTGATGATTCAGCACCGAGAACAAAGTAGAACCCATTTTCCTCCGAAATGCATCTCGGTTCACCCAAATAAGGCGTGTGAAGACACTCTCTTTCATCTTTAGGGCATACTTCTAAGTGAGGTCCTCTCCACTCTTCACAAAAGCTGGTGGAAAGCACAGTTTGCCCAATTACCATCACTGCTTCGATAGTAGGAGGACTAGTGTCGTTTCGACGTATGCGATACAAACAGCGATCAATTCGTGGCCGGCGACCGATGCGTCGCGTTTGAACGATGAAATCCGACTCCCAGGTCCGCGGAAAGCAGCATGGTCTATGAGTGGGCTTATGCCACCTATCTAGGTTGTGCAGGCCCGGAAACAGAGATAACGGCTGTCCTGGCTGTTCCATGCTCTCCGGCTGAAAGTCCGACGTTCCTAATTTGCAGAGTGTGCCCCATTCACTAGAACCAGCGGTTAGAATTTTGCCATGGGCATTTATTGCCAAGATAATGACCCAAATCATGAAGCAAAATTGCATATGTACAAGATGCATGACTTTTGTAAAATACCACTGAGATGCCGCGGTACTAGCCTAGCGTAAACAACTGCGGAGCCTACCCATTGGTCGTCGTACTCAACCAATCAGAAAGGCCCAGCCAATCCACAAGAGCAACAGGACCGAAGTATGATCCCACTGTTGGGTCTTGGGTCGGATGCTGGGTTAGCTCTCGTATTGCTTAAAGAACTCTTACACCAAGACTACATCCTGCAATATAAGGAAAACAAAAAGGAAGGGAACGGAATTGAACTTTCAAATTGTAAACGAATACCCATACATGAAGAAAATCTAGACTGAGTCTGTACAGATGGCAAATGAGACGCAGTTATCGTAAAATGAGCAAGTAGCAAGAAGCGCTTCAAAACCCTGCTCTGTCGTACAAGCATCAATTCGCCAGGCGATGCCGTAAGCTAGTTTGGCGGAAGGACGATAAAAATCAGGCGTAGAAACCAACCGTCCCGACGACACTGAGTTGAAGTCGGAGGGCATCCGAGCGACGGCGAAACCAGCATGCATACAGGCCATCAAGAGTTTATCCCCATTCGGTGACCACTTATGACGCCACACACCGCCACCCGGACTTTGGCACAAGACGGCAGGTCCGCCAACGCCACAACTGCTGCGGAGGTCCCATATACGTACTTTTTCATCAAAGCTACGGATGTATTTTTTTATCAACGTAGTAATGATGTGTAGAGCGGACATTGACGAGGAATGTTAGTTATCAAAAGCAATTTCGATCAATAGCAAGAAGATATAATGACTGTATATAAATCTGTCTAAATGTGCAAGTATTCAGAATAGCATTGCATACACGCAATTGTTTAGCAAAACCGGGTCCCATGGAATAAATTATTAGCCTTCTTTCCCTAAGTGTTAATTTAGATACAAGTCATTAAATCGAAATATGACGTACCAACCTGTGGAAATCAAATGACAATGCCTTGGGATATCCGAAAGGCTACAAACACCCATACTGTGCCTAAAATAACGTAAATTAAGTACACCAAGTTAAAAGACCGAGGAAACAAACATACCCTCTACTAGATACGCATTTAGAGAAACCGACGCGTTGATCCCAAACACGGGCGACACAATCATCACCACCAGAGAGAATCAAATTATTGTCGTTCCGGTGAAACCTCACGCACCATGGCTCGAACTCATGAGCTTTCCAAGAATCAATGACACCATTTTCCAGGCAACAGATATAAACATTTCCGGTTTTATCAGCAGTGACTATCCTTTACCTTTCAACAGTAACTAATTTGATCATACTTCGAGTTGTTAGAGTCAGTCGAAAGAAGTGAATCCTGGGAAATAGACATTATTTTTTCGATCGCTAGAGTATGTGGCGAGGACCGGATCGTGTAAATTTTCCCAGAGCTTGTTGAGGATAGGCATAGATCGGCGTTTATCCAGCACAAGTCAAGAATTCCAGGAGTAGTAAGTGTGAAAGACTTCTCTACTTCCTTTCCGCGTATTTCAAATTTAACAAGCTGGCCGAAGCGCTCACCAGTCGTCTAAATGAAGGCAATAACCGGTAGTATTTAGTTAAAAATGTGTTCCAAAATATGAGTTCAGAATTTACAATAAGCATTTTCACGACATCCTCTACTGCAACCCAAATAACCTCCATTAGTAACGTAGGTTGTTGGGGCCTATCAAGGAAATTAAACACTGTTCCGAAAAAGTTGGCTAATTCGCTCAGCCACATCGAAGATTTCGTGGTGTGATTAGTGTGTCAAAATAACAGACTGAACTCGGATTACCTCCTTAAGTTCGTAGGATCCAACTAACGCTTGGTTCCACAAGGTGAAAATTCTACAGCATCCGTGTGGAGCTTGCAGGTATATGACGCTATTTCGGAGAACCTGATGGGAACACCCATCGAGGAGTCGCGGTACATTTAAAAAAGCGCGCGTGCACGAATATTGATAACGTTGATGATGCCTAACGCGACCTACACGTCTCTCGTTTGTTAGTAGTAATTCTTTCCAAACAGATGTGTTTTGCAGCAAAAAAATTAAGATGAAAAATCTTAACTGGCCTGGAAGTCACATAGTAAAGCACGTCAACCTCATATAGAAAAGCGTGTTCAAAGTCAATAATAAATAATTAGGTATTTTTAGGGCTATTCTTCTTGCTTTATTGAAACCTTTCTGTCGCGAACATCGCTCTAGTCAGTGATTTGCGTTCCGAGGATAACTACTCTCTATTTATTAATGTATCCCATTCCAATACACCACATAGATTTCAATTAGTTGACTCAAAGTGGAAGAAGCATTTATTAATACTTTAATACATCCACCACAAATGTGCATGTGTGGAAATTGTCGCGTTAGTTTCAAATTTACTCTTCTAAGTGTGCGAAATTATTTAAGAGAGGCTCAATGCTTTTAATCTAAATAAATCCTCTTGGGATCTGTTAGCAATCTGAAAAAAAATACCCTGTCGAAGGCAAGCATACATCCCTCCATTCTGAGTTTTCCGCGCCATGATCAATTATTATATTTCCTTAGCCTAAATTCCATTCCTTATATGAATATGGAATCTCCTGTTGAACCGAGCTAATTGAACTTGTCAGGGAACAAAACCATTTTTTCATTTAAGCTAATCGATTTTAATGATAAGTAGCCTAGGACGTCCATATTGAGCAGAATTCTTAAGTGTTTCGAAAGTAGTGTGTTCGAGTTTGTCATGACCCTTTTGCCATAATAAAATGGTAAACAATTGGGAAGAAGTTTGGTTTTATCTTTGATCTGGGAAGGACGACTCAGCATTCCCTTTGCACACAGGCTTACTGGCCGCCTATACGCTGAGCCAACTGACAGGACCGATTTTGGCAGAACATAAGTAGCTGCCATTCCTAGCAGAACGCTAACAGTTTCGGCGAGGAATGTTCATGGCTGGGGAAAAAGACGTTATTTCTTAAAATCCAACGACGAAGGAAAATGTTAAGTCAGTTGTCCTTCATCGTTGGAAAATGTAAATTCTTGACGAAAAGTCTAAATAGTGGTTGTTAAACCTGGGAGATAGACGCGAACCCCATCTGTATGTATAGCAATTGCAGTGGGTAAGAGCATCTGTCCCTACGCAGGCAGTAGGGAAAAAAACATCCCAACACCTGAAACGTCTCTACTCTTGCGCACATTGACGAAGCCTACCACCGTTATAGATTCTCGATTTCAGTCTGTTTAACGGGGACTCCGTGATAGAGGGGAAGTTTTTACGCTGTGTTCGATTGCCCAAGTCCAAGCACAGTCACACCATGAAGTAACAGGAACGATACCCAAGTAGTACGCTTTAAATGACCACGATGAAGTTACGAGAGTGTGGGTTTAGCAGCCTTACATAAAGACAGTGCTTATACTCTAAAAATATTTTCCCGTATTCATGAAACCAACGATGACAGCGAATACTTAAAATATTATGTTTTTCTAACGATTACGTTAGGGAATCGAATTTTCTCTTAAGTCTTAATAATATGAGTCGGGATGAAAAGATTAACTCATGTTGAACACCTCAGATCGTTCCAAAAATTCCCCAACTACGAGGGCTTAAAGTACACGTTCAGAAGTGGCGAAGTAATTAACAAAGTATTAGAACTAATGTTGCAGTCTAGACTTCGAGAATTAGGCGATAGCCCATCACGCGATGAAAGGTTTGACCCTTTTACAAAGCACCGCCTCCACTTTGTGGTAACCTTCGGCGAGACACTTTGCCTGCCAGAGAAACTGAAAAAGCACCCATGTGCGCATCTTCAACAGACAGCCACCTTCACTGGCGACTATTTTGATTATGACCTACCTCCACGGTCCCCGAAACCTAAGACCCATGAAAGATGGACACCTTTGCACTAGTCAGCTTAGCGTCTGCCGGATTTGCCGTGCTTGTGTCGACTGACTGGTGAAGTCTGTTGCTACACTCCTTCCACCCCCATTTTCCAGCTCTACTCCCCACATGAAGGGTCATTTGCTCAAAAATTTATTATCATACACTTCGGGTAATCAGGCTAAAATGGGTGAATGAATAACCGGGGGATGATTAATAAAGTAACGCGTGCCTTTGTCGCCGGAACCGAGTGGCACTCTGTTGGCAGTAGGGTCTCATCACCGATCTCGCTGGATAGAACGCTCTCTTGTTGGTAGCTGTCAGAGTGTTGTCTAAAATACTCGAAATCGTGTCCATAATTAGCAAATCGAGACTACTCTTACAGCTACGCAAACCTTTCCGCCTGGCCACCGCCGATGAGAATGAAGTGGCAGCGGCACCGCTTTCGGTGGGGCGACTCGCGAAAAACTTCTCATGACAGCCTCCAAATAAAGCGCCAGTCGTCTTCTCAATCACTTTTTCATTATTCTTGGTATTTATTCGTGCAACTGCAAATTCGGAAGCCATTTTCAAGGGACGACGATTGGTGGGTTCACCCCGTGTGTTCTCCCTCCCCCGCGCACCCCCGGGATCGCGGCACGAGCACAGCCGCCTTCCACCAGACTCCAGACGCCTTGGCCTCTCAGCACTGAGGCGGGAGGTGGTGGACCCGGAGGCCGGCGAAGCGCTGGCCTCGCGCCGATCAGCGTCCACCACTCGGCCGTGCTGCGAGGTCGCCGCAGCTTCGTGTGCGCCTCGACCAAATGCACCTCCTTTGCGCGCTCCGTTTCCTGGCTGCGCGTGTCCCGCTGGTTCAATGCACGCATCGATGAAGCAAACAGTGTGACCTTTGGGAGGCCACATTTTCAGGGTCTTCTGTAGATTTTCATCCCTGTTATGAGCCAAGCGTGGTGACCTTAAGCTCCTCACGCGTCTCTTCTGCTGGAAAGCTATGATAAGGTTCCACTGTTTTCCCTCTCTTTGTGGAGAAGCTTTCAGTTGCTTTGGGGGTTTTTATTGTAACAGTTTGCCCCAGAGAGGTTGAATTTTCACATATTTTGTCGGTGAAAGGCGATACCGTTTGAGCGGGTATTATTTTTGGTTGAGGTTGTAAAAGAAGCACTGGAGATGCGCTAATCCAAGAGGGCGTCGGAGACTTTTCGTAGCGATGATATATGCCGCCTCCTCCCCCTTCGACTTCCTCATCTTCCCTGATTAGCTCACAAACACTCGACGGTACATGAAGAAGAGTTGTTTTTAGGCTAGTATTTCTGAAAGTTCGGCTTTTCCTGCGGACGGATGTGCACAATGAACCACGGAGTTGTCATCCGAGTCAGCAGCTCCCAAGTAGTTTTGTTTATGGTACTTGCGAGAGCCATGGCAAGTTCCAGGTGGGTTGCAAAAAGAAATCTCATCTTCCTTTAAACGCGTCTCCGCATCACCGAAGCCATTTGCCTTTTGAGAGGAGGCAGGAAAAGAGATTCCAGACTTTTTGTGCAGCACGTTTTCATTCTCCGACATCAAATATTTTGGTACAACCGAGTGGAAATGCTTCCCCTGTGAACCGGCAGACGACTCGTCTATAAGAATATCGCCGCCCTCGGGAAGACCTGACGACTCCCCGGGGGCGGGCTGGACCGCCGTCTTGTCATCACACTTCCGACGCACCCGGCGCCCGCAGCAGTGTAGGCGAGCCTCCGAGTCGCTGGGTCTTACTACACCGCAGAAGGGCTGCCATATGCTAACCTGCTCGCCTCGCTCCAACACCCCGACCGAATGCGTCAGAGCAACCTGACTGCGGCTCTGTAGCTCCGCAATACCTGTGCTGCTGTCGTAAAAGTCGCGCGAAAACTCGGCGCACGTCTCGCTCAGACGTGTCTCCACCGCGGGCAGGGGACAGGACGGCGGACGGCGTCCCCGTGCGTCGACGCTGTCGCCGTCTTCCTCAACAGCGATGCACACACTAACTCCAGTCTGACTTTCATCGAGAGCTAACTTGTTCGCACCGAGTCGCCCTTCTCTCGAGAGTTTGGCTTCGTCGTTCTGCGCATATGTCCCCTCAGGCGTCAAAACACGCTTGTTTTCTGTCGATAGGGTTACTGTCGAACCGTCGCAGATTCCGATTGGTGATGATGGAACCTCCGCCATGTGGTCCTTCATTATTTCCCCGAAGTAAACAACGGGTGTCTTTTTGCCGCTTGCGTATTTCCACTTTTCGTGAGAATTTTGCATTAGTGGTACTATTCCGCACGCGTTGAGGCTGTTTTCAGAAAAGAAATTAAGATGTGGTGTCAACCAGATTAGTCCCAAGCACTGAGGCTGATTTATCAGTCTCTCATTCTTCCGAGATAGTAAGTCAGTGAACTCCTCGCGGTGTCTGCAGGTCCTTCTTGCGTGCAGATCATCAGGCACGGCAGAAGCGCCGTTTGGGGGCTTGACGCCGTGACGTGCGCTGCAGCCGAGCGAGCACGAAGTCAGACCCGGCAATTTGCCGCTTTTCGCCCCACCAGAGGACGAATCGTGGACAGGTCCCGCACGGGGCACCTCCTCCCGCACGTCGCCCTTGGCGCAGGCCTTTTTCCCGACCTCCTCTGCCGCATCCACCAAGCGGACGCAGTACCGCCCTCGATCTTGTCCACTACCTGCCAAAACTGAGGAGCAATCGCCTTCCACTCTGCTGGTGTGGCCTGGGACGTCGTCTATTGCATGTTCGTCGTATGCTTTTATTGAGAGACTACCACCTGTCTCTTTAAAAAGGGTCAGCGGCTTCCCGCATACCTTATTTGCGCACAGTTTCGTCGTTTTTGAAACAACTGCGGAGGATAACTGATCCCCACTGCAGCCTGTACATTTCTCCATTGAGTGACTTGAATCCATTGAGTGACTTGAATCCATTTTAAATGGATTACCTTTACTGCCCGAGATTGTCTCTTTTCGAGTCAAGCCATCCTCGTCTTCGGCCTCGACGCGTTCTCCCTTCAGCCTCTGGGTGGTCGGTCGGTCAGCACATCGCTCTAAAATAAGCCAATTCATCCTACGTTACGAGGACAGGTGCCCCCACCTCCCACCCTCGAGGGTAAACCCGGTATCATTTCAGGGGGTTAGATTATACAGGAATTTGCTTTCTCGAGCATCTAATCCCAGAATGGATTGTATCATCACTTGGTGCAGGAGGACACGGACGTCAAAACTTGAACTGTACTCCTTTACCATCTCACCTGACGCTGAAACACTGACATCGATTAAGCCGTCTGACAAGAAGTCCGGACACTTCGTTACTCCGTCCACTTGCGCTCGTTCACGACTCTCAAGCGCTTTCTTTCTCCACTCCCAAGGCACTTCTGCTGAAAGCCTGGATGTGTCTGCCTGCCTCAGAAGATGTTCCAGAGCCGAGGTTATCTGGTGGATGTCTCCACTTTCGTGGGCACTGAAACCAATGTCTACCTGTGTGCATATGGAATTTGGGGTTGAGGGCGCTACGCTGACTGGGGTGAACTCTCGGTCACTGGACGAATATGAAGGGAAAGATGAGACGACGAACGAGGAAGGAAGAGTGTCCACTTCAGCTCCACAACTACACACAGAGAAGGTTCTCTCCAAGCCGTCTGTCCATCCTGTCACTTCCACGACTGAGGACATTGGAGTAGCAGATTTCAAATATGGTAGTAAGTGGTTCGAGGAGGTAGAGGAGCGGGAGGTTAACTACAGTAGAAGGCAAGTGTAAGAAAATAAGTGTGGTTTAAGCGCTGTAACTTCGGTCCTATCGAAAAAAAATACTTCAACTAATGTATTAAAAGAAGATAATCGTGGGTGTAGTGTCTGATTGCCGACAACTTGTCAACGGAAAAATGAGACCTTCACAAATGCACCTTACGCGGTTGGCAAGGGAGCGACTCGGCGTCAGCTCTCGTCACGTGGCTGTCTCTGGTAGACTGGCGTCTTCCTCTTATGCTCTCAAGCAATCGACTTTCGGCAGCACGTGCCCTCGTCGCGACAGTTTGAATGTGTCTGTGAGGCGACTGTAATTTGGCGGATGAGGATGGCAAGAGCCCCAACCCGCCGCACGCCCGCATTGACTGGCCGGTTGAATCTGACGCGGCGGTCACTCCGCACGTCTCAACAGCCCGCCCGCGGCCTCGCCTTGCGGCCGGCGGCAGCGGCCCTGCTGACAAATTAGAGTAGCACGTTTATCGCTATTTCTGATGGTCCGCTGGTTTCTCAGTGGTTTCAAGCAGAAAGAGTGGAATAAAGCATGCAAAAAGCAACTACGTCTGATTTTGTCCCATCCTCCCATCCTCCCCATGTGGAGCACAGCCCATGTGGCCGTTTTGCTATCGTCAAACAACCTCGCCCCTAAGCAGGCGGCGTAAGTGGTCACCAGAAACATTTCCATGCCTCCCTAATTTATGGCCCGAAGTTAATTCTGTGAAAGTTTTGGCTTCCAGTTTGCACGATACAAACCTGGCGACATTGTGCCACGATTGTGCCTGACACATGACGCGTCACCAACCGACTACAATGCGGCCACAGTTCATTTGATTGAAGGACTTCAATTCCCCTTTTAACGGCAAGTCGTTTTACAAGTAGGACTTAAGTAAACAAAGTCAAAGTGTTCCATGGCGTTGGCTACAAGTATCCTTTATTCTCATTTTTTTTAGCCTTTTCTTATCCCAAATGTGTCACTCATTAGTCCATTTTTCATTTCGCTCCTACCAGACGGGATGGACCTGCTTCGCCTACAGAAATATGCCCCAACTCTGGACATTTCGGCGTCGGAGGCCTCCCCTAACCCGCTGTATAGTACGTCTTATTGCAGATGGCCATTCACTCCGAGGTGATGGACCACGCAACTCCTCCCGCAACCGCATCAAAGACTGGAATATCTCCGGGGTGGAGAGGCGAATTCTACCCCCCACTACACCATGTTTCCAACACCTGTAAGGACCGACGCCGACCACCGATTCCGCGTCAAGAGGGACGGCGGGGTAAGGGGTCAGTAGTTTGGTACTGATTTTCTTCAAATTACCTTGTAACTGTTAGGCGAAATGCAGTGAAAGAGGACCCAAATGGGGTGGTGGATAGGTATGAAAGCATATGAGAATGCTGCGGATGTTAATGCCAACGAGAAGCTCCCTCACCTTCCGGTACGGCCAGTGATATCCACGATATTACGATTAAATAAGATGCATCCTTCTACTGCTTGGAATTGGCGTTAACACACACTCTAGGGCAATTTGGTATACCCTTACGAAGAACGAAGTGCCCACCACCCTCGCCACAATTGTCGTAGGATCAGTCGCTGATTTCGGCCAGCGCAACTTCTGGTCATTTGGGCGAGGATGGGCACTAACCCGCAGGGGATCCGTGCGCCGACCACTACACCGTGACCCAAAATTCGTCACAGTGTGCTGACTGCCGCACGGAGACAACCTTGTGCGGCGCCTCCGCCACCCGCCCGTCCGCCAGCCAGCCAATGGCGGACCTCCCCTCGCCGGCGAGGCGGGCTTCGATTTGGCGAGGTGTTGACTCGCTCCGTGGCCTCGCGCTCTTCCAGTCCTGACATGCACGAGTTGGCATGTGTGAACTCTCACTCACCCCCGCACACCCAACTCCTTTTGAGTTATCCATCACATTGGCTCAGTGACACACACACACATACGCACCAGGGCAAGGCAAGTTTGCTCAACTCACGATTGTGTCCGTTGCTCTCTCCATCATGGCGTCCCAATCGGGTTAACAAAGGACAAAAACGGGGAGAAAATGCACCTTTTTGGTTCGGACGAAGTTTTTTTGTAGTAAGCCTGCGAATTTCCGTGGCGTCATGAGGGGAAATCGCGCTTGTTTCCAAATATGGTGTACTTACAGTCTCGTTATTGAATGAAAGGACGCAAGAAAGGTTGGATGTGGAGAGGAACGCAACACGAGGTTTGTTCACTTGGTGGACGAAAAGAAGGTGCCTCACTCAAAAAAAGGCGGCATGTGATTAAACTGGATCACCGTGTTGCGGCAGACTGAAGTTGTGATTTTAGACCGCCGCCGTATTTCCGACCGTGGCCACATAGAGTAAGTTGGAAAACTGGTGGCAAAAACTGTATGTCAGAAATGATGCGAAGGGGATATTCTAGGAGATGAACCACTTTAAACACCATTTCAGTAGTGTGCAAGTGGTCTAAAATTTCTCGTGCATTGCCTCATTGTTTTTGTGTGGTTGCCAGCATCACCTTGGCGTCTTCATGAGACACGACCCCGGGTTGCCTAAAAGCGGGCTGCGGCTAGTGTAACACCGGTTAGAATGGGTGTGGTGGTAACTTCACAGCCTCGTTAGCTCAGGACGTAAGGACTAAGGGGCTGCCAAAATACGCTTTCACCCGGGCACCCGAGTAAGGTGGTGCCAGCCTTCCCGAGGTCCCCCCGGCCGTCCGCGGGGGCCCCTGCAGTGCGTGCTTGGGTGGGTCCGCAGCACAGCAGGCCGCGCGCGCCGCCCGGTCTGTTTACGCGCACGCACGTGCGCACGCGCGAGCTCCGAAAAAGGCGGCGTTCGTGCCAGTTTCCGGACAGCAGGCGGCGGGGTGCTGCGCCCGCGCCGGGGCCGTGCCAAGACAACCGGGCCTCGGACGGCGCGAGTCGGCACGCCGTCCGAGGCCCCGCCAACCCTTATGAGTCAGCGCGTCGGCTTGTCTATAAATCCGTCAAAAAAGGCCAAATGAGTAATGTCCGCGATGCCGCGACCCCGACACACTGTCGGACGGGCACCGAGACGAGCGCCCTCGCGTGCACTCCGCGGGAAGCGAGAAGAGCACTAGACGACGTAAACAACGTGCCGTCACATGCTCCCCCGGGGTTCGCTCCATCTTCTGGAAACACCTTCCAGTCTCGTTTTTGGCGCGCCGTATTAACAGTCGAAAGAGGCTTCTTATTTATGGCCCTGTGTGGGAGCCACTCACTGGTACTTCACGCCAATGCCAATAATAAGGTTACAAATAAGGCAAGTTGGCCTTAGGGAATAAATAAACAGGCATGGAAATAGTGCAAGAGCACGACTGCAGGCATGGACTTGCACTATTGGTGAAGGTTCACTTGCTTTCCTCAAAGTCATATGGAGGTCACGTCAGCGGTCTTTGTGGGAATACGCATTGAATAGGCGCACGCCTCTGGTGAGGGAATCCACTAAAGAAGTTTCGCAAAAGTTAGCCGTTTGGAGTGACATTTGCTTCCCGCACACTCCCGTGGTTGTAATACGACTTTGTAAACGCGGGCCGCGCACCACGGGAGTAAAGATGGGAGTGTCTGGCTCCACTTTTAACTAAGTTACCAGCTGTTAAACAGCGCCGGCTTCCAGCGTTGCGTGCCTCGATACGTTAACCAGGTAGAGGGAGGAGGGAGTGAGCAGGAACTCTCATTGCCTGTCCGACACCCACCAAGCATGCGTTTGCGCTCATTGCATTCATCTTTTTAACCGTAAGCTCAAATGACCCATCGTGACGACAAAGTTACACAGAACGGCGATATGCTCATGTTGAGGGGGCAACGATGGAGGGTTGCTTGCCGGAGATCCCCTTTTTCTGCATCGAGAGCTCACACCAGTCCATGCGAGGGCTGGCGTCGTGAGGGGCTCAGTGCTCGCCATCTTCCGGGCCTCAGCTTCCTCCTTCGGGGGTGTGACCAACGACCAAACATCGCAGCAAGACCATGGCGACGTTTAATACCATTGCAGTCAAGCGCGCCGACCCAATGGATGCTGTGAGGGATTTCAATTTTCATTCTGGATTCACATTGATTAATGTAGTATGTCAGTGAGTTGATTACAAGCCTCGGTGAATTCTTCTTTCACTACCCGAGCCACTGGAGAAAGGGAACCTAGCGCCGAAGTATGCGCTTTCCGAGTTTGGATTGATGGAACAAACCCCAAGGCGTTGACTCGCAGGCGAGGCGTCCGACCCACTTCCTCCCACTCAATGGTGGGAGTCAACGCCCCCTGCACAGGCACTAGTGCGTCGCTCGCCCCTTGTCGGCGAGGGTGGCGTCGTCAGACCGCGTCCAGTTTTGTTCAACGCCATCGGCCTTCACCCAGTCGCTCCATGCCGGGAGGACTGGCGACGGTGCGGGCGGCGTTTGATGCATCGCCGGCTGAAATGGCTGTCAGCAACGAACTCGCAGAGCTGTGCACCCAGTGCAGGTGCTCGCGCACCCGATTTGTCTGGCGGAAAACTCACATTTGCCCGCTTGCGAAGCGAATCCGAGTTCTTTGCCAAGGCCTCATCATCTACTATTCGGCCCCCCTCGCGACGTAAAAATTTGTCTGGGACCACTTCATATGCAAACCGAAAGGCCTTTTTGATTAGCTACGTGATGACGAAGGCTTGCCAGCTAGACCTGCCATTCAACGACATATTCAGAGAAAAAGAGAAAGAGCAACGTGCCAGCAACGTCGAACTACGCTAACCGACCGACTCGCAAGATGTAATTTAGGTATTACGGCTGAGGGTTCGAACGCCGGAGCTTGTACGAGTCCCCCACTTTCCAATACGGACGGTTGACATATGCGAGAGAACGCACAAAATACTGTGAACCGGGCGTCCGCTTGAGAGTTGCGGCCCTGAAAACAAACACCGACACCTTAGCCATGGGGCACGAGGAGGGCTTAGAGGCGTTGCGAGTTTATCTCTGAACCTGACGATACCCACACAGACACTAATGGAGCGGGTCCTCACAGTTGTCCATGAAGGCGGAGGGAGGGAGGGGGGGGGCAGAATTAGACAAAGGATGGCGCAGGAAGGTGAGGGAGATCGAGGCGCCCCGAGTGGGTGGTTCGCTTGGTAAGCACCGCTCGAAATGCCGCTTAAGCGACGCTTTCGTTTCGATGAAACCTCTACGGCCAAGACCGCTTCGGGGCAAGGGGAACTGTTGAACTCGCCCCAACGCGAAGGCGTGGGCGGTGAAAGCTTAAGGTCACTTTCGTTGAGGCGGCAGTGGTTGGCTGATGCGTCGCACGCGCCAGCCTAGACGACGGGTGCGCACCAAGGACCTTGAACTAAGCCAGTGGCGTAAGAGAAGACTACTAATGCGTTGTTGATATTCTGATTTGATACACTCTTGGCGCAGTTTGGAATCCGGTGAGTGCACTGGCGGTCGTTCTGTCTCGTCTTCGTGTGCGCGTCTCTTGCTCGTCGTCGTCGTCGTCATGGCGCTCTCGTGCCTGAATCCACTAGTAATTCGGTGTCTCCTTGCTCACTGACATGCCCTTTATGCTTAACGCGCCTTCTGATAGCGTTTAGTTGCTGTTCTTTGGTTATCTAGCTGTGTGAGGTCCAGCTCCACGTGGCACCCATTTTCACAAGGCTAGATTTCCAAATAAACGCATCTAAACAAGACACCTCATCTTGCGCTACCTCGTAGTCGCTGTATGTTAAAGATGTTATTGAAAGGCTCGACCGTTTTTATCTTTACCACGGACCTCCTTAAAAGAAGTGCTGTTTGCACTTGGGTAAGTGGTTTCTTCGCCTGTGCAGAATAGGCTTCTGTGGAAGGCCCAGACTCGCTGGTCTAGTTTGTCCTGGGACCTGCGTGCCTGTCTCAGTCGGCGACACGTTTGTCATTTTACGGAAAACAGTTGGGAGGCGAGACGCTGGCCGGAAGAGCACGGCGGCTTGTGCGCGTCGCCGCGGCCGGTGTCTGGCGCGTGAGTCACGGGGCGTCGGGCACCGTGCGTAGACGGTGCTCCGCACACCCACCTCGACGGCGTCGCCGGCCCGGCCCCAAAGGCTTTCTCGCGCCGAGGTGGGCCTCATGGCAGGAGTTCATTCAACAATCGCCCCGGACCAGGCCGCGTTTCGCGTTCCTCCGGCTGAGGGGAAAACGCAATCTGGCGGTGCGCAGTCGGGTGTGGCTTCTCCAATCGGCAAAAAGTGCGCCGCGCACACGCTTTGCCCCCGCAGGTTCTGCGGTTGGCTGCGTCTGCGCCCTTCCCACGTCCTGGGAAGTCATGTGAGCGCAGGACGCGGCAGCCCGCTTGCTGTGCTCCTCCCACCGCCAGCACCGCACGCAGCCTTACTTTGCACCTTTTTTAAGCACTGACGTTCCTAGTTGAGCCTAGGCGCTGGGTGCCTTCGCTCCTCGCGAGTGGACGCTGGGCAAAAACGTGAGAAGACCGCACTCCTCAATTTCATCGTGATACTCTTAAAGCCTTCGCCGCTCGGGACCGCGGCACTCTCCCTCCCGCCGGAGTTCGCAAATTTGCCAGGCGAGGAAGAATTAACCAATGTGGTTGTTGGGACTGGATGTTTGTGACACTTGCTATGTCCCCTACCTGAAACGGGAATTCAAAAGTGAATTTATTTAGCTTCGGTTTTTCATGCCCTGAAATTTTTGATTTGGCACTTCTGCCAACCGATTTTTGGTCAGAAACAACCGTGCCGATGGACTGGATAGGCGCGTTTGGCCCCGGGCCATCGTCGAGGACCAAACAGGTCTTGTTTTTTGCGCGTCCAAATGTCCGAATCGTGACGGGCAGGTAGCAGTTCGTGGAGGGGGAAGCGGGAAAGCCTTTAACACCGCCGCGGGGATCCGATGCGGTCGAGGGCTTGTGGACTGCGCGAGCGCGTGTGCTCTTTTTGGCTTCTGGTAGTGGCAACAGCGGTCACCTGCCCTCCCGGAGACAGTACCACAAACTCCTCGTCCCAGCAATTTCGATGTGGGCGTTTCTTTGAATCCTCCGCTGACATTCTGTCCTCCTGCGCTGGCTCTTAACAGCGCCGTTGCTCCTCTTGTGCTGGCAGTCAGCCAACCGAGCGCTGATGCAATCGCCCCGTGGACGGCCAAATTTTCACGTCACTGCACGGCACGTGACCAGACAGACCGCACAACTGCCACAGAGCTTACGCCTGGAATGCCCGTCAAATCGCCGACCACTGGTCCAGGCAATTCTCGTGTTGAACTAAGTTCAAAATAGCCAGCTAAACTGTCTTTGTTTATGCATGAGGTCTTATTAGAACCCGCCAGCATCCCGCCACTTCCCTCCGGTGACACGTCCGGAAAGTGCAGGTTTTAGTGCTGAACGGGCGCTTACGTAGGCTATCCGCTTTGTGTGGTCAACGTCCGTTGTCGGGGTGCAGCAGTGGAGCACTTCAATCCCGTAGGCTGATTCCCCTTCCCCGACTCTGTTTGCTGTGTTGCTTTCTCCATTCCTTGCCGGCATCCACTTTGGACACGTTGTTCATCGCCTCCCTAGATGCGATTAACTTAGTTTATCAGTGGTTTGGTCCGCAGCGGCCACAGTTATGAGGAGCAGGGGGATGTCCTTGCGTTCCGGGTAAATCCTGGCATCATCCGTGCTAGCGCTTCATTTTTGGCATTGTAATTGGGCAACTCCTGTTGATCGTGTCGTGTAACTTCAATTTAACCGTATTTACAGAGGCGACGTTCTATTTTCTCATATGAAAAATGAGGTGAAGGGGCCGTAATCCCTGCCGCTTGTTTTGTAAGTGGGCGACCTAACCTCAATAAAACAGAGAGGCCTGGAGGCGAGCGGGGATGAGGAAGTTTGCGCTCCGTCTCGACGTCAGCCCACTAGTTTTACTTTTTGATATTCTGACCTGGCTTCACAGGCGTCTGGCTATGCCGTCTGTTCGTCGGCGAATTGAGTACAGGTTCTTCCATTTCTTTGTTTTAGCTTTATTTCCTCTGTCTCAACAGAGGCTTGCCTGTGGAGATGAAATGAGCTACAGTAGTCAACCTTCCGTGGGCCCGCTATGATCGGTTTCGTCCTGGCACCGCCTCTTGCCTAGAGCCGGGGCTGTCAATGTCGTTAAGTCGGACTGAGTTGCACCACGCTTGGTTGATTTACCGCTGTTTCGCCATACAATACACGCGTGAAAAGTGCAGGGCTGGCTGATGACGGTCGCGTTGCCAGGCGGGTCCCACGTCGCCCCACTCGTTCCACACACAGTCATGCCAACGGCCTACCTCAAGTGTCGGTTTCCGGCGTGCGTGAAAAACCACTTTCTCCGCGAAATATTCTTTGACGTGATCTCTCCGGAGGGACGGCGTCAATTCCTAATACAGAACCCTTAGGAATCGGTACAAATTAATGCGAGTCCGGCGGCCTCTGTGTTAATTAATTTTGTAAACCTCGTCCGTTCTCCGAAGCCAAATCCTTCATTGCGTTTTTCCTCCAAAGAAAGTAAAAGCAAAGCAGTTGTTAGGGTCACCCGATGCTCGAACTTCCGGGTAGCCTCAGGAGTCGCGCACTACGCGAAAGTAATTTGAGGGAGCCGTGGCCGCCCCGTCGTTGGGGCAGGGCGGAGAGACCGACAAGCCACACGGGCGACGGGCACGTGATGGGCGCAGGCGGCGAGCGCGTGATCGTCGCCGCTCCGCCCGCGTGCGAACGCTGACGGCGCGGACGCCCGAGGCAGATGGGATACGGGCGATCGTCTCGCCCGGCGCTAGCGAAATCGACGCCTTCATTGTCGGCTTCGGAGAATATTCAGTGATATGGAACGCTCTTGCAGGGGAAACGGTGCGCTCCCTACTGGGCTCATTTATGGTAGAAGGCAAGTGTCCTTCAAGCTACGAATGCGCGTCTGTCTACTTGTGGATCTAATTAAATTCGAGGCACTGGGACCTTCCTGCAGAATACCCCATGGCCATGCCTGTCTGCATTTATGGTTTTCGCTGAGGGAATGGTCCATGAGACCGCCATTGCGGCTTAGTTTGCACAATCACAACAAATCTTTGGTAACCGAGTTCCCTGTACGCCAACAATGGTGTGGATCGAAAACCGTGAGGTAATCAGAATGTACGTTGGCTGGCGTTTAAGAGGTGGAGAGGCATTGTTTTCGGTTGCCAGATGGTCAAAAATGGACGGGGGACGAGACTATCCAGTGCTGTCTGGCGTAAGGCAAAACACCTTCGCATATCAGCGAGGCCAAGTGCGACGGCTATTTGACGTACCTGATGCCCTACTATTCCAAGGAACCGCATCGACTCGGGTCATACGCTTGATTACCACCATCACTAACCACCTCTGGAAGACTGCCCCCGTCTTCGTTTCCAAGGGACGTTCAATATAAATGCAATACATTCGTAAAAAGATATTTTGATTTAATGCATTTTAGTAGTCCAAGCAACCACTGCATCATTTTATGTAATTTACTGTTAACTATTCTCGCATGTAGCGAACCCGTAAGATCCGCTGAACTTATAGTTGCAGTCAAATAATGTGACTTGCCTAAGTTAACTATATGAGCTATCACGGCAGATGGCTGAACCAGAGTTAATGCTAAAATATTAATCGTCGAGAGCGTCAAAACATCTGCTTCCACAAATTGTGTCCAGACAACCGTGCTTTTGGAAACCATCGACGAAGTTTCCATGACGTCTTGGGGAGTAGCCTCGACGCTAGTACCAGAGGATTACTAATGTCCTCCCTTCCTGAAGTTAGGACACTCGTTGGCAGGCCACCCGAGTGGACGTGTCTGACTGAGTTCGGCTGTTTTAGTTCGCTAGCAAAAAGACAAGCAGACAAGAGGTGACATACAAAAGACAACCAATATCCTTTAATTATTTCCACTTCCATTTGCCTTAGTCTCGTTCTATTAGCCTGGCGAACGGACCACATACGGGGCAGACCATAAGAGCGTGAGACGCTCTTAGCAGCAGCACCAACAGAGGCAAACGGCGCCAAAACTCCCAACGACAGGGCCATAACTCAACCGGCGACTGACTGATAAGTAAGCCTTTTACTAGAACGGGCCCCTGTATATTACCCAAGTGATAACTGCTGAAAGCCTAATCTTGTACATGAAACAAGTTGACAATGGATTTTCGTATAGAAAGAAAAATCGTCGCCTACAGAGGCTTTCATGAGAGGGCAGTTTAACAAGAAATCTGACGTTAAGGAAGAATCCACCATGCAGACGGAATAGAACGACTTGGACCGTGGGCCAAAACAGTGGGCCCGCAGATTGCTTGAACGGGTCCCAAACCCGCAATGTTCGGCCGCGAAAAAAGGCCAAATCCACGAATCCCAAAATTAGCATATTCAAGGGGATTCGTTGTCTCAGGAGCACGAAGATATCGACCAACGATACGGCGAAATTACGAGCAGTCGAAATGGGCCATCTACACGGCTAAACAGCAGTACCTAGGAGGAGTGTTTACGCTCCGAACCACCATCGGCCATCCGTTAAGGGCACATAGGTTTGTGCGCATGCGATTGGCGCCCCGGTATGGAAATAGCCTTACAAAGAAGTTCCTGCTTGACGAAACCCAGACAGAGCCAAACAAGGTGACAAGACCTCGCCATAGAAAACGCTAGACACACCACCCCCCTGAATTTATCCGAGGGCCGACGCAAAACACTAAGCCACAAATGAAGAATTGTATCAAGAACCACTTTCACTGGCCTTCACCATATCGAATATTTACTTCCATCCGTACTTCCCATTTAGGCACTGACACGTACTAGCTCATTTCGTGACAACTGAACCGACGACAACCAGTGGCACCAAAAACCATGTAGATGGTGACTCCCAACCAAACCCAGCCGACGCGTGAACGATCTCCAAAATGAGAGCCACTACATTTCCAAGTATGGAGGGAAGCAACCAAGCCGAAGCAAAAACAGGGGGAAATGGCTGGAGACACGAACGAAGTCACATTAACGAAAAGCGACTGGGACGGAAAGGACTCATGACATCGACTTTACCCATTCATAACACAAAATTACACCATCGAGGTTTATTGAGATGCACAAAGATACTCGCCCTGTTCCGTTAAATCTAAAAAACAAAAAGGCATCATAAAGATGTGTACAAAGAGGTCAGCTCTCATAATCTGTTTCAAACGCGTTCAGGACGTCGCCTTTACAAGCACGTGGCGAGAACGCCCAAGCCACCGAGCGCAAAAATAACGGTGAATGACACAGCCCTAAACACCAAAGAGCCCAGTGTTTGTACAGGCAAAGGTCCTTAACAATCAAATCGCTTTTGTCATCAGGGCTCACCGTAAATCGTAAAGCCACCACCATTGGGGAAATTGGAGTACCCAAAGCAGGCGTCCGCCACTATCTTAAACGGAATTTTGATCCGCTGACGATGTTTTCGAAGATGAAAACACCACCTATACACACATATTGATTGCTACCGCGCAGTCGCCAAAGAACTCAGGGCGAGTGAGAAACCAGGAGCCATGCGCTCACTTCCCGATAGGCAAGGTAAATAGGCAGGGTAAAACAAAACGCGTAAAAGGCGTTTTGATTATATTAATAGTAATGAGACGAAGCAGTTAATTTTTTCAAGAAATAACACCTCAGTTAAATAACGCTGGTATTTCTCAAGTTGTTGATCAGCCTCAACGCACTAAATTATTATAGATTTCGCCGCCAGTACACAATTGACACATTCACGCACAGACGTTTATTTTATTGAGAGATGTGTGGAAATGCAAACTGCAAAAAATGTAAATGCCTCGCACTTCAAAGAAAGTTGGGTGGGAGAGAGAACTATGAGCTAATTGGGGTTATTTCAAAGATAACAAGTCCCTATTTAATCAATGCGCGAAGAAGTACTTACTATAACAGCTTAGTAGGCGTGGAAATGGGCCCAAGTTACGTGTAGGTGTTATTTTTGCCCGCCATTTCTAAGACGCGTGTAGGGGTTAATAACTGCCGCAGACCGGAAGTATAAAAGTCAAAACCATGGATTCCAAACACAGATGCTTTTCCGGCCTGCGAAGAGGCCCAAAGTTGCCATTAAAACATCACGCCACCTGCGGACAAATTGTGAGCTTGGAAAGGGTTACGGCATAATATCCGCTACCGCATCACTTACTTCGTCATTACGAAGTAGAGAATAGTTGCTGCATTTATCAGTGCACAAGAAGATGTCAAAATTGGAATGACAATGCCATTTTATGCACAAGTGTTATGATATAGGTACTCCTTTATTAATTTGTTTGAGTTGATTCAAGTTTTAAGCTACTGGTATATTTCTGTTTTGCGCGGTGTCTCCCGAAAGCTGAGATGTCTTGGGCCAAGGAGTACATTTGTTGCTTATGCCTCCGAATTCAGTTAAAGACTTTTCCCTTTCCGATAGTGTTACGGATGCCATACTTTTTCCCCGTACTTCCGCCTTAAAGAATTGATTTTAGAACATTTTCACCATGCCTCGTTTAGCGGAGCTGTCGTGAGTATGAAAACATTCAAATTCAGAGCCGAAGTTAGTTTGCACTAATCGGAGCCTTCTGTTTTGTTGGCATTGTTCTCCCGTGTTGTCCCTCATCGCGGTGTGTATATATCCATCCTATAGAGTTTAATCTTATGAGATTTTGCATTTGTGGAAGGGGGTGTTCCGACGTTCTCTCTCTTATTCGATGTGTGAGTATTAGCTAACCTAATTACGTGTTTAGAATAATACCGGCCGATTTAACACAAATTGTGCATGTGATCTTACCGTGGTTGTTACTGGGTTACTCAGTTCCACTAATTCAACGTCTCCCAGTCCTTTTTTCAAGAAGTTGGAATCAGTAAATGGTCGCATTTTATCTGGCTCTGAATGTGCCGAGGGCGGCTCAGATTCAAATCATTCAGTGGACTCGAGTGCTGAAGTTTTTCTCCCATCGGAAGTAACCAGCGAAAAAAGGCACTTAAAAGATTACACTGAAGAATATCCCCCCGAAAATACTGATGTTTTTGAGAATCCTCTTTCTTCGTCGCGTCCTTCGTTTGCCCAGATCTCAGTTTCCAGCAAAGGAGTGACTCCGAAATCATGTTCCTGTGTCGTATCAGATAATAGTCACCAGTCGCCTCTCCATGGCACAAAAGAGGATTGTGTGGGAAAAAAGTTGTCATTTCAGAACAACAGGTCTCCAAAACCGGTTATTGTTGATTCATCAAATTCATCTCTCAACGTTTGTAATGCTGATTCTAGTTGCGGTTCAGAAGCATTTGAAAATTTGCTAAATCATTTGAGAAGTGACGAGTCGAAAAAATCGCCTCAATACAAGGGACATTCCGATTCTTCATTCGTGGTTTCAGATTGTTCCTTGTCGTCGAATTTTGAGTCCAATTGTGATCTAAACGGCTTTAGTGACGTGGAAAGTCATAATACGAATGAATTGATGAAGTAATCGGTATTTTGGTTAAAAGAATAAGTTAATATTGTTAGCCAACAGACATCCATAAATAAATCGGGAGCTGACTCCCATTTCGAGAGTAGCGATAATGATGTAAAGGGTTTTCCTACACTTAAGCTACCTGATCTTGGTACATGCGATAAACATCCGGAATGTGGCTCTCAGTTGCCTCCATTTATGGATTGTCTTCGGAGATGCAGCCCAGGCAAATCAGTAAAACCGTAAGCTTAAAACGTGATTTTAGCAATGTCTAAGAGCGTTTATCTTTGTTGTCATTGTTTTTTTCCGTTTAGCATTCATCGGGGAACAAATGTTGATGTTCATCTCACGAATGACTCCACTTTGCATTTCATATATTCACTTGGTCAATTGAACAGGAACTCGAAAATGGTTAATCAAAGACGACATCCCAGCGCTGAAAGGTTTGTATATTTCGGTCCCGTGGAAGTCTTGTCTTGTCAACAGGGTGTGGATTCCTCGTATGATATTAATGCTCACGGTTTATAATCGTGAGTTGCTTTTCGTTTGATAGTAAATCGTCAATGCAAATGTTCATAGTTTACACTCGGCCAGGCGTATTTCTTTACCAAGCCACTATGTTCCTAAGTAATATTATTTCAGATTTCTGAAGAATTTTAAGAAGAACCGTGAGGAACTCGCAAATCGTCTTTTAATATATTTTAACGAGGTTCTCTTTGATAATCAGGTGATCTTTCGCATATCGATTTACATTTTCCGCTTCATATGTTTTGTTTAGACATCTATACATTTTGCCTATAGATCCCATTACAACAATTTTATGATAACATAATAAATTTGGCTACTATATTGACAAAAAGATTACAAAGGACACGTTAACTGGGAGTAGAAATTAATTTTGTCCGGTTCATCCATTAAGCTTCCTGGCGGACTTCAAGTAAAGTGGAATGAACGGCTCCTTAAAACTGCTGGCCAATGTGTTTACTTGAAACGGAATACAAAAAACCCCGATGGATCAGTTGCTTTGGTACGAATTTTTTTATCGAGTCAATGCTTGTAAATGGTTTAATCAGGTACCTCAGATTTTTATCTGTGTAATTAACTGGTTAACTCCAATTCGACTTTTCTTCGATGCGGATATATTTACCCCTTAAAAATGTATATTTCTTATTCACGTGATAGGGAAACATTATGAGGTTTCAGGGAAGAATAGGTAATTTTCACACTACACCGAAGCTGAGTTTTGGGCACTAATTGTAGCACAGATATTTTTTAACATACTATCTCGTATTTAGTATATTCTACAGTCCAAAGCTCGCAGCACTACGCTAATCACGGTTGATTTTACTTGATGTTCACCTTCAAATCGTGTCATTGGGAGGTAGATTTGTTTACTTCTGCTTCGGAGCTCAGGTCATTGTAATTAACATTGGGTAACAGGAATTCTCCTCTTTTAAATTGCATATAGGAAGAAGCTAGAAATTTTCAAATTGTTAGAGTTGTGCAAGCTTTAGGAATGTTTTTTTGGAGAAAATATCGAGGATGAAATAGTTATAATACTTGTTAAATAGATTAAAATTAAATGTTCTCCAATTTGTAATAGTTGAACTGCATCTTGATGACTTCATTTTTCCCCTCACAATGAAATGAGTCTTGCTTCGGTGTTGTTAGAAACGCGAAGTGCGAATCGAGCTTTCGGGAAAGGTGTGCACCTCGGCGGAGCGAGTACGCGATACCCTGCTGCACGAGGCTTGCCACGCTGCCGTATGGCTTGTACATGGCGTAAATGACAGCCATGGACGCCTCTGGAGGGCTTTCGTGCGTAAAGCCGAAGCGGCCTTCCCCGGCCTCCCTCCCATCACTGTTCGCCACACTTATGCCATCGATACCCGCTTCACTTATCGCTGTACCGGTTGTCTCGTTACCATAAATCGGCATTCAAAATCTCTCGATATTAAAAATAAGGTCTGGCCATTGTCCTTCCTTTGCTTTGTGTGGCTCTCTTCTCCTTCTATGCACTTGATAGAATGTTCAATTATCATAGATATCAAAAGTCCTGTTTCCGAATATTCAGAAAATGAAAGAGCTGTCACAAACTGAGTTCATAGAATGTGAAATGCCTACTATACTTCGGCTTATGCCTGCCTAGTAGTCGCATGAGTTAGTTTACTTAAGATCTCAACGTGTCGTTTTATTTATTCAGTTGTAAAGTATTATTTGTTTATGTGGTTATGAAATTCATCCTACAAACATGCAAAAGTAGTAAATGCATTGATTTCGCAAATTGGTGACAATTTTCATGTCGTTTCAGGTGTGCGGTCACTGCCGCTCTCGCTTCCAGCTTTACGTGAACAAAAGTGGAGGGCGGGGAACCGTAGAGATGACACCTCGATCCCGACCCGTGTTTGCGGATTTTGTGAAGAAACACTACAGGGAGGTTCGTGGCATGGGTTCTACTCATAAGGATGCCATGGCACAACTGGGCAGCATGTTTCGTGCTATGAAACTGAACAGAGGAGGGGACAAGGAGGACTGAAACGCAACATTATTTCGAATTTTTATAGATTTTTCTATATGACCATTTTTTACGTGGAGAACTTTCACATAAATTTTGTGTTCTTTTGATGTAATTTATCAACTTTTTAATTGGACAGTCAAAAATTTTGACGACTGACGAATGAAAAAAAGAGAATTGCAGTGTGACTTATGTTAGTGAGTGAGTGAGAATTTGGTGCTGTTTGGTATTTCGGTATCCTGCAGGTAGTAGACATTATGCTGATAGGAATTCATGTGAGATTCTAAAGTTGTCATGAGTATACGTACATTCTAAATTCTGGCTTAAAAGTTTTGATTTAACGCTTTGATTCAGCGGCAGAAAACTTGGCAGCCGTCGTCAACGCCTATCGCGTTGGACTGACTGGCGGAATCCTCTTAATTTGCAGATCTTTAATGTGGAGGCGGTCTCGTGATTTTCTACCAGTGGCTTTCTTCAGGGGACCACGGCCATGCGTCATACTCAAGTTTTCATCGACTAACGACTCGACAATCCGTTGTGGCGATGCTTCAGAATCGGATCGCGTGAAGGAGTTGAAGAATCGAATGAGTTATGGACCTAGTTTGAGGGAATTTATTGAAGTTGGGGCCTCACTGGACGCTCCTCAAGTTGATCGCTTATCAGGCAAACGGTATGCATCCTCTTACTAAAACTCATCCAGACGTTTTTGCCACTTTCCAATGACGAAATTCGTTTAGTTGACATGGAATAGTTGCCTGGACTTGGCAGTTTACACACCGGCTAAATCGTTGCTCGAGGGTAATTTGGTCTCTATTCCTAACCACTGTACGCGAATTAAGCAAGGGACGTTGATTTCTACAAAAACCACTCCACCGAGGCGGGTGAGAAGCGTCTCTACATGGAGCACTTTTCTACAGCAACTCCATTGTAAACACACAGAAGCTAGGATAATTTTAAGAGTCAAACTGGGACATTAACAGCATGCCTCGGCTGCCAATTATTTCTGTTAACGATGGAGATATGGACAGTCTTTTGTCCTCGACATTCAGGCGGCATTACCCTTATTAGTAATAATTAGTAGGATTCTTTGTGTCAAAGGAAGCAAATAACTTCGATAGTAGGGATGTTCTAAGGTATCAGATGGAAGACTACGACGCAACCGCTCAAACTTGACTACTGTCTTAGTTTCTCGTGGATAAATCACCCCAGCAGTTTGTTCAGCAATAGGTGATGAAGACATTTGTTGGTAGGGTACCACGTTTTCAATCTGCACTAACTTTTCTAGACTTCGCCTGCCCGATTGGTTGAAGAAGGACATTCCATGTGGCCGAAAAGTCTCGAAAATGAGAGATGATCTGCGAGGACTAAAGTTGCACACAGTAAGAAAACCAAAATTTCCTCAAACTGGTTAACGTTGTCCAGTGCAAGATCACTGTTTCGATTATTTCTTCTGATTGTTCTTAATAGCGAAATCGGAAACCATCCCTTATACTGTTTTACCACAGGAATTTTTATTTAGGTTTGTGAGGAAGCACGTTGTCCAAACCTTGGTGAATGCTGGAAAGGCGGAGAAGACAACATACCCACTTCTACGATTATGGTTTGATCAGTTGTCTTTGCGTTAGCAGTTTTTTGAGAATTAGAGTGGTCAGATTAAACTCAGTCATAATCCAACTCTCAAAGGTGCCACTGACGAGTTAATGGCAATCATGAATGAAGACTAATTCTCAACTTTTCCATCGGGGATCTACACCTGGTCTACTGACCGTGGGAACAGTTAGACTGTGGTTTGGTAGTTTCGTCTAAGTATAGACGTTTGCTCACTTTCCAAGCGTCAAATTACGGTCTGCCTTAGACCGTTTCAGTGCGCCCTTCATCACTATCGTTTTCTCTAAACGCGACAGCGCGCACTACTTTGTTCGCTCAAGTTGTAATCTATTGGAGCTACTAACTAACGGTGCTGACGATCCTTTTTCTCGGCACTGTACGACAAACTCGTCCGAGGATCTGGTCTTACCGCGTATGTGGGCTCGGCGCAGCAGCCGGCCCACAGTATTTGCAATATGCTTGGATGATACTGCTTGCTTTTACTTAGAATTAATCTGCTATTTCCAGATTATGGGAGACACTTGCACTCGTGGCTGCCGCTTCTGCTCTGTAAAAACATCCGCCCATCCGCCCCCCCTGGACCCAAAAGAACCGGAGAACACAGCAGATGCTGTAAGCAAATGGGGTGTTGAATACATCGTAATCACTTCCGTAGATCGCGATGATCTTCCCGACGGAGGAGCCAAGCACTTCGCAGAAACAGGCGAGTCATTGTTCCGAGGTTGACAATATTGTATTCATTAAGGTTCTCATTACAGGACAGAAATTTTGTAAGGAGACTACTATCACCTCTCAAATGAAAGATTTAAGTTGCCCTTGTCTACGTGGACATGGTCTCTTCGTTTATTTCCATAACAGCCAATTATCGGCGGAGCTACAAATTCATGCGAAAAACTAGTTGACTAGAATTAAATATGTCAGCTATGGAATACGAAAACACTTGCATATTCGTCCATTTAGTAAAGCAGATAAAAAAGAAGTCCCCCTCGCTACTTGTCGAGTGTCTCTTGCCTGACTTCCGAGGAAACATAGCCTCCATACAAACAGTGGTGAATAGCGGCCTCGAAATCTACGCACACAACATTGAGACAGTGGAATCTCTTCAAAAGTGAGTCACGATTTTTCCTATGCTGTAATTATGCAGTCAATAGCAACTTCGGAAACAGAATGGGATTATGCTCATAATCATAATCCTGGTTCACATTTACAGCGATTAAGTTTATTTCGATATCGGTGCAAAACAAATGAAAATTAGGCAATAGATTTGGACTATTACCCAACGGAATAGCTGCCAGTTCTCTTTCGGACACTCAGATACGTACGGGATCACAGGGCAGGATACCGGCAGTCGCTGGCAGTGTTAGAACGCGCCAAGGAATATGACCAGCAACGAGGTGGTCACATGGTGACCAAGTCGAGTATAATGTTGGGATTGGGGGAAACTGATGATGAGATCTGGACCACACTCTCTGATCTCCGGTTAGCCGGTGTCGACTGCGTCACCCTCGGCCAGTACATCCAACCCACTCGGCGCCATCTCAAGGTCTGCTCCCTTAATTTTTTATCACTCGTGTAAGCACTTCGTACTCCACTTTACCATTTTAGGTACGTGAATACATCCATCCAAATAAGTTTGTTTACTGGGCCGATGTGGCGAAGTCTCTAGGATTCTTATCCGTCGCAAGCGGGCCCCTGGTGCGTTCCTCCTATCGAGCAGGGGAATATTACATCAAGAATATCCTCAAATCTCGCAGGGCAAGTCAGCAGGCGTAGTCCAGTGCAATACCTATACTGCAGTGGCACAATTACAAACATTTGTCACCTATTTTTTGGGCTGTAACACTACTCGGAAACGTCTTTAACGTGTCATGTTCTACGTAATGTGGGATTTTGGTTTCCAGTAGACTCAGTAAGAAACCTTGTCTTTTCGTCAGTTTTATGAAGCGTTCAATATTACTAAAATACCAGTTGACTAAAGATAGATTGACAAGCGGAAGCGTTATGCCATAAATAATACATTATGGGGATATGATGATATGCACAGAGCAAAATGTTTTCTGGTGAAAAACGTGAGTGGTTTATTTTCTTAATAATGTTTCGCTTCGATTTAATAAAGAAAAAAAGAAAGAGTGCAAGTAAAAGGGATCGAGTTCACCAAAATAGGCAAACGGTATAAGATACATTGGGATTACAAAGCGTGTTAAGGTCCTAATTACAACAGTTTGTCATTTGCTCAAGTTTCTTCTTTTTTTACTCTAAAAAATACAAAGGAATCCATAACGCCTCAAAAAGAGCAGTGTATAACCACCTTACCTGACAATGGTGTACAGTAAAAAAAAGCCTTACCTAAGGATTCGCGAGTCTCATCAGGTTCCCCAGTGGGTGGGGCGCTGAGCTCCGTTTTTGCCGCCTGGGTTGCGGGAAGAGCCTCGAGCGCAGCTACTGCTTGGGGCCACGCCTTTGCACCAACTGTTCCGTCGAGAGGTGGTTCAATTGGTGTATTTGCTCCTGGAAATTAGAGTGATGGGAGACATGATAGAGAAGCGAGAAAGGACACGTTAGACATAACCACTTCACAAAACACGAGTACTCAGTTTTGCTTCGGGCGACACCAGGCAAGCTCGTTCAGTCGGAAAGAGAAACCCCTTGCAGGCATTTTCCGCCTCAACTTCGGGTCCCTCGTTGTCCACCGCCGGGGGCGTGGTGGTGTGGTCACCTCCAAGATGCTCGGCCTGTGGTGAGGACCAAAGGTTGGCGCTATTGCTGGACTGGGATGGCGGCGTCTTCCCTGCTCTCAAATGTCACCACTGTCAACTTGGCAAGCTCGACAGACGTAGACCTCCGGCACCTGATATGATACAAAGTTGGCAAAGCACTCAATGTTTTTGCAAATGCGCTATAGAACATCCGAAAGGCGAAAATCGACTATCACTTAACAAAAGTAGTGCATTGTTTAGGACTTTTAAAATTATCAAAAGAAGAAAAATGAAGGAAGCAATCAAACATCTTCATATCATTATAACCAAAACGCCACTTGAGAGAAATAAAAACCGGGAAAACAAAATTCAGGTCTACTTTAACTCGTCAGGAGTGGGTGAATGGGTGTGATTCGTGGGAAACGACTTGGAGGGAACAGACCTCGCGAGCACACATGATTCCGACACAGCGCTGATGGTACCAGTAGTTGCATTTGTCACAGGCCACCCAAGCAACGGTGCCACGGGGCCTTTTGCACCCGTTTGAAGCAGTGCAAACTTCTTGTCCCTCTTCATCTGCGTCCGCCGCTCCCGTCTCCTTTTCTTCTCGCAATCTTTTTCTCGAAGCTACTGATCGCTGGTATTGTGAAATCTCTCGTATTTTTCCACCACTGTTCTTACTGCCAATTCGCTGAGATTGTGACAACGTGGAAGTTCGGCGTATTGTCACTTGCGCCGCATAACGACGAGCTGAAGCCTAATGGAAAAAATGAAAATCTGCTGGAGAAAATACATTTTTGATTGTTCACGCCGCAGTTTCTATTTCCAAATGATCATGAGGATAAATAATACGCCCTCAAGGTGTTTTTTTGTAGACACCACTAGACAAGCGGGTGCATAAAAGTAGTGTACGGGAGCATGATAACAAACAAGAGATCTACTACAGTTCCGAACAATTACAAGTAAATAAGTACGAAAGAGCGAAAAAGAGTCTCCTAGGGGAAACCGTGATTTGCATGAGTTAAACGAAGAATTGCAAAGAGAGCTCCAGCTGACAATTACTTAATAACAGGAGCTAGTGTAATAGGGAATAGCCCATGCGATCCCTTCTGTGGGAACATTTGTAAATTTCTTTAAGAAACAAATTGAACGATCAACAGCAAAAATTGACAGAACAAATGCTAACCAGATCGCGTTGAGCAGTTTTCACAAGTCGACAGTCCTCACGACCACAAACACCGGCGGTGGTTCGCTTTTCGCGATAGGATGAAGGTTCACAACCAGAGGCTATGTGTTGTCTGGCAGTCAGAACAGATGCGTTAGATGAAATGGGGACGACTGGGGATTTAGAAGAACCCCCCTCTACCCCCCCGCGTACTTCGGGATCGGAACAGTTTGGTCGTTGTCCTGACGTTTTGTTGCCAATAAACCCATACACCTTTGACGTATACGAAACAATGCTCGCGGCTTTTTCATTTTCTGTCCTAATCTCATCCTCCTCCCTCTCTTCCTTACCATGCAATTGAGGTTGCCTAAAGAATTATGAGGCAAGACTTTAGGTCTTGGGGCCAAAACAGGTTTAAGAAAAAGCGTCCACGAAACTGACGTCTTCCAGCTCCGGAAACATGACGCTGCCGATTACTTAAGGGTAAGCAGAAATGTGCGGCACTCCATGGTAACCGATCAAATTACTTAATAGGTGAACTACACGGATAGGCTAGGATTTTTGGTGGAAAAGGGTTCCGTACCTTTTGGAATGCCATAAGGACTTCCCGAGAAGACGACGACGAGAAGATGGGTAGTTAGGCGAGGTTGAACGGGATGAGGAATCATTCATACAGCTCTGAAAGATAAGGGTATCTAGTCGAGTGATAGCTTCCGATGTTTGCCCCTTCGACAGACCTCGATTGCCATCGAGTCCAAACTCATTCAAACCGAGGACAGATTTCATTCCACTGTGAGCTAACTGACAAAAAAGGTGGTGGGGATAGCTCAAGCACCATACACTAAATATCAACACAACAACCTTAGAAAAAAAAGGCGCATTATGTTTAAATGCTCCGTTTAGAGGAGGAAAAAGGCAAAGAGTAGAAACGTTACCGTAGCATAGAAAGAACCTTCAAAGGGATTATGCTGACGATAACGGACGCGCCGATGCGACCCTACTTCCTCGCCAAAAGAACGCCGTCGGTCGAGTCTCCGAAGAGCCATCTCATCCTCGTAGGCAACACGGGGGTGTAGAGCACCAGGACATTCGGGGTCTGCAGCGAGAGCGAGTTGCCATAGCCATCGGGTATGTGGGAGGCCCACTTCAAGGGCACATGCCTCTCCAATCAGGGTGTCTAGCCAAGCGCGAGCGTCAGGTGTAACACAGCAATTAAATTCGATGGATGGCGTTGGACTTCCATCCTCTCCATAGCGCTGATGAAGACCTGCTAGAATCCGATCAGATGATCCTTTAGGCATTTTCAAAAAGCCCCACGTTATGTGTTCAAGTAATTTAAACATGCCTTCTCCACTCAAGGTACGGGGTCGCGATTGGTGAGGAAGAAAATGAGAACTGGTAGAGGATAAGCGATTTTTGGAACTGGCCACCGATTCGGCAATAGTATTGGTGGGAGATGTGGTTATTGGGGCAATAAATAACCCCTCATTTTGTTCCGTCGGTTTATTGCAATATATTACACGTGCGCAATCATCATCATCCTGCAGTTGAAAAAGATAAACACCGAATAACATTGATAATTGGAAGCTTAAAAGATGCATAATACGTAAAAAAGATATTGCACTTAAAACCATTATAAGTAGAAATGGCACGAGGAATCACGCAGTAAAGATTTAATAAACACCAAACAAAGGGTCCCGAAGAAAGATTTCAACGTACAACAGCTTCGGAGGTGTGCGCGGCGAGCTCCCGTTGTGATGGCGGGGTGAGGGTTTGTGGACGGTGGGGAGATGTGGAGGATGGCGCCGTTGGATCGTCAAAGTGGTGCAGATGACACTGCATCTCCGAGACATGATTGCGTGGTGCCGTAGTACGCAAAACAAGGGGCTGCATGCCTGATGGACGCAGATCATCAGGCGGCAGGTGGGTACAGAGGAGGTCAACCGGATTTTGCTGGTGCTCATCGGAGGTCGAGGGCGATGTAGGAGAATGCTGTTGGTGAATCGAGGCGTCCAACATCGCAGTTTCATCGAAGTTATTCCACTGCATTTTGATCTCTGAGAAGGCCTCATACTCCAAGAATGCTCGTCGTAACTCCGGCGTGGACTGAAACGCATAATATCAATTAAACACCCACCATGTTTTTCATATGCAAACGTAAGTTGTCCGACTAACAAAATCCAATTCCAACGTTTATTATTTTTGCTTTAGTGAACAGACAATAAAGCAACCTTCAGCCGACAAAAAACAGTTTACGTGATTTCAAATGGAAGGTAATGGGGAGTATGCAATAACTTTTCCATAAAATGTCTGCATCAGCTTACGAAAATAACAGTCCTGACACGGCGAACAAATGCGAAGGCGCGCTCGCAGAGCATTTGGACGGCCGCAAGAGCGGGAAGCTTAAGAAGAAAGGGAATGGAGGCGAGAGGTGCCATTAGTTCGGAGGTAAAACTTGAGATGGCTGTAGGAGAATGCTCAGGAGAGGCTACTGCCTCTCCCGAGTCCCGCTTTGGTGCACATTCGACGATCTGTGGAGCAAGCTCCTCCAAAATCTCAATGACAACTGAGAGTTCCGGTCGGCGCGAGCGCTCACAGCGAGGGCAAGTGTAACGCACGCGCCAGATATCCACATTCTATGTTTTCGAGAAAGAAAGGCAAAGCTATATATTCTATAGCATTGATATAATGAATATCCTAATGGGGAAATAATGGTACCTTGGAGGAGAAACCAACACATCTTTTATGAAACCAGTCTTTGCAGAGTTCACACTGCAGCATCACACCTGTATATCCCGGCTGTCGGCAAATACAATAGATGACGGCGCCTTGATCACTTTCCTTTGATTTACGAAGGTTCGAGCGACGCAAGTAGTGAAGCAACTGAAGTTCATTTTCAATCATCGGAGTGTAGACAGTATCATATATATGGTCGAAATTACTGCCACCACTCAGCTCTTGCAAGAATATCTATTTGACGAAACGACATATTCACATTATTAAATAAATCGACCATAGTCAGTAGCGGTAATAACGGGAATAATAGTAGAAAAAGGTAAAAGTAGAAAGTAACAAACCAAAACGTTTTCCCTTGCACGCATCGGCGTAGGCTCGGGCGTCACAGGCGCTGGGATCGTGGCTCACACCGGAGATACTACGAGAACTACCGGTGGGCGATATACGAGCATCACGTTGAATTAACATTCTGTAGGCGGACTTCGGCCGTGGAAGGAGAATCTCTAAGAGAAGTGCAGGGCTAAAGGCACGCTCGTCATCCGAAGGCAGGAAAGCGACCTTTATGCGTTCGTAGCACCGATCCAGAGCAGTCAACTGAACGAAAAACTAGACATCTAATTCAGAGCCAATCATGGTTCAACAAAATAAAATTCGACTTACTAACAGTGATAACATTGCGTCGGCAATTAAGTCATTGAAAATTTTTCAACAGATGGATTTAACGCCTTCTATCAACTAATTAGGTAGTTTTGTTTTATCCCAATTTAAAAATGGAGGAGCAAAATATGCACCCCAGACATTTCTTAGTATTATTTCCGAAGCGCATCGGAAGAAAAAAATAAGTTATGTGCCGAAGATGGGAATGAGGCCTTGAAATAAAGACAGTGTCGCCAAAATTGGTTTGCCAGGTTTCGGTTCGGTAATTTTTCACTGAAAAGTGCTCAACGATCTAGCCGTCCGTCCAGTTGAAGTCGACGAGTACCACACGAGGGGCATCCTCGTTTAAGATTGTCAGAGCGCAACACGTGGTGGTGCAGAGAAGCTCGGATGTGAATCGCATGCATGCATTAAACGTCGAGTTAAAAAAGCTTGACCATATCACGAAACTCGATCTATGGCTCCCTCACCAGCTTAGGGAAATTCACTTGGTGCAACGCATTAGCACCTGAGATTCGCATCTGAAACACACCGAAATTGATCCATTCCTGAAAAGACTAATTAATGGTGGCGAAAAGCGGAGAGTTTAGAACATTGTTAATGGGAAGAGAGTGTGGGTGATGTAGGATGAACTAGCCTACACCACATCAAAAGCAGTGATTCACCCAAAAAAGGTTATGCTGTCAGTCTGGTGGGACTAGAAAGAAATTCTGCACTTTAAACTTTTATCAAACAACCAAACGATCAACTCAAACGTGTACTTTCAACAACTGGCCAAGCTAAGCGATGCAATTTAAGTGAGGCTGCTCACACCTTTCAATCACTCCTCAAGAGGTATGGGACCTGGCTTGACGAACCCGCCATTTAGTCCAGCATTTATTTCGTCTTTCCAGACAGAACTTAAGTGGTAAAATTTTGAATGACGCTAATTATGTCAGATCTCACTCAATTCAGTTTTTCGATAGCAAAGATCAGAAATTTCATAAACGTGGATTCATGACACTACCTGAACAATGGTACAAAGGGTCATTGACAAAAATGGACAGTACCTAATTGAATTAAGTTGTTGTTAAGCAAAATTTTGATATTTCACTCTAATTTAAGATCCGCAAACAATTATTTGCGGACCCAATACAAAAGTCGGTTTTGTCAAAGCACTACGAGTAAGTAGGACTATCATAGCTAAGTAGAGGCCAAACAGCAAGTTGCGGATATGCAAATATCAATGTTAATAAAGTTAAATAATTTGATTGCATTATGGCTACCTCATCCGATAAATGCAACGAAACGCTTACCAAAGTTTTGATCTTGTGAGTATCGGGAAAAATGAATGGCAGCCTCTTCGCAGCATTACAAATTTCCTCATAGTACTTAAGCCAGACTCGAGGGGTGGAGTCGGCAGTGTTTAGCTTGAGACGACGGGTGAACTCCTCGGGAAATCTGTCCTCGACCTTTCTCTTCCTAACGACCTTCAATCCCTGATCATTTTCTTTGCGCATCACACCTTTCGTTACCCTGTCAGTTTTGGCTGAGATACAATCGAGGAGATGACTGAAGTAGGTAAAGTGGTCTAATAGAATGCGGGCTTTCGAGCACAGTCGAACCAACTTTTTCGATGCATCGAAAGTGGCTTTAAGACCAGATGCTTGGACCGCCAGAGCCTCGGCTTCGGAGAGCGTACACGTGCCGCTGCTAAAGGAGAAGAAATAGTTTTTAGGCCTTTGAATTGACACAGTAACATAAATGAAACAAGAAAAAAGAGCTTCATTAAGTTTCTTAAGGTACTTGACCTAATATCGGCGTCATGTGAAACAATTTTAGGCGAAGCCGATGCCAGAGGGGTGAATACTTTCCTGAAAACCTGTCTAAGTTTCATTAGTCTATCAAACGAAAAAGGAAGCAAGTACTGGACCAGTCCAATATTGGTGCATTCAAATTATGTGGCCAAGGCTTCAAAACCATCTGTGAACCTAAGTCGACCGCAATAACTGGCTCACTGTCAGACAGAGAAGTACCTTTTCGATTAACAAGCAATTTTCTCATTATTATCCCCGAATGGTTAAAATAAACCTACGGTGCCTTTAGAACTGCCTTGATGGCGGTTTCGAGACTTTGTGTCTCAGAGATCACTTTTTGAAGTTGAGCACTGCCGCTCACGAGGGCCGATTCGAGGGCAGTGAGAGTGGCATGCTCTTCCATCTCGAGAGAAGGAATATTAAGGCGATCTGGATGGAGGACATAGGTCAGCATCTGACCGCGAGCATCAAGTTCAATAAGCTCGTTTAAAGAGGGACAATCCTCGTTCATAGCGGTCTTTGGCTTCATTATCTTTTCCACACTTTCCAGCCACGACATGCATTTTAGAAGCTGCCAATAAAAAGGTCTCCTTCACTACATGGACGTCAAAACGACCCACTGATATCCATAAAAAATAAAACTATACATGTGCGAGACCCCTCAAGTCGCGTAGTTCTACGTCGACGCCTTTAGCAAAAATTACAAGCGGCTCGATTAGGTTCGCCTCGGGAAGACGACAGGGAAGGTCCTCGGTATTGCCTCTAGAGACGGGTTGTTCCGCTATGATCAGCAGCTCGCGTGCTGAAATTTGCCATTCTTCCAGCCTCTTTTTGAATCGATTTAACTCTTCCACTTCGGGCACTATGCAGGGTAGGTTATTGGCCATCTCCACATATCTTTCGAATTCACTCATAGTGATCTAGACAAATATCATTCGTGGAAAGTAGGTTACAACTGTTCCGAAAAGGGATTTAAAAAAAACATCAGAGAAGAGAAAGCCCATATTGTTCCTCTATCACTTCACGCTAATTCCACAACCCTACCAAGTTTTACAAAAATATTATCGACATTAAATAGTCATTTTTATTGACAAATTGACACAGGATCTTCAGGTTTCAGCCTAGTGTAAGGTTTTTAAAGTGATTGAGCCACGCGAAAAATTCTACTGAGTATAGGACTGAAAGCCACTAAATAGTTAAAACCTGAATAAACTTCCACACCTAAGGAATGCGAATGGAAGAAGCCTATTTATGAACTAACCTTCTTCACCAATGGTTTCGTGGGCAGATCAAGTTCATCAAAGTTAACCTTGGTAGTTCCTAGTGCCTTTGAAGAGGAGATATGTTCCGCTGTATTGATAGCAGAAGAGTACCGTTCCCAGTCCTCCAGTTGTTGGGTCCCAAGTGTTCGAATCATAGAGGCACAAGTCTCAGCAATCTCTATTATTTTACTCAAGGCAGTAATCAAATCGTCGGGATAATTATTCTGACGGCCGATTTCCCTGAGTTTCTACAGAAATGTGTTTGACGGATTTTGTAAAACGTAAGAGAGTCAAGTGGAAATTAGACCCGTTTTAGTAAACAAGAACTTACAACCAGTTCCCGAAGCGGCATTTTTGATTTAAAACTATTTTCTTCGGGGCTCCTTTCATTTGTCTGTTCCACAAATTTTTCTAGCAAAACCACGTAAGAGAAAGGTAGTACCAAATGCAGCAAAAGGAAGGTAAATAAAAACGCAATTATGTGCAGAGGGTCAAAAATGTTTGTTAACACAACACATGCCATCATAAACATTGTCTATAAAACAAATCGAAAATCGCAACTCAGAATTATCTACCAATGTCTTTTACTAAAAATGAATTCTGCATAAAACGTGGCTAAGAGTAATTAGAAAGAAAAATCGAACCCTCACAGCGAAATGCACCGAAATTTCAACCGTAAGGTCTTACCTTTTGAATGAAATGTAATTTCGCCAAAAAGCCATATGAATTGGAGTGATTGCGAACAATGTATTTCAAAATTAATAAAAACATGCTTTACTCAAAATGTTTATGGAGAAAAATATCTGGTCGAAACTACATAGTAATAAGAAACGAGTTAAAACGAGCATCAATAACTAGTGTAAGACTGATTAAAGGCTGATGAGTATTAACGCTGACAAGATCAACTTTAAATCCATGAGTCGAACCAAGTTTATATTGAAGTAAGCGACGAATCATCACTAATCTAGCAAAAAACAGCCTTGACGAAAAGCCTGACTAGTGGTTGTATGGTTGTCGCAACGTTAAACTTGAAAATTAGGTATTAAAAAAGACCGCGTCCAAAGTACATCACCATACGTCATTTTATGAATCTGTTTACCGAAAATGCTCTTATAAGATCTATTGAAAGGAATAAGAAGACAGAAAAACAAACCAATAACTTGAGTGCCTCCTCGATAAGACACTACCCCTTTCCATTCCTTTCCTTCTTCAATCTCTTTCATAACAGACGTTTTTGCGCGCAAAAAATCATTAATGCGAGTCTTCCACTCCTGATACTCACGAACGCGCGCTTGTGGTCGTTCCACAAATTGGGAGAGCTCATCAAGACCATAGCGATAAAGGAGAATTTGTTCTTCCGCTGGGCAACAGGTGCATGACTGGTAATGTTCCAGGCATAGCAAAGCTGTATGGAAAAAGCACGGGTAAAAGGGGAATTAGTCGCAGACATTCATTTCAATAAAAGGATAACTAGTTAAAAATACAACGAATCTTAATAGCCTTCTGACCACTAACACTTCTCGTAAGCCAACTAGTGCATCATTTCATTACTAGATAATTGAAAAGAAAAAGAAAATAGTTAAGTAAAATGAAGGGATAAAAAACCGATACTTCATTAAAGTTGCGAACAAATTACCTATGATGTAGAAAAAACAAAACTTACATTTGGAACAGGAACAAGTAAGGGCAGAAGTGAAAAGGATGGTCTTGCAAAGCTGACATGCTCGCGATTCTCCGTTGCCAGTCTCGAAAGCGATGCGTTCGGTACGTCTAACGCCGAGGCGCACTAGATGTCGCCGCAAAGAACGTTCCTTAACCAGAAGTTCGGCCAATTGATCAACCACAATGAGAAGAAGGGAAATCGGCATCTTGTTGCCATCCATGCCCGAATCAGCTAAGCGACAAAGGAGCTCAGCGTGCGAAAATACCGGAGGGCGATGCAACAAGGCATAGTGATTAACGCAGCGGAGACCAAATGGAAACTGGGAAAAAAGTTGGTCTTGTCAAATTTCACTTTAATTGCAAATGAAAAAGGTTAAAATTACTGGAATAGGACATAGAATCGTAATAGTCGAGAGATACAACTGCCAAATCAGTTAATAAAAATCGATAAGAATTATTTGCTTTATAAAAAACCTTTCAAGAAATCAAAGGGACATTTTGAAACAGAAATAAAGAATTACCCATTCGGGAGGACAAAAGTTGACAGCTTCTGCAAAATTGAAACCATTGTTGTAGCCGGCATGGTAGGCTCGTGGAAACGTAACAACGAACTCTCCGGCTAACTGATCAAGACGGTAAACTGGAACGCCCCGATGCAATAAGCGATCGGGGGAGAGCAGTGTTGTCATTTGGTGTAGAAAATCATGAGAACAATCGAACGACTGCAATACCTCGGATTCCATGGCTGCCTCAAAGGCATCGGCATACTCGCCTGGTACCCCATACCAAGTTTTTGGCTCTCCCCTAAGACAATAAGAGAACTATACATATATCAAACTAAAAAAATGTAGAAAGTGTGTGGCAATAATAATCTAAGTAAGATAGAAATAACAATAGAAAGTCGAGATCCTTAAGCATCAACAGGGAAAAAGCAATTTATCTCATGAAATTTACAGCTGAAACGACTCACTTATGCAAATAATTGATGGAGAAACTCCAATGATCTTCAGTACTCCAAGGGAAATAAGAAAATACCATCCCAACATAACAACATGGAACCTTGATTAGCACAAAAAATGTTAAAATATCCAGGAAAAAACAAAAATCTCACCTTCATGCGCTTTACGTTATCTGGTAAATATCGGAGCGCAGAAAGAGGATTCCTTGCAAGATTGTTTAAATTCCACGGCGAACTGTAATAGTCAACTGAATGTACGGTACATGGAGTAGTAGGGAAGCCAGAACTATTTTTTGGTGAGGGAAGACCAGCACCGTATTGTACAATAATGTCACATTCGTTACCATTTACAATTCTCCAAAACTCATCTCCAACTTCAGCAAGAGTTATGGTCTGACACTTGTGCATAAAATTTAAATATTCTTACTTCCAATGGTTTTTTAAAGTAAGTGGTTTTGAATTCGTCTGCCATATCACTGAAATCTCGTAAAGTACATAAAGCACCTGAGCTGCGGAAACCAAAATCATGGATCCCGTTTTTGTAGTTAAACATTTTTGTGAAACATTTTGGACAAATCCATCTTTTAGGGGTGTATGAAAGGGGAAAATCAAGACAAAAGGTGTGATATACACCTTCAAAGTAGCATTCATCGCATATTACCATCTGACCAAGTTTATTTGATTTGCTGCATCTTTTGCAGATAAAGAAGTTTAACTAGATATAGTACTATAAATAAGATATAAATTACCATCTCTTCAGGGGCACCGGAATTTTTTGAGAAATTTTCATCCTGTGCTAGGAGCTGATATATCAGAAAATAAAGTAAATTACCAAATCAGTATTTAAATCATAAAAGGGTTCAAACGGAAGAATGAGGGTTCGATAATTCGAACACATAGTTGATGCCATGTCAGGGCTATCTTCAAAACCAACGAGTTTGCATACCGCTATCCATTCATTCTGGCTGCACACGTTATTATACCCCCCCATCTCTTTTACAGCCTGGTACAACTTAAAGACATCTAATTGAATATCATTAGCAAGTTCTCTAAAAACATCCGTATTCTTAAATCCAAACTTGGAAGCAAGAATCTTGAAATACCTCAGATTCCCAGTATTTTGAGAGCAACTGCATAAAATGCCTCTTTCTTCGGTTATACGGCGAAACATCAAAGAGTCTTTGAACTCGTGGAGCAAAGGTAAACATGGTGTCATTCAGGAATGTAGGCGGTCTCCAGAACTAAATACCAAGGTGAACGAAATGCGACTTACACTGGGAGGTCTGATTTTGCAAATACCGTACTTAACAACAACATTGTAGATCTTTTGAACGTACTTAATAGGATCATCAAACTCTTCGGGTGTAGGGCAGTACACCGGGGCCACAGAAAGGCGAGGACAAGCAGAAATCTCCACCATTCACACTAGAATTTGACCTTGAAAAGAATGCGTATCCAATATTATGCGCGAAGGACAACAAAGGCTATCAGGAAGGGTTAATACTTTGAGATTTCGGCAACAGCCCTATATTTTTCATTGCAATTACCATATTCTACAAGAAAAATAAAAATAAATTAGATGACAAGGTTTGACTTATCAATTTAAATGTAGAAATTGAAACGTATATCGAAGAGAAAGGCCGCGTGTATCCCCTATATACCATGCTTTCACAAAAGTAACGGTAGCTGGTGCACCCTAGGCGTAGTAGATCGTGAGGCAAATGGGACCATTACTCCCGGCGAGTTTTTATGTTAGCCGACTCGCAGAAACACTATCCAAACCATTGTTGCCACCCGTTGATATTTTTAAATGGGACTTGCTTCGTGCTTTTACTTTGTTTGGCATTGAGGGCCAAAGCAGTGGTTCGCTTGACGCAGTAACCGCGTTATGTCTCGCTATGCAGCACAACAATAAAAACGAACAAGAAAGTTAAAACCCTTATTCAATATCATATAAGCTGAGCACATAACTAAATACCTTCATTACCTATGGTTGTACTTAATCTCATAATACTTTGTCCTTTAATGTAACCCCTTCTAAAGCAGTAGGTTGAAAATTTGAACCTTCCTCTTCAGTCTCATTGGTTAATTCAGGCACATAGACGTATTAGCTCAACATGCTTTTGTGCACATGCATCGTGTTCTTTCTCACACTTCAGCTTTCTTCTGCATCTGAATCTAAGCTCAGTGATTCCAAACTATTACTGCCTTATTTCAGCAGCGCTAGCGTTAATTACACAATCGTTGGTTCGGGCAGTTCCTGCTACGAATGGTACTTAACCTCATATTCATCCGATTTCATGTTAATAGGTGGTCAGGCACCCCTGAAGTGGTTACCGTTGTCCCTATTGGAGACTTCGGGAAGACTTGTTCCGAGAGAGCATCAATCACAGCAGTCTGGCAGTCTCCTTTTCGTCGAACCTCAACGATTTATGCACGTGATTTTGGTATGGCACTCTTCAATTTTACGGTCTAGTTACGGGTCATGTTCTGAAATGTGATGTGATCGTCGATGACATCCATAGCATAAAAGTGGGCACAACTACTCAAGAACTTTATCTTCATAATACGCCTGAGTCATTGGTAGTTATTGGATATGATGAATTCGGCAACACGTTTTCGAGCCTTGATGGCATTCCTTTCGAATGGAAAATTCATCCAGCGATCGAAAAAGATTCAAATGTGTCGGGAGATGGTGTGCTTCGCTTTTTAACTTGGACTGAATCTGAGTACACGACACCGCTTCGCATAGGACTTCTTGAGGCTGAAGGCATGCAGGTTAGTGTACATTTCACTGTCTTAAATTGTCAAGGGTTATATGCAACTCGTCAGTGGACTTAGAACAGGTTCCGCTGTAGTAAGTGCTACATTGCGTGAATCAGCGTACAGCCATGTACCTCCTGCAAAAGTGCGTTTACTAGTTATGGCGAACGCACAGCTCAATCCACCGGTTCTTTACCTAATACCCCACTCAGAAGCACATTTTCAGATAAGCGTGGTGCGACAGGATGTAGATGATGGTATGCATATTATGCTCCCTAAAATTTTAGACATAATGATGCCATCGCGTCAGTACTATCTCTCGGTCGAGGACGAATCTGTTGTTACATTGGATAATGATAATGGTTCTTCTATAACTGCTGAGAAACATGGCCAAACGACGGTGACTCTTTTAGATAGAAGTACGCTCACTTTCTAATAAAGTTACATTCGTCCCAAATGTAGATATTGAAGAAGCAATGAAAATGCTAGGCTCTAACGTCTCCGATTCAAATGACGCGGAAACACAAATGCTGGCCCACCACCGACGTCCAATGTCAATAGTTTATGTTGTTGAACCGGCGTACTTTCGTTTTTCCGTTAAACCTGTTGGTGAAGACTCTCAGATTTGTGTGGCGGCCGCTCGACAAACTTCTTTTTCAAAAGTTTCCAAGCAGAGTCACAATCCTCACTGGACTTTGGAAACTGGGAAAAGATATAATCTCCTCCTCGATCTCTACGACCAAAATAACCACCGCATTTTCCCATCCGACAACATTCGCATTTCCGTTGTGTTTCCCGATAGCATTTCCGCAGAGGATAGCACGGAAAATGGAACGGCTCACACTATCGTTCCGCTTCAGACGGGAGCGTATACGGTCACGTCAATGTTAGAAGGTGTGATGACAAAGGTTCTGTGTGATAGTCTTTAATAATATTTTGTAGGCGGGAGAAATGAAATTACTGGGCCACCCGATTATTGGAAGCCAAGAGATTACCATTTATTCTCCACTTAAAATCTTCCCTTCCCAAATTAATCTTGTCTGGGATGTCTTGGGTAACGCCAGTGAAGGATATACCCTCGCCGCAAAAGGTGGCAGCGGCGACTATGTGTGGACTGTAGTGCCTACACCACAACTTCCTCATTTTGATATCCAAAAAAGTGGTCTTAGTGACGCTGTTGCTGTATCACCTGAAGGAGTTTTATTCGTGAAGGTTAGTATTTCTCTTTTGTTTTTCATCGTTTGACAAAATTTTACCTTAATGAACCTTTAATAGGGTGTTGGGTCCGCTGTTGTTGTTGTCTCTGATCTGCGAAACCCGGGCATGTGTTTTCATGCTCTAATTCGGGTGAACTATTTAGCGAACCTAGAATTTTCATCTGGACGTGTGGAAATTTACCTGCCCAAAACACCTTTCCTTGACAACGAGGTTCGCCTTTCCTCGCTAAAGGCTCGTTCACTTTCCTCGGACCTTAGGGATCTTTTTCCCAATCCCTCCAACTATAAACATCCACTAAATCAACAGGAAAAAATGGATAATGCGATTTTGTCAGTGGGATTAAAGGCACAAGATGTTGAAGGAAATTCCGTAACTTGTTGCAACAACGTCGCATTCCAAGTACGACCGAAAGATTCATCAATTGTTCAAGTATTGCCGGGTAAACAAAATTAACCTTTGAAGTCTAATTGTTTTTCTATTTCGTTATCTGGACTTATCTTCTTCCAGGTGTTAGCTACATCCCACCTGGTGCTGAAGGGCTTAACAATAGCAACGTTTGCGGCTTTGTTCGTGTCATTGGACTGCATGAGGGCTTCACAGAACTTGAAGTATTTCGGGCCTCGGTGGAGAATTCGGGGGAACGGAAGTCGCGCGCAACGTTTTCAGTTGGGGTGTATAAGGAGATTGTCTTCTTGCCTGAGATTGCTGTCGCGGCCGTCACTGTTGGCTCTTCAAAATCCATTTCCGTATGTATTAGTGCGAATGATAAAGTGCATGCCTGAATGTTGCATTCATATCTTGTACAAACTTTTACACTGTGTTGCATTACGCAGTTCGTGAAAAAAAAACATGTAAATATGGAAAATAATAGAGTAGAATTGCGGGTATTTTAGGCATTGGCTGGAAAACATAAACCATTCCGTTAAACTGCAAATATTCTTGTATTTATACTCGTAATTTTATAAGAGGCTTGTGAAGTATATCTCGTTTAGCTTCCTACCTCAACCATTTCAGTTTTATTCATTTTTTTTAACCTTATACCTAATGTAGTATATAAATGGCCCAAGTCCATGGCCTCTGGATGGGGGATCCCATTTTATTGAGCTCGACTTCGCAGAATCGCCAGCGGGGAAAATCATTCCGTCAGTGCTTCAGAGTCCCCATCCTTTCTTTTTGAAGGAAAATAGTAGCATATTGGGGTACAATTTTGTGCTGCGTTGTGAATCCTTGGGCAAGTTTGAAGTCAAATTAGTTGTTGGAAATCGTCCGTCTGCGACCAATCCTTTACCAGCTACTTTGTCGGCTCAATTTTCGTGAGTTTGAGCCTATGTATAGTGGAAAAGGCGAAAACCTAGAGTGATTAACCTTGCTGGGAATATCACATTGAGGAATGCATCGTTTTTAGGTTGATTTGTGATGTACCCTCTAAGGTTGAGCTTATTCCGCATTTGAATCTTCCGTCCCTGCCGTCAGGACTTCCCCCATGTCCTTTGGCCAACCACTCATTGAGGAACTTCGGTGACACTGTAAATCACTTCTGAATTGCCGATTTAAAAATTAAAGGCTTATCCACTTTATATTTGCACACTCCATTTTTATTTAGATTCCCATATCAAACAATGCTCCATTGGACGTCGAAGTTATTTTCAAAGGTCTTACCGGTTATGAATTAAGCGGTGTCGATTCAATTGAAGTACGTGCATACATTACCTCTGACGAGGGTGAAGCCAATGAAATTGTCTCCATGACTGAGCCTGTTGTTGGTTTTGATCCACTCAGTGATAGTGTTTCCCTTTCTAACCCTCACTTTGTCGTCACACCACGTGTTATTGGAGAGTCAGCAGGACTCTTGCATGTTCAAGTACTGGCCAAAAATCAGTGGCGAGAAGAAAAGTCTGATACTCTCAAATCCTTTCTTGTTCTCAAAATGGCTCCTAAAGTTGCCATTGAACCGCTTGAGGACTTCCGTCTTCTAGTGCATTCGGAGGTATGTTCTAAGTTCTACACGATATTCAGGCGACTATATTTTTTCCATACTTACATGATTTTTAGGCTTTCGCAAGAGCTCACATTTCTCACGGTTCAGGATTCTTTCACCTCACTATATTGCCACATGAATCTTCATCAAAGCTAGCTAGTCAGGCTTGCCTTACAATTCAGCCTGCATCCTATTATGAGAGGGAAAATGGCGAAACACAACGGGATTTTTTGTTAAATCCTAAATGTAAAGGCAAGGTTACCATCCGAGCTATCGATCTTTGTTTTCTCTCTGAACCCATATTGCCCGAAAATTTTGGGCTTAAACCTAAGCTACTTGTACCTGCTTTTGCCGAGCGCTCGGTGTCTTTGGTTGGGCTCGGCGCACTTCGCCTCTATGCTCCTCTGCAGTTGCAACTTCTATCAAAGGTTTGTCCTCATCCCCTATTTTTCACCCCATTCTGTTTTTGCTATTTTTATGCTAAATGCGGGAACATATTTGATTGCGGTGTTAACATACTCCTTTGGTTTTTACAAACGCTTTTGCACGATGCTACTGGTTTGATTTTTCCTATTTCTCTATTAGGCACCTGTCTATATTCGAGCTTTTGACAACGAAGGGCATGTGCTTTCTGCCCATTTCGTAAAACTATTAGATTTGCAAGTGATATCCTCTGCCACACATTCGTCTGAGACTAATCCTCCAATGGTTGTTCATTGTTCGGATACCTTACCCGAATCGGATGCGTTGGGCCTACCACTAAAAGGTGTTAATGGGACCCATTTCTGGTTGTCCAGACGCGCGACGTACCGTGGCGATCTCCCTGGCCTTGCAAGATTGAGTCTTTGTGGTCAGGGGCTCGGCTCCTCAAAGCTGAAAGTAATCTCCGGAAGTATAATCAGTAACATTGAAACAGTTAATGTACGTATGCCAGGACTGAGATTACCGATTTATGGATTTTGCGAACTTCAAAGCTATATAGTTCACTAATTGCCGATCTCATTCTCTTGTACCTTTGTTAGATTGTTTCACCCACTAAAATAACATCTATGGTTTGCTTTATCCGTTTTTTGGATTCTATACTAGGTGTACGCTCCACTGAGCCTGCAACCTTGCCACCTGAATCTGTTGTTGGGAGCTGCGCACCAAATAACAATAACAGGTGGTCCATCTTCAAGTTCTATCATCTTTCAAGTTACGCCTGAACGCCCTGGAAAGCCCAGATTGAGCGTTCAAAGGGTCGGCGAAGATGGGGATGAGAGGGGAATCCTCTTGCGTGGTGAGTTAGGTCCTGTGGGAAGCGCCACTATTTTGGCAAATGCCACGACTTCAGCTGGCTATGCGGGATTGGATACCCTCGATTTCGAAGCTTGGGGCATCACGCGTCCGCCGTCAATCTTTGCGTCGATGGTACGCCAATCTACTGGCAATTTTTCGTTACGTTTAAAATGCCACCAGAAAAGTGATTTTGACTTTATATTTCAGGCATCCTGTCAAGTTAATGTCGTCTCGCTTTCTGGAATCCGTATTGGATGTCCTCTTCCAACCTCAGTTCATGGTAGCGTTGGACGCATTTTGGTTGCATCGGCGGACGGCAATTCGAGCGTAGGCGGTGTTCCTGTTTGGGCAGAAGGCATTACTACTTCCTCTAGCGGAAACGGACTTTTAATTACTCCTATGGGTCTGGCGGATATTCAACCTCCACTTCACTTTTCTTGGCGCCTTTCGCCTCCTCCTCCAAATTCACCTATCCATATTTTCCATTGGCTCAGCCATCTCAACGTTGAACCCGATGATGTTAGTCCTATATCTATTACTATTTCACTTTTGACGAAATTATCTCACCATTTATTGTATTTAGACGAGTCTCTCTTCTGGTATTGTCCTTGTCGGTGTAGCACCTGGGCAAGTAAAGCTACATTTGACTGTCTTTACGGAGGGAGGCGCGTTGACTGGTCAACTGAGCTCGTTAGATTCCCACGGTTTTTCGCAGCCAGTCAAAAAACTATCTGCCGAAATCACCTTTACTGTGGTGCCCCGTCTGACCTTGTTCAATCCGCCTCGCCAAAATCTACCTATCCTCGTCTCTCCTAACAGTCGTCTTCAAATGACCGTTTCTCCCCATATGTGAGTCTTGACCATCTTCCCGGCTTTTGTCTGTGCAATTATATTTGTGACACTTGGTGTTTCTAGTCTTGCAGATGGAGTTACTAATTATTCTCTCAAATGCCCAAATGATTCTTCCGTTGATATATTGCGAGTTACTTCCGGCGGCCTCCTCGAATCCGGTGATCGTGGCCGTTGCGGTACCTGGTCGGATTGGCGGTTAAGCGGATGCCTCTGTCATCTGCACATTGACTATCTCGCCACCTTCGCCAGTGGTTCAGAACGCAGTGAGCGCGGTCACCAGTCACTCGACCTTGATGTGGTTGTCAAACCCCCTCTCTACGCACTTGCCCGCGCACAATCTGAACTTGTTGGTCTACCGAACGGCAATACTGGTCTTCCCTTCGGTGGGCCCTACACGATATTACTATCATTCCATGATGAACTCGGGGAAGCCTTTGATACTGTTTCTGGTGGGTTAAAAACCATTTAACTAGTCTCACAAATTTTGTAACTTATGCTGTCATTATTCAATTATAGAAAATTTACTTTCGATATATATACGAGCGCATCGTTCCTGTCTATTCGACTACTCTGTCGAAAGGGTAGGAAGTGATTCACAGTCTCCGTTTGGGAGATTAATGTTGCGACTTACTCCACCACTTCACACGGAATTTGGGACGCTGCATTACACAACTACCGTGGAGCTTACACACGACCCGCTTCCAGGTGCAGAGGAATCGGTTATCCTTCCACCAATTTACCTTACTATTCCAATTGGCTCCCCATTGGATGTTCATGGTGTTTCTGAGTTCACTGTCGGTCAGTGGGCTTGCTTGCCTCCTCTCCCACAAGGTTCGTTTTACTTTCACTCTAAGTTAATTATTTCCTTTTTCGATACTAAATAACTTGAATTAACCACGTACACCGACCTTTCATAGACAAGGCAACGTTTTTATCTCGGTGATGAATGATTTGTAAGCACTTCTATGGTGTATGTCAGTTCCAAAATAAATTAGTCAGGTGACTATAGAATACAGTGTTTGCTACCTCGGATCGTGTTCCTAATTTTAGGGGATGGAGTTTGGTCTTCAAGCGATCCAAAACTTTTGTGGATAGACAATCAGTCCAAGTTTATGCTCCCCTTGCGTGCGGGTCAGGTACATTTACAATTTACACCAAGTGCAAGAATGACAGTCCAGACCTCTCTATTGGGCAAGTTAACCTTGAGGAACGTTTGCTCACAATCGAACCCGTATCCCCGACCCAAGTCCTCTGCATCGTCAGTTATGCCCATAGGGCTGGATTTGACGCAAGAGGTTCACGTTCACCTTGAGCTTGCTCCTGCCTCTTTGGTTGCTAATAGGTAAGCTTGTGATTTGTATCTTTGATGAATTAACTTTACACAATCCCATGGCATACAACATAAACTACTTTGTGCTGAAGTGTGTGCTCAAATTTGGCGTCCACAATTTTTTTCGATTTCTTTAAGCTCGTGCGCTAGCGCCGTAAAGATATCTGGTCTTCCTGAAAACTCTCCTTTGACGTGTTCAGCTCGCCTAGAGCTGGGTGGTGTCAGTGGCCGTGAGCAGTATCAAACGCAATGGGTCTCGCTTCCCAACTGGTTGCGTAATTTCCTCTTGGCTGAACGCTACGCCTCCACACTGAGCGTTGTGATTGAGTCGGATCTTGTTGCCTCTATCCCAGACACCGTCCCCCAATCAAACGACTTTCATACTCATATGATTCCTTCAGCTTTGAGAGAGGGCTCATGGGACTGTGTCATTCGTTCTGGCAACCCAAACGATTACTACCGGCTGGCTATTATTCCTCGTGGTTCCCTACTTGTAGTAGAGGTTAAGGGAAGCTGTGGACCAACATCGGATGCTGTAACCCATGAAGTCATCACAAGGTCGGAGCTGATTTTGGTTCCAGCCTTCCGAGTTCTCGTTCCCTTCAATGCACTTGCTCAACGCAGGTATTTCTGCACCAGTACTTAAATTAGGGCTATGCCTTACTTTCCTTCCTTTTTTAATCTACCTAAAACAATTGTAGAACCTCTGATTCTAACTCCAAGAGAGCCAAAGGCGAACCTGATTGTTTTCATACCTCCGGCCACTTTGGCACAAATGGAACCTAGGGACGACGAGGAGAAAGCATTGAAAGCGCGGTCACAGAGACCCGATGTGCTGTCAATATCCTCCTCCCCTCGGCCGGTTTACTCAGTCAGCTGCGTGAAGACCGCTCTAGAACGCATGAGTAGTGTGCACGGCTACTCTAGCAGTATTGGCGGCCTGTTTCGCAACATCAGCCTCATGATGGAGAACGAGGCTCAAGGCTTTCCAGAAAAGGCATTGGGTAGCGGCCGTGTGGTCCGTTGGTGTCAAATTGGTTTCTACAAAAACAGGTAAAATCGCCGATCATTTACAAAATTCTTATATGCTGCATTATCCTATTTCAAAAAGATGCCTTTATGGGTATTTTATTGAATTTTACCAAAAAAGGAATAACGGCGCGTTAATAGTGTTGCATGTGGATAAAAAATACTATCATTTATGTTAAGTTACTTTTGCACATAGCTAATATTTTGAGCGTTTAATTAGCCACGGATACGGTTGTGGAGGTTGTGTTGAGCCTGAAGGTGACGGGCCAGCATGTCCGGGTGCCTGTTCGTGTGCAGACGCGTGGTTTTCGAACAGGCGAAGTGCCTGAGGGCCACGATGAGGATGCCAGGACAGACTATGAAGTGGTCGATGAGAACTGGTTCAATTTCTCTTGGATTCATCTTTTCCTCCTCGTTTTCTTCACCATCTTTCTCCTACTCACGCGTAAGTCTTACACAACATGCACGAGACTTGTCGCTGAAATATCAAACTCTTTCATTGGGTGTTCCTAGCTCACATGGTGGCTCTCAACCTCAGCGGCACCGGGTCCGAAGGCACTGATCCGCAGAATAATCTACCTCCGCTGTCGAGCATCGGAGGCATGGCTAGCCAAACCACCCCCAAACTGTGGAGTCAAGGCTATGGTCGACCTAGCTCGGGGGTCCTCGCTTCACCCACTCGTACCACTTCAAAAACGCGCACTTTAGTTGCCCCCCCTGCATCCTCACCCTTCGGCGATACCTTCAGTTCGTATAGTGGCGAGACATCTGTTGCTGCCACTAGATCCCGTGCTGCTCCGTCGCCTTCGCGCCTCCGTGAGGCATTTGATATTAGTTTGTGAAACAGGTAGTGCTTGTCGTGTGGATTTTTATATTCGGACTAACAACATCGAGTCTCAAGCGTTCACTATCGTTACGCTTCCAATTTATATGACGCCCTCACCTGTTGCCGAAAAATAAATCCCTTAATCCCGTGCGCTGTCGAATTCCGAGGTAATGCTTCACCGATGCACCCTTAATATGAAGTGACTTGGAAGGGGTAGGACTAACGGCCGTTGTTGCGTCCTTTTTATCACAGGGGTAGTTAGGGTTAGGCTGTACGTGGCTTATGCGTCTGCTCATCACTCCTAATCCAGGAGATTCTTTGAAGGTGTATTGGATTACAAGATGGAATAGGTTTTCTCCTGTCGGGTCAATGATGTTACTGATTCGTTGGTGCTGGCCATGGTGTATTCTTTCCAGCCAAAACTAACGGTTCTCAAAAAGAGCTGCTGTATTACCTTTCAGAGGGGGGGGGGAATATTTCCAATATATAAAAACAAAGTCGTTTAAAAGATACATTGAGCAATGCCTGAGGCAGCGAGAGTTTCCAGTTCATTTAACCGTATTTCTTGGGGCGAATCAATGCTGGAGATCAGATTCAGCCGCTGACAGAGTAACACAACCTTTTTGTCTACCGAGGGAAATGACGAGTCGATGCTCATGGCAGACGCGTCACCACCTTGACTTGGAATAGAGTTGATAGTCTGAATCGAGTGGTCGTGAAGTACGGCGGAAATTAGGCGAACAGCCGCTGCAGCCATCTCACTTTTGACGACTCTGAAATGAACACAAATAAGTATTCCGACCAGATTGAATGTCTGGTGCAGATGGCGAGGCGCAGCCTACCTGTCACGCACCGATGGAGTAGGCATGGACTGTAGCAAGTGAACCAGTTGAAGTGTGTTTACTCGTAGCTCCTCCACAATCTGCGGTGCCGCGTCCGCAAACAAGGGGGGATTTACTTTTGCATCAAAACTCCCTTCAGGTTCCCCATTTCCACCTCGGGAGAGGGCGAATTGGTGTGCCAAATGCAGAGCTCGTGTATAAACCAGATAGACACCAACACCTGGAAAATGAGTATACAGGGGGGGTAATGTCCACGCAATCCGCTAGTATTCCGTGGTATTAAAGGATAAGCGAGAGAAGACCCACCCAGATCAAACGAAGGTGGAAGACTTTCTTGAGGGATAGTATCAAAGGGTTGTAAAACCGTTTGCAATTTAGAGGCGAGAGATGCTGAGCTTGAGTCGACGTGTGAATCGTTTAGGATGGAGGAAATCGAGACATGTGATCGAAGCATTATATCGGGAAGAAGAAATTTCATATACACGACATGAGCAGCCTCCAGGTGACCTGCCGCTAACCAGTGGGCAGCCTCTAAACTGGCTAATAACCTGTGAGTCTTCACATCAGCGGACGCCGACCGCGAGGTCAACAAAGACCTTGCCAAGGAGGCCTAAAATTGGCATGTGGACAAACATGTAGAGGATAAACGAGTAAGCTAATTGTAAGTAATCTCGGGGCAAATCAATGCAATATAATTAAATAAATCAAAAGGACAACTGGGATAGAATCTGTTAGAATATAAACTAAAGTGCCATAAATGGCTTAAACACCTTAGCTTCGTGAATCCACTTGGCAGGGACCCCAAATCGCTTCACGACAAACGCCTCAGCCTTGTTAAACCGATTGGCAGACTCTTCGTCGAGACGCCAGTGCATTTCATCGGTCCGCAATGGGTATCTAAGAGTAACGTGACGCGCGAGAAGCTGTTTCACAGAGGCAGAGCGAACTTTCGGTTCGACCTCGTGCATCAATGCGAAGACGGCCCATTCCCAGAGTCCGACGGCCTCCAGATGAGTGGCCATCTCTACGTGGAGACGAGAGGTGGCTATGGGGTTAAGGGAAGAAAATCCGATTGAAACCAGGACGCGCCAAAGGTGCCAAGCGGATGGCCAGTCGCTGTCGTCCGAAGCCAATTCAGTGTGAGCTTGCTGGAGCTGAACATTACGAATACTCCGTGGATCCAGAGTGCGTTCGAGGCTGTGCCATGGACGCGATGCCAGACGTAGAAGATGGTAGCAAATATCTCGAGGACTTGCGCGCGACGGCATGGCTTTTAGAGGCAAAAAGATTAGAAGAGCGACAATGGAGGTAACTTCCAAAGAGCTTGAATGAACCCGAATACAAGACTATTTAACAAAAAAGACAAACCTAAGAGAGGGGCGTCCCTAACTTCGTATTGGACCCCCCGATCAGCGTCATATTCTGGGGGATGAGGTGGGGCCACTCCTGTATCGCACGCTTGCCAATTGTGCGAGAAAAGCTTGAGTGCGGTCGAGAGGTCAGTCGAGTAGTCAACGAGGTACCATAAATGGACACCAAGGGCCTGGAGGTAAGGTACGCCAGCGAAAACATTGAGGAATGTCTTGCCTTTGGTGTCTGAGATTGATACCTTAAGTTCACCTGCTAGAAGGGCGTATATTCGAAGAATTTGACGAGGCATGAAGTGCAACACCTGCGAATATATTCGAAAAAAGTGATAAGACAAAGAAGTACTGAGAATGCACATGACGTATAGCTACCACCTTGAGATCATTCCACACGCGCAACTGCCTTTTCAGGGCTTTTTTGCAGAGGGGATCACTGATTGCTGCCATGGAAAGGCAGCTTGCGAGATGAGACATTTGACAGACCAGCGCAAGACGACATGCCACTGCCGGTTCCCCGCAACATAGGCAGGCAAAAATGCCTGAAAACACAGCTGCTTGATTATGAACATGTTTTCGGAAACTCCACGGTTCCTGCGATGAAACCTCGGCCTTTATTAATTGAGCTAGGCCTAACTCCTGCAGGCGAGAGTCCAACCATGGCCGTAGTTCAGCCCTAAAAGTGTAAAAGAAATCAATAAAATTATACACTATTTGCCTTTATCGTAGGAAACAAACTTCAACACCACATTCTTTAGCGAATGAAAGGAATGGGCCTAACCATACCTAATCCACTCGGAAACGGCTTGTCTCCTAGCGAGTTCATTCATAGCAAGGGGCATGGAGCCACGACAGAGACTCTCCTCCTCAAGAACATGATGCATACGTCTAGATACAAAGTGATCGTGAAGCCCTAATGCATCATCGGCATCGCCACCGGCACCAGTACCGGCGTAGTTGCTGTAACGTGCCCAGAGAGACTGGCAGAGGAGGAGGGCTCGACGCAAGGCTTGCATCCTCGCCGACAGTCCCTCTTTCGTTGCCGCACTCGTCAGGTAGATGTCGAGCACAGGCTGTCCTACCTCTGGATAGAATTGGGGACAACTTGAAGATCCCGCTTCAAGAGACTTTTGAACAGACGTTTGGAGAGCAGAGTTGAGAAACAACTAGATGAGGGAAACAATTTACTGCTCGATATCTTAGGTAGTAAAAAATTGTTACCAGTATTGTAATGACAAGTAACTACTCGTAACTGAGCTCTAAAAGACTCTCCCGGTGTAGGCAATGTAAAATCAATGGGAATATTTTAAAGAAATACAAAACGGAGCAAGATAAAGGAATGAAATTCTTATGTATAAAAACGTGCGCCACCAACAATACACTCACTTCTTCGTGGGTATCGAGAGTGGAGGGGATAGAACGTACGACCAAGGAATCACCGGAAACGATACTAGGGTCAATGTTGAGGATGACGAGCTGCGATGGTTCCCCTTTCCGTCGTACGAGACTCCAGGAGGGGCGGACAACGCCGCCTCTACACAGGCCGGCATCGAAATAACAACCTCTCAAATCAGTCAGTAGCGGAGACACTCCTTCAAATGGGCCAACAGAACAAACGAATTACTCAAAAGGGAAAAATTCGAGTCGAAAAAATACATACTTTGTTGAATAAGAAAAATCTGCATTGCAAATAGTCAATGAAAACGTTTATGAAAAACGGCTGTCATTGAATGAAAAATTCTATTAAACCAGAGTGCAAATAATGGTAGTAGATAAAACAGCGCTTACCAGCGACCAACTCTCCGATACGTTTATACGGAAGGGAAAGAGACTTTTGGTCCAGCTTGAAATCCGGCAATGGGTCACAGGGGAATGGATTGTGAACCGAATGAAGTACTTGAAGCTTTAGTAAGTGTTGAGCTGTATCACAGAACTCCTCAACGTGAAGGGGAGAAGTTTGTTCCCTTTTTGAAAAATTGTTGTCAGGCATTTCATGAGGAAGAGAAGCTAGAGGTGAAACCAAAAAAATAAAAAAAGAAAAGGATCAAAAAATACTTCCCTAAATTAAAATTGTTTCCATACTTTGGATTGGGCAACTTTAAGTATTTTATACCTTTGTGAACTTTGCAAAACAGATAACAGTCGAGAATTATAAATAAACAGAAATGAAGCAAGCGTTTGTAGATGTAGTAATTGCACAAGATGAAGTAGATTCACAGGACATGTGACAGGTGTAATCAACAACGGAATAGGATAAATACTGAAAAAAGTGTCATCATACTATATGCGATTAACGAGCATATTCAAACTGTTTGGGATAAGAGAGTACGATTCAAAACAGCCATATTATGACAAATGACGGAAGTGCTTCAGGAAATTAACTAAAGCTGTCCCTTAAAAAACCTCAAATTCAGGTGTGTACAAATAGGTTACTCTTCACTTTCATATAGTCCATACGGGATCAAATACTATTAAATGTAAATCAAAAGAGCCTTGGAACCATCACGGGGAAAGAAAAGTGTGTCTAAAACGATAAGGACAGTGTTTCTGAATTAACTACGACCGTGATTCAGGGTTAAGTGATAAAAACAAATTAAAAGAAAGTGCATTCAATTTCAAATTTACCGGAAGGGTAAACAGATCGTAAAAAAATAATATACCCTCGAACTCTGCAGGCGGTGGTGTTTTGATTGCCAAACCAATTCTAGATCGTCTTGAAAGGAAGTCTAAATCATCATCCATTCGAAATGCAACCTCGTTTTTGTCCAATTGATTTTCACTGCTGAATAAGGAATGTCTGGCTTTGTTGAAAGTTCGCGATGATCTCCCAGATTCCAATGAAAACAGCTGCATTTGCCAACTCGACATTTCATTGCGCGAACCTTTGCCACTTTCCTGATTCTTGGTTGAGTTTGTGTCGGTGCGAGAGTCAGTGTGCGCGTCAGCACCATCAAACTATGAGAACATTCGGTTTTACAGTTTGTCACGAAGTTCAAAACAAGAGACTACCAAATTAGCTTGAACATGGAAAACGCATGCTTCCACCTGTTATGCTAAGATGTCGATTTTGATGGGCGTATAGCAGTGGTGGTAGATTAAGCTATTCACCTACCGTCTGTGCGTTATCGACCGGTGTTGAAAGATGACTGTCAAACGTAGCGTTTGAGGGAAAAGGAACTTCGTGTCCCTCTTCATCATCTGAGTCCTCCAAACGATATTTAGAAAAGTGCTTCACTTCAAACACCCATGACCCCGTGTCGGGACGATACTCGATAAACCTAGAAACGAGTTATTAAAATGAGAAATAAGGACAAGCTTCCCAAGAGGCTATAGTAAAGAAATAATTTGAGATCAAAGACTCATGCAAATTGGATCCGAAAAACTGTAAAGGAATTGGTATCAACGCACGTAGCACCCATCTTTTGAGTGGCTTTCTCAAGCCGTTCATCAAATTTAATGGCAGCAAGACGTTGGGGTGACTTGATAAACTCTCGAGTAGTTTTGTCAGTCGGCCAGACGCCATCCAGGGTTATTTCAGCTTTGCGATTAAGACCATATCCTTGTGGAGGTTTGGTAATGTCGTCCGGATAAACAACAACTTCACGACGTCGGATATGAACAACTTCGTCAAAGTCTATACCGGTGATATCCGTCAGACCAGGGAAAAGTATATGACCGTAAGACTATAAAAAAAATTAAAATGCCAACAGAGGGCCATTCCAACAAAGGGCCATTTACACTATGAAAAACCACTCACCTGCCTACCAATAACGAAATCTTGAACTAAACAGCGACCATTTTCATCAATCAGACCATCTAACTCTTCAGAAGTAGGGAACATATAATAACCCGATTTTGAGAGGCGTATGTCTGATTTATTAGTGGTGGAAGTGGGGTACGAATCACTTTCCACGAACTTGTTATCATCTTCGGGTGAAGCTGGAAGAGTCTGATCTAGAGTCACGTCCGGAGGGAGTGTCCAATTTCCCACATCTGACTGCCCACCAACACTATCGGAAACTTGCAGTCTTGATGAAGACGTGAACGACAAATGCTTCTTTTCGCCCTCCTAAAATTTTAGAATGATTTTATGCAAAAATATAAGTACTGATTTAACCAAACAAATTATGAGATTCACTCGAACATCGTCACTTGTGGACTTTGTTGTCGAGAGAGGTGTAGATGTTGGCGAATCCCAACACTGTGTCTTATGAGGTGATGTAGAAGAAAAATTAGCATCACTTGAATCTCTACTTGATCTTAAGGTCTTTTGAACGACGCCATCAGATGTTACTTTTTCACTGCCATCAGTCTGTTGCTCGAAATCTACAGCAGCCATCGATGAACGCTCGATTATGGAAGTTCGCACGCAGTTCGGGATGTTAAGTCGTTTCCAAGTCTCGCGACGGACAAAAAAACGATTGTCGGAAGCGCTAGAGGGTCGATTTTGGGACCCCTCAGGTGCAGTGCACTTCCGATCACCCGGCATTGGCGACTGGCACGAAACTAGAGCGTCATCTTCTTGAAAACCTGTAAAAAGCTAAATAAAAAATCAAACCTAAGGTACATAAATGAGAAGGAGGGATGAAAGTAAGTTCCAAACCTGTCTTTTGTCGATCAATATCGGCTGCATAGGCCTTCGAACGACCAAACCTCTTTCGACATGGCTAGGGCTCCTGGCAAAGGAGAACGAGTTTGCTCTATGCAGTTCCACTAATGTGTTGGCTGCCGCTGAAGCTGAGAGAACAGATACGCCGCTGACTTTTCCCACATTGAACTCGTAGATGGAGGCGAAATAGATGTGGGTGTTGATGTTACAGTCGAAACTGTTTCCGCAGCGAGATGTTTAAACAACGCAGATTGGCCGTAGGGCATGCTTCGCACCATCTCAAGAACGTGTTGCTGAGCTCTCGCATTCTGCGTCAATTGCTCCACAAGAGGTGCTAGAATAGTAGGATTAGTTGAGGCTGCAGGACCAAATGGAGTTGCGACACTTCCAGTCGCACTGCCGAAACTAAGCGACGAAGAGGCAGCCAAGCCACTACCAAAAAGGTTTGGAACCGCTGTTCCTGTTGAAGCACTTGAAATCGAGTTGAATAACGAAGGAGTTGAAGAAGTTTGACCAAAACCAAAACTGTTCACTGCGGGTTTGTTAAAGAGGTTGCCCGTAGATGCAAAGTTTGTGGTACCAAAGATACCTCCTGCTGGTTGGGCAGGCTGGGTGGCACCAAGGCCAAAACCGGTTGTGCCACCAAAGAGATTTGTACTTGGAGCGGATGTGTTGCTTGCAGCACCAAAGCCAAAGGCTGGAGTTGTGGCATTGGAAGGAGAACCAAAGGGTGACGGCTTCTTTGCGCCAAAGAGACCAGTGTTAAGTCCAGACTGCATTGTTGACGAAGTTGCCGAGCCCAGACTAAAGCTCGTATTAATGGCTACGAAACAGACAGTAAGAGAACGAATTCAAAGGTTGCACGATGCCTACGTAAAGCCGTCAACGTATGTTACAAACCAAACCAGTCTAAAATCCCTTCCGGGTAGCCCAAGGGAAAAGATACTTATGGTATTAACACAAAACGAATAAACTTTAAGCAGAAAAAGAGTACTGCAAACAATAATGTTGTGAATGAGGGTCGACGATCAATGTAAACTGATTAGACAGTACGGAAGTCAATTATACCAAAATTGGCGTTAATGGCCCGTTCAACATACCAGGAGCAGCACCAAAAAGACCAGATGTTTTATTCCCAAATCCAGTATTGAATCCACTTCCAAAGGTCGGGGCCGTGGTAACAGTCGCTGCCGAACCAAAAATAGAAGTACCCGTGGGTTTTGCAGCGCCAAAGATACTGCCCGCCTGAGAAACCTATTGGCAGATAAAATCAAAAACTTAATGATCTTTCAAAACTTACAGATGATGTTCCAAAGGGTGAAACTTGAGCTGTAGGTGTAGAGGACCCAAATAAGCTCGAAGTGGTAGTGGTTGTAGCCCCGAAAATATTCGTGCCAGTGGACTTTCCAAAAGTAAAACCTCCTGATTGCGTAGAATTCGGCTGAGACCCAAACAGACTAAGCGGTGCACTTGTTGTCGTCGAAGGTCCAAAGGTATGTGAAGTCCCAAATATTGAATCTTAAGCTGTAAAGAACATTTAAAATCTCTTAAAGTACTTTGAGGTGTTTGTCCGAATCCGAAGCCCGGTTGTGATTGATGGGATCCAGATAAATTTAACGGATTATTTGTAGATGCCGATGTGCCGAATAAAGGTTTTGCACCAAAGATACTGTTTTGAGCGGTTTGTCCAAAAGTAGTCATGGGTTGCGCTGCTCCAAAAATCGATGATCCTGTGTTGGAACCACCAAATATGGATTGAGTAGTTGGCGTTGTGGAAGTAGAGCCAAATAATGATGAACTCGTAGTCTGTGTAGCGCCAAAACCAAATGGTGTGGTCGCCGTATTACCAAAAATGCTTTTTGTACTGGCAGTAGAACCGCTTTTTCTATTTTGCAGATAGTCTTCTACTCTAAGTTCCTGGCCGAACTAGTGGAGAAACACTTCTTACCTCAATGCTTTTGTCGCTATATTCCTTCATTGCCGATATACACATGTGTTTCGCGTTAACCTGGACTTTTTGGCCGTTTTTCTGAATCGTGTCATTTACTAATGGAGCATTGAATTTAACCGTTGTTCCTTGAACCGTTGTAGTGCCTGCCCCAAAAACGGTACTCCCAAACATACTGGTCTGTTGGGTCGAAGTCGATGAATTTCCAAAGAGACTGGTTGATGGTTGATTTGTCGCAGCAGAGGCACCAAATTGAGTGCCGCCAAATCCAAAACCTGTCGTTGTTGAAGCTCCAAAAACGGCTATGTGGAAACAGTTATTGAGCTTATATAAACGTACGCTTCGTTTGCCCAAACATGCTGAACAGAAACAAGCGCGGATGGCGACTTAAAGCCGGCAAATTCAATCCCGCGCTTACAGCCGCAGTCGCTATAAACTAATTAAATATTTATTTTCAAGTATAATTAGACGTAAGGCAAAGAGGTAAAAGTATTGATACGGCAAATATAATCATATTGCGGTTTTTAATATGCTTGTGCAATCTTGTTGGAGGTAAATCGCTTCAACCCATGGGCTTTGTAGTCCCTAATGGTTTTAATAACCATAACATCTTCCACATGCTAGCAACAGTCGAAAATCAGTGGAGCCGTCAAATTCTTATCCGGGATCTTAAACGTACATCCCATGGGTCGGTTGTTGAGGCCAACGTGTCGAACGTGGTCGGTAGCAGCATAACATTTGTGAAGGTGTAGAGTGAAGCCATGAGACTGGATCATATTTGGCATTCTCAAGCCCAGCTTCATCTTTTTCACAACAAGCCCGAAATTATTTCTTGAGACTGAGTACCCAGAAGAACATAATGGAAAAGGGGCGACAATTGTTTAGTTTTCCCCGCATTTATGAGGCAGCATCTAAGTTGTGTTAAAACCGCGGTTTTACTTTCAGTCCCACTTAGGCGTGAGGCTCTTCATAAAAGTCTTGCTTTTAGTAAAGAGCTTAAGTGCCTCAAACAATAGCCTAGTCACTGCGGTTACGAATTCAAAATCGTAATCTACTTCTTGAGTTAATTACTCAAATTGCCTAAAATCCCCATGTGGATCAATTAAACTTGACCATTTAACGATAACGGACTGCAAGCGCGGTCAGTACCATCCAGTACAATGTGTGCAAGTGACGGACTTACAGAACTCGCTTACTGACCCATTTATGCCATAATTTGAGAACCACGTTAGAAGCATGATGAGACAAACCTTTGGAGGATAAGGTAAGGAAAGAATACAAGATTGGTTACAAGACTAGTCACTATTAAAGTTCCAGTCGAAATCTAATCGTCTAGTCGTTTCTAAATGGTGGGTAAATTGCAGAATTTATGAATACTTTGGCTAATCCACATGTCCTTTAAAAATTGCACCGATATTCAGGGGAATGAGTCGTAATTGCACAATTTATAAAGAAATCAATGAAAGGAAGAAAAGATAAGATTTCTTCCAACTTGGGGTTGGATAGTTCATCGTGGGTGCTGATATCGCAGAATGCATCAGCTTTGAAAGATATATTGCGAGGGCGATCAAGACTCGGAAGGCGGGTGAATGATGAGGGGGATGGGTTTGGCATAGCGCGCTATCGAACCCGGTGGGCCAACGGCCGCTGCAGCACTGGACGTGTTCCTGCGCAGGTTGCTGCCAGGGGCACTTTGCGACTCCTCGTCAGGTGGCATACGGGTTCGAGACCCGCGGCCCAATACTGGCCCTTCCTCGTTGCCTAAACGCTCGTCGAATTTCACTAATCCACCCCCACCACCGCCACCGTGGTGTGAAACTGCTGCTGCCGCCTGCTCGGCTAGAAGGAGGCGTCTCTGTCGCCGCTTCTCGTGCCTTTGTGCTCCACTCGCCACCCGCGCCTCGGCCGCTGCTTGAGTCGCCTCTTCTAACTGCCGTCGCGCGTTTTCTATTTCTTCTTGTCGTTGCTTCGCTTGCCTCGAGGACCGACTTGCATAGACTAATTTAAAGCATCAAGGGAAAAAGGTCCAAGATGATAGCAGGCCTAAGTGCAATGTAAACAAGAGGCGTACATTCTCAATTACAGCTGCCGGGAGGTTGTCCAGCGTTGACGGGGGGGAGGGGTTGACTTAGAGTTAGCTTCATATTACCCCACTTCGGGGATACCCTCGTAGCATTTCTGATCTCAAGCCCCTAGGTTGCTAAGTGATAACTTCGCATTCCGCTAAGCCCTATGTTCGGAATTTCATACGTGACCCGAATTCACCGCCCTGCTGGGAGGAGTTTTTATTAACAGCACCTGCCTGTATGCTTCAAGGCTAGAAAGTGAGTTACTAATCAAACTTTAAACCTTAAGCAATGTCCTACTAATTTTTTCACAGGCCATCCTTGAACGCTTGCCAAAGCTGGTTTGCCCCCCCTCCCCCCCAGTACGGTGTTTCGGGCGTGAGTTTAAAGGAGAGAGGAATAGGGGCCTACTCTTGGGAGTGCCACCGGGATCACTGTGGGCAGCCTGGTGGGACTGGTGGAGACCGATGGTGGCGCCCCCAGGAACATCAAGACGTGTAGCAGCAGCCGCGGCTGCGGCGGCGTTGGCGTTCTTCACCACGGCTTCGGCGAGGGCGATGGCATGCGCCCGGTCGGGGATGATTTGGGTCAGGGGTGGCTTGTGTTTCTTGCCCGTGCTCAGCTTCAAAATGCCACCACCCTCACGTTTTCCTTCTGGCCTGCTAGTTCTCAGCAGGGAGAGCGACTTTTTCTTCGTCTCCCCACTGGAAGGTCCCCCGGCATCCTTATCTGTCTTGTCAGCGCCTTTTTTGGATTCACACTTATCGTCCTCTGCGCTTCCACTCTCCTTCTCGTTAGGCTCGACATCTCCCTTCTTATCCTCTTTCTCCTCGTTCGCTTTCTCATCCTCTCCACCGTCGTCCTCACCATCTCCTTCTCCCAGTGCGCTCGAGTGGCCTCCATGGCGATCACCCGCAAGAAAAGATAGTTCCTGCAACTGAAAGCCCGCCGCACCCGCAGTCTAGATGCGAGAGAAGTAAACGATAGGTAGATCCGAAACAGACCTTGCCCAAAATACAAAATACACCCCACTTGGTTGACTAGGAGAGGTCCTCTGAACCCTATTTGGAAAATTATAGTGCCCAATTTTCAGTATCTTTAGTTTTGTTTACTTACATTACAGAATTCTATTTTGAGCCCTCCTTGGTCATAAGATAGTTGGGGGTGGGAGGTTGGTATTTATAGTGATCTAACTGCGAAACAGCAGTGGTATGGCGAGACTCGGGTGAACCTACTGCGAAGGCGATGTTAAGACCAGGCCGACCGGGGATCATGGGGGGAAGCGCTTTGGACTCGTTTGTCTTCAGGTTGAGGTGAGGCGGTGGAGGTGAGAACTGCCGGTCACCTTGGTCGTGATCCCCACTGTAATGGATTGCTCTCAGGTAGGAATGGAGATAGTTTGCCAGCGCCTCCGTCGCACCTTCCAAGGTGTTTTGCTCCAAAACAACGTCAAAACTTTCCTATCATAGAAACACCAGTGCTCAGCATGTCATACGTTCGAAACGACTACCAGTTACTTCCCTCACACAATCCTGAGCAAACGGCTGTTAGGGGCACTCGCATGCCCATATGCCTTTATTACGGCCTTAACGTTACTGCCCAGGAAACCAGGAGTTGTCAAAATTATACCTCGGCACACTGAAGCAACTTCTCCGCTGCTGCGATCTGCGAGTTAATCTGCTTCTTCTGGGTTTTCCCACGGTTTTTGATGAGACGCTGAAGAACGCGGATGCTGGAGATCTTAATGTAGACCATTATGGGAGCAAGCGAGGATTTGGCGATCTGGTGCGGATGATTTATTGTTTCGCTGTCCAGAATAACCAATTGCATTGAGGTCGCGAGGTCAAAGATCCGCTCAATTTCGCGTTGAACCTCGACTTAATTAGACAGGTAAATCGACATTCCTGCTCTCATTTTGTGAGATATCACCTACGGTTTAGAACACTGACTGCACAACTTTAAGTCTTTACCTTATTTTTTGTATTCACAAATCACTAATATTCATAATTCTAATCTCGTCCATGTCTATTTGAATTTTATAGGGACACCAGATCAATTTGCCCCTAATGTTAAAACGAAAGCAACGTAAACTCACGGGCAGTGATAATTTGCCGACCTCGAGTACGGTCCGTAAGGGCTTTCTTATCCATATTTATCAAAACATTTAACCTTTTCCACGCAGAAATATCATTTGCCACTCGGGTCACGACGAGACTGCAAAATGAATGAGGAGGGGGCACACGATTGCATACATTGCCCTGAGGGACTAGAGAAGCGGTGGAAAGCGGTGCGGGGGTCGGTGAGGCGAGAGGTGGGGGAGCTTACCGCCCCTCGAAGTGCCGCTTGAGGGAGTCGAAGAGAGCCTTCTGCATCATGTCGGTGACCTCGTAGCCCTTGAGCGCGGGTCCCACAACCACCACTGGGCGCACGTTTGGCACCAGCTCGTAGGGGGGTCCGGTGAAGCCCTACAGGCCACCATTAGCATGACTCTCTGAAGACACTATCATAGATACAAATGCCTCTGAAGACGAACTATGTGCTGAGTCGCCAACGCTGGTGGATGCAAGACCCACCTCCTACAGAATTTGCCAGAGTAATCAGAAGCTATGTTCCACGTCAGAATATCTTGATGCCTGGTACTGGGACCCTAACAAGTGCCTCAAAGAGTGGTTGGAAGGACAAGCATATTTTTAGAGGATTTATAATCACTAATGCGTTGTGTTTAGGGCAATCAAAAGGCAGATGTTGCGAATATCCACTAGCCTAAAATGTGTTCTGATTAAGCATGGAGTTCAGAGCACTTTTACTGTTTCCTATAGGGGTCATCAATGCAAAGGCCCCGTGGCCAGCCGTGAAATCCTGAAGTTCTTAGAAAGTATTTTTGTAAAAACGAATGTTAGAGGGACTTCTAAGTAATGACAAGTCTTACTCTCCATTTTTGATGTAAACTAAATTCGGGAGAGAACATACCTTCTTAAAAAATGGCTTCTTCTTGGGAGTAGACGGGATGGTGGTAGTCAGACTCGAAACCGTCTGTGGTGCCGTTTTCTCGGGCTCCATCTCAGGCAGTGACACTCCGAGACCTTGGAACATTTAACATGCAACTTTGCGCATCATATCACACATGCGGCGACAAATGTGACAAATTATATTACGAGCGCTCCTAGGAGAAAATCCTCAGCGTCAATAAAAATAGGAGTATGTCCAAGAGTATGTTTAACGTCCGTTGAAATTAACGATGATACGAGAGTTTAAATATAAGTGGTCACCTTACTTGGTGTCATTGAATTCTCGGATCCTTTTGCTTTACCATTTCCGAAGAAGACATGTTTGCTAAAATGGTAGGCAGAGAATGCATCAACGATAACACCTACAGACGCGCAACAAGGGCATTGAACAAGGCCCCAAGACGAGCTTACTCCTTGCCGTGGGGTGTGTTCCCATTCGCTAGGGCCGCTGGCCATGCTGAAAGGTGCAAAGAAACAGAGTATTAACACACCACAGCGAGCACGAATGAATGCCTGTAGTGCATCGAAAATCCAAACTCCTGAATCCTACAGGATACAAGAATAACTGCACCAGCACCCTAACGTTGCTCCGTGCCTCGTTCCATGTCTGCCTTAACGCACTTAGAAAGTGGGTTTTCGCTGTAATATCAAACACAAACACATAAACACACACACACACACACATTGCCCTCGACATCATATGGATCATATCACTCGACATAAATGCAGGCGTAATAACTATTTGCTCAGGTGAAAAGTCCTTTGGGCGGGTAACAGAATCACCCTCAAACTAGCGCATTAGTGCAGAGTGGGAAACAAGATGCAGGGCCGGCACAACGATGCACTATAGGGAGACTTGGGGACATTTGCGATGGGGCTTCGCAAGGGTGTTTAATCAAGGGAAGTCCCACCTACGCCTTTGAAGGTCGAAGCGACAGCAAGTGCCCACTGATTTCGAGTGATTCCTGCAACGGAGGCAAATTCGAACAAAGCTGAGAAAGTTCTTCACTACCTCATGCAACGGGAGGGGGGGGGGAAGGGGCAGACGGACCGAGTGAATGCCACGCAGACGAACAGACACACGGGCAGATTCCACTCGTACTCAAAAACTGCAGATTGTGACACAAAGGTCCATGCAATTCACTGTTGTCCAAATTACAAACAATTCCCCCAAACAGAAAAAGACACAAAGCAGTCTCCGACTAGGACAATTTCTACCGTGCCCCATGTGGATCTTGGCACTAAGGACCATCTAAAACAAACTTACCGTTTGTCAAGGCAATAAAACGATTACATATGGCCTCTCACCACATACTACCTGACAACTCAACTTACTGGAAAGATCATAAGATGGTAAGACGTCTCACAGCACAATACATTTAGAGTATACCAGACAAAATCTGTCAGATTGGACCAATAGTTGAAAGTGAAAATTTTGTTGGGTTAGCGTGTAGCTCGGTCACTAATAAGGCTTGGCACACTCGGTCATGTTTGTTTCCAACATACACTATGTCGACATAACCTAACACCCTCAGACGGCGAAAACTTTTATAAATAAAGTCCCATTTGTTCCGTTTATCTCCCAACCCATTTGGCGATTACGACATACCAGATGTCTTAGCAGAATTAAGGGAGTTAGCGCCGACCGCAGGTGCGGAGGTAATGGAGGCAGAAGGATTGGAAGGACTGTTGGAGGCGGCGACATTGAGGGCCTCTGAAAGAAGGAGCTGAGAAAGGTTGGTCTGCATAGAGTGACGTAACATCTCCAACTTCGAGGGACTCGGCAAAAATCCAATTTGAGCATTCTCACGCACTACTCGTCCGATCCACCAGTTTTGGTCGAAGCGGCGTTTTACTTGCAGAAATTCCTTTGCTGCGAAACTGATTACTTTCGTGGGAATCGGCGCATCGAAGCCGTTCAGGAGACCGTCAAAGTCAATGTTGGTGCGAACACAAAACGCCACCGGAGCATTCTTTGAAGGCACAAGTCAGCCACCATTTAGTTCCATATCATTTGTTCCAGACTCTCACTTATGGGATAAGATTTATGACTAGCAAATATCCAACACAATTATAAATGTTGACTTATTTAATGTCAAAATCTTGGAGAAGGATACAAACTTAGGATCAGTATTCTAATGTTAAATAAAGTGAAGTTACCCCCTTATCTGGGGAGGGGAGCTGCTTACTGAAGCGATGTCTAAGTCAATGATGGCTCGTTGTTCCTGCTCTCGAAGTTCGGCCCTAAGAAGCAACTCGTCTTCTTCCGAAGACTCACCCGAACTTTCTGAATAGTCAACCTCAAAAAAATTGTCGTAGTGAGTAGGGGATCACCTGGTTCGATATATACTTAACCTTGGATTCACCACCTTTTCCTCATTTCACTTATTTGTAAGATAACTTACTTGCCTCATTAATACTTAACTAGTTAAGAGTGCATCCGCTAGTATCTTCGGTCGATGTGGTTATTTCCTTATTTATTTAGTTATTCAAACACCTATATTAATAACGTGAAAGCATCGTTGGCTAGTATATGTCATGATGCCAACGCCCCGACGCACAACTGGGAGAATACAGACAAAATGATGGGTCGTTAAAGGAAGGCAACGAGGCACACACATGTGGAAACACGGGCAAACCGTTCGGCCTGCCGACAGCCGTGCACATCGCGGACCGAGGTGCACAATTTCGTAATCTGATTGGCTGCCCCTGGCAAAGATCGATGGGGGCGTGCCGACGTGCGTGGACCGAACACTTTCTATCAAGTTTGTCCACCCCGGAAAAAGGTGGTCACCATAAATAACAATTATGAGAAAGTGGCCAACAAAATAAGAAAAACTTGATTTAGCATACATTTTCACCGCCAAATGGAGGGGGAAAATTCTTGGCAAAAAGTTAATCTTAAAGAATATTTCGTTAGAAATATGACGTGCCATCTCAAATTAACAAAGTCGCTATATTATCCAGTTTAACGGATATGTAGATTTGCTTCCTATAGTACTGGATGGTACACATGGTAATATAACCATCTACATTAATATCTTACGGTTATCAGACGTTTTGGAAGATACGATGCCAATTTTTTTCAACAAAAGAAATGTAATATATTGAAAAATGTACATTATTTGATTAGTAATAGCTGGACAAAATATCACAATGGGGAAAGCTTAGATACCATAGATGTTTGGAAGCTTAGGTGCTCAGTATTGCCCACATAAAATTGGAAAGACAAGTTAAAAAAGCATATCTTACAAATGCGATAAAGACACTTATATTCAGTTAAAACTAAAAGGGTAATAGGAAAGTTGAAATGAAAAATTAATATTGAAATGGTTGATCAACCAATTCTCTACTGGTATACATATCCGCAAATTGTCTACCTAAGGTAAAAAAGAAATTTTTTAAACATGAAGTCACACGGATAATTGCGGGCTGAGAAAGGCATGATAAATGAAGTATATAATATATCATAAATTTGAAGAACAAACTTATATTAAAACTGGAAAAGTTAGTAACAGGAAAAAATTAATGAAAACTGGGGATTGCAAGATAAATTAGTGCTAAGATATGGCAATATGTACGTTCTAACTGTTGATTTATGGAAACATTGCGTAGTTAATAAGCAGAACTAAAGAAGTGCCGATGACGCAAGAAGGGGTAAAGTCAGCCGCTAACTGTAATACTTATATATAATGGTACCGTTGTAATCTTACTCAAGATGGTTTGTTTATGTATAATGTTTATAAAGCGAAAGAAAGATTAAGTTTAGAGGGAAAAATAATAGTACCCAAGAATGAAATATTAAACTGAGATATAAAAAAATAAAGTGAGATATTGAGACAATTCAAAGTCTTAGAATCGTTGAAAATTTTTAGCTTAAAGGCAGTATTCTTTAAGGATATTATTCCACAATTAATGACACTGCTGAAATTCACGCATAATGGTACAATGGAAGCTAGTGCTAATAACATTGGTCAGGGTTCACGTATCATGTAAGGATTAAATGGATAATATGTACTGTATATCCATAAAAGCTTGCCCCATTCATTGCAGCAACAGCACAAGTTTCCACGGTTTTTATGAGTTCCGCCAACCAAGGTCACTCTAGGAAGCATAAGTCAGAAAAGTAAAACACAGCTTTGCTTCACAGCATATTTCACACTCCATCAAAACAATATCCGAATGAAACTAAAGCATAAACCAAGTACACCCCGAAAGACTTTACGAGCCCCTACGACCAAAACACCTATCGCGTGCCGAACGCGCAGAGTACGTAGGACGTCCACAGCACAGCGCCCCAGAAACCCCAAAGAAAGCACCCGAAACAGAGGAGAAATTACTAATGTTTGTACTTGTCAATCCACCCCTCCTTCTTTTCTGGTTCCAGAAAGCCACGGAAACCAGGAGGATCCGTCTGACATCGCATTCCATAGCCCCCTGCCGTGCGAACTTCCAGAACGGGGATTTCACCCTTAGGCCCAAAAGACGACAAACATTAAGTTTCGCATATATCGACACGTATTTAAAAAAAATTCATGGAAAACATACGGGTAAACCATGAATATTTATCCACACAGCTTCATCGAGGATACGACGTAAAGCCGCTCGACCAAGCTCGTTTTTTTGAGCGTCCGCTTAAAATAAACACAAACAACCTAGTAATACACGCATAAACAACAATATTCTCCATATTACGCTATTATTAATACGACTGAGCTCTAATTAAATAAAAACCAATGTATACATCTAGCGCACATGGAAGATGGAATAGGATATACATCCAGTGCATTTGCCCCACCAGACGAGTGATCTATCCCGGACAACGTGTTTAGCCAGTGCACGTCCAACAACGGTCAATTTCTCCCTAGGACTAGAAACAACATTAGAGTAAGACATCATCCACTTATAAACCTGTGGATGAATTGCTGGACAAAACGCACCAATGCAACTTATCTGCTACTTCAAAAATTTCTTCACGCGTGAGGGGGAACACATCCAGGGATCCAGCGGTATGTCTGATATGGAGCAAATCAAGCATTCCTCGCCTTCCGAGAATCTGACATTCCAGTTACTAAGTCCTACATACGGTGAGAACTATTTCGACACGGATCAAGAATCGACGAGGAGGAAAATATGCGAGTTGTTCGGGTATGGATTGCAGGATATGAACAATTCGTAAGATTCTTTTTAACCTTCGTAACGTCGCCAGAAAATGTGTAATCCCTACCTGAGGAGAGGGTTGTTTAATTCACTGAGGTGGGGCAGAGATCTCTGATCAAAAACGGGACACACACTAATTTGTTTTTATGAAGGACTTAGTTACTTACCCCTCAACAGTCAACGAAGCTAAATTTGCAGCAATCTTTGTTAGTATGGGTGAAAATGGATAACCCGCGTGAGCATTCTTAAATGAGGGTAGTCGGTCCTTCGCGGATTTCAAGAGACAACTACGATCGATAGGGAGAAGAAACCGCAGTCGGTTTGGGTCATGGAATATCTAGAACGAGAAGCATTTGAATATGTTGGTTTTACGAACATTTTATTGCTGAGTATAGAAACAGCTTTCATAAAGTGGTGGGTAGTCAGCGAGGTCACATTATCAGGGGTTAAAGACATGAGGAACAACAATATCTTACGTCAACTACGGTTCCGCAACATGCGAAAAGCTTACCACAATCAGAGAGTTGCAGAATAAATCATAAAAACTGAGGATCATGGCCTTGCTGGATTGGGTAGACAGTATATTTGTTACTTGTTCATAATAAATTGAATTGAAGCAATGTTCCGAGTTAAGCGGATTGGAGAGCATCAGTAGTAGCTAGGGCTTCACAAGACGCGTCACGGGTGAGAGGGCCTAAGCCAATCACCAACTCCATAACGAGTTAATGAATAATTTCCCAAAAAATTAGCACAAACGGGTAATATATATTTCGATTAACAGCGGCAGAATGACTAATATCACCCAGGCCGGAATTTTCTAAATAATTAAAAACTAATGTATATTCCTGCAAAAGGTGTTGCAAAAAATGATGTCAGGTTACCATATTTTAACGAAATAAAATTGTAAATGAACGCTTAAATTTTTAATGTCAGAATGCGTATGGGTTCATTTATTAGGGCTTGGCCTATATCTCTCTACATAAGGCACAATAACCCCACATACAAGGACAGTTAAATTTCATTAACTGATCACCCACTATTCATTCAAACCTTGGTGGCTCCTCATTCTTTATGCCACGAGATGCCATAAAGCACAAGTCTTCAACGCCCTTTAGAACTTTAAGCAACGGTTCATATAATGCTGTCCGAAAGCCGCTTCAGTCAGCTTATCGATTTTCGACGGGTCGTTTTTGTCCTCCACTGTCGAATGTTAAAAAGTGTTGGCAAACTTTCGGCGTTTGCGTCCCTACCCCAGTCGATTTTAATCTCAAAATCATTCTAATCACTGGAAACGCGTATGCCCTCCGGATTTAAAATATCTCATTCTTCCGAATTTTGTTACCTTTTCTTTTGATATATGCGGCCACGTTTGGTCTCAATACGTGAAGAAGGTTTGTATGGATCTCCAAATTGTGTGTATCCTATTCAATAATTTGTTGGCCGTTAGTGGTGCTATATGTAACATTGGCATGATAGTGCCAACTTTATTCTATTTGTCAGAGTTGTTAAAATTTTAAAGGAGAGGCCGCGATCCCAACTTTCACAGTAAGTTTTAAAGCTGCTTACTGTCGTTTTTTCAAGAAGTTAAAATTTCTGTACTTTAATAATATCTCATAGCAAATCTGCGAAATTGAGTACTTCGCTAAAAGGAGCCTTTAGTATTAGCCATTGTTGCTGGTCCATTTAAGAAATTGTTTTATAATTATTACTTACTTTACACAATAGTTAGCTGCCATCTCTTTCGCGTTTATTGTTTTCATTAATCAAATGTATCTATTAAGACAACCTTGTATATGGTCGGAAAGTGTTAGGGGATTTTGAAGTTAATACGTTCACTGTCAGATATGCTTAAAGCAGAAAAAGATTCAAATCGTCCCCGTGAAACGCTACCTGTCCTTTCCGGAATTAATTTTCCTACCGACGACGTGGAGCCACATTCTCTGCGTTGGGTCTATTCTCATTGGGCCAAGTACACTGATGACCTTTTTGTATTTGCTTTTATTGCCCACTTTAATGCATCGTCGGGTTTATCTTAATAGAAAGTTTTATATATAGATAGGGCAAAATTGTGCGAATTGGGCCTTATAACGACGATGTACGTCTATTTTGGTCTCTCCTTTGTGATTTACTTAAATATAACTCTTTACTTATTAACCGCTAAAAATCCGTCATCTTGAGATGAAACTCCGAGAGACACTTTTCGACTTATGGCTTAAAATTAAGAGCAGTTATGATTGTTTGTGTCTAGCTTCTCCCTAAACTTCTAACGACCCTCTGATGTATACATCGCTTCAAAAGCATTTTATTCATGATATGTAGACTTATTTCAAAGCGTTTTTCGATGTTATAATATTTTCGCATATAGGTTTTTGTCTTGAGGAATAATTTCTAGTATTTTATTCTGCGCTTCATTTATACCATATCATTTATTAGTTTTATTTGATTTTTTCCCTACAGATTGCTTTTGCGATCCGCTGCATTAATAAGTTTGATTTCAGTGAGTGCAAATACACCGAAGACATTTGAATATGTTCCGTCTTTAATGTATGTCACATTTGCCGTCGATATCATGGTTGCTTGTTTGTTAACCGTTGAAATGATCACGAAGATGTGCATTCAAGGCTTGGTTGCGCCTTCAACTAATCAGGTATATTTTTATAATATTTTTAAAAATGTCCATAATGTTATTTCATACATTATCAGTTTGATTTGGCGATTTCAGCGTCCTGAAGCGTTGTGCTCATATCTATTAATATTTCACCAGTTTGCATTCGTTCAATTAACTTTGCTAACAAACTACTTTATTCCATGGTTTACTTAATTCAGGACCTAAATCAGCTTATCAAAAAACAAATTGCAGCTAAGGTAAGACCAGCAATCAGGTATTGCTCGAGCGTGGTTCTATTTTGATTTTGCACCAACGCGTAGAAAATAGCTTCCTAGAGTGTAGAGACCTTTTACATGTCTCCATTCCCCATTTTTTGACTACATTTTGCTTTGCTCACTTCGATAACTAATTTTCTCCCACAGTTACCATTTGATATTATACAGACTTCCCAAAAATACGGTTGCATGCACGGCTTTGCTCTAACTGTCGTAAGAATTTTCAATTTCTTTAACACAATTTTACATTATTCATTCCCTTAGTTTTGTGCATCCGAAAAAGAGACTCCATTTGTGAAAAAAATTCTTGTCAATTAAATTACAGCGAGCAAAGAATGTTTTTGGTTTTGAAAAGCCGTTTTTTTGTTGGTTATCTGCATGTTCCCTAGGATTTTTTTATTATTCTTTTAATTTTGTGAATGGCTGATATAATCTTGTTAGAATTCCGTTTGTATCCCGTTCGACGGGGTAAATCCGCTACGAGGAGAATTTAGCGAATGTTAATGGATTATATAATACCTTGTCGGAAATGTTAGTTTCTATTCATTTTCTACTCTCTTCGCATATGGAAGTTAGGTGCGGGCACTGAATTTTGAGGGAACGTTGCTTTCTGTTAATGGAGGATCTTTCCTTTTAAATAATTACTGAATCAAAATGTGATCAACACTTAGTTAAAAATTTCTTCGACATTTTTAAGCAACCAGAGTGCAGCAACTTGACATTGCATGATGCCGCAATAAATGCAAGGCATTGTCTGATGAAATTCTCAGAGTTGCTTTGACTTCTCACACTAGTTGGAGGATAAACCCCAATTTAAAGCATGCCTCTTCCTATGTTTTTTTTTCCACCCTCCTTCTCACTGTCTCATCCCCACACTTTACTTCCATGGCTTCTCTCCCTCGTTGTTATTTGTTACGATATACGCAGTCGATGGGTGTGAATATGGAACCCTCCTCACGTCGCAACCGGGCGTACTTCCAACAATCGTGGAATTGTTTCGACGCCTTCATGGTGTTTTGTCTGTGGGCATCCATAGTGCTGCAGTGCTTTGAGCTGCGTGCCACTTGGCGCACAGGCGAGGAGGAGCAACAGTTCTGGCGTCAGTACGGCTGGCTTAGTGTTGTGCGCTGTCCACGGCCCCTAATCCTTATCCGTGTCTTTCGTGCCGTTCTCAAGCTTCAACTGCCTCCGGCTCGTGTCAACGCCATATTCCAGTGAGATAAAGACTTTTTTGTGATTCTTATTTCTGTGAATATATATGATTACATTTCGTGTCTACCTCCCATGGGCAAGGTTATTAATGCGTTAAAATTTAAAAACCCAGTGCTTCTCTTTTGTCCATAATTTTCGTCTGGAGTAGGCCTCCATTCTCAGCCAAAGCCGTTCCATGGCAAATGCGGGAATTCGATTGTATTTCATTTTTTATATTCTTTCGGTGATTCCGATAAGCGCTCCCCAATCCCCCGAGACCCTAATAATTGCAATTCTTAACAGCCGATGCTTCGACATGGAGGTTCGCAAAAGTCTCCGTTAAAGAATATCCTATCGAAGTTAGGCTAACAATAAGTAATGCATTTCTCGCCGCTCGTTTAACCCACTTGATCTACGTATTCCTCATGCTTTAAGGCGATCAACTCACCAAATATACAATGTCAGTGTCTTCCTGCTCTTCTTCATGTCTCTGTATGGTCTTTTGGGAGTTCAATTTTTCGGTGACGAATTGAATTACCATTGCGTCGCGAAAAATGCCAATGAAAGGTATCCGTGCATGTTGGAGCATTCTTCCTCCTATTACTATCCAGTCGTTACTTATTTTCTCGCTTGCCGCTTCCGTGCACACTTCGATAAATTTCTCTCTAACATATTAGCAATCTTCTGAAGTCGCATCTGGCAATACCGGATTCTTACTGTAATCCATTCGCCCCCGAGACTGACAACCAGTGTCCGAAGAACATGAAATGCATTCGAGCAAGGACTTCCATCGCCGACGAGGGCAGTTATGCAAGCTTTGAAGCCCTCCGTAGGTCACCTACCAATTTCCCAATCATATGTTAACGCTGAATCTGAGTAGCCTAGTCTATTAGCTTGTGCTCAAAAAACGTCTGAGCGGAAACGTAGGTAGAATCCACATGTCGCTGTTTCAAACTGTGTCGCGTCTACAAAGCCACATGCATAGTGAAAATTGCGTGACCCGTCCATAATAGCAGGATTTCTACCCCTCCGCAGACATCAGCATGTTCACGGTGTACCAAGCCTCATCGCAAGAGGGCTGGGTGTTCATAATGTACAGAGCAATGGACTGCCTGGCTCCCTGGAAGGGAGTGGCCTACTTCATCACGATGATTTTCATGTTGGCCTGGCTCGTTAAGGTGAGGATTAACATTAATGCCTTTCTTCCCACATTTTAACCTCTTATTTAAAAGAAAATACTTGTTTTCGTAGAATGTGTTCATCGCGGTACTGACTGAAACGTTTGCGGAGATTCGTGTCCAATTTCAACAAATGTGGTCCCCTCGAATCGCGACTGACACCGACTTCTCTAAGGTAGGCGCCGTAATTTTAATTAAGGTGGTTTCTTTCGTATAGCGGTAGAAAATACTGATCTTTCTAATAGTACTAACTTTAGTCTGCAACAGTGTGGACTACAGTCAGATTCCTATTTTAAAAAAAGGATCCACTGAATTTTATGGCAAACTGGTTATACTACCTGGTCATCGGGCTCAGAAAAAAAAGTTATAAATTGCGTGCTTCAGCGAGATTCCCCAGGCGGTTGTTATAGCCATTTTTAGCTTTCGGAAACGTTTCTCCATGCTTCTACCATTTAAAAATGACGCCGATGGTTATGCGAATTTGCGGAGTTGGATGTACGTCGATTTTCAGATTTTCCAATTTGATGGCACCTCGTGGAAACTGGTGCCTGTGCATGAGAGAAAATCGCGCGGTCTGGCTCCTCGGTTCGTCGAAGAGGCGAGTGGTGCATCTGTGCATGCGCCCACCTGCGGGTGGGCATCGCTCCTCCCTAATCGTGTCACTGGCCCCATGTGTCTCCCCCGTCTAGACCCTCCTGAAGTCAACGGGTTTCAACATTGTCATCATGCTCCTTGTCCTGGCAAACGCAATTACCGCCGCGGGGCAGCATTTCAACCACCAACGTGTGCGCCACGATGAATTTGATGGGAATATTCACATGGACGGATTCTACTTCGCTGAGGTGCGGTGTTCCTCTGTGCCCCCCGCTAGTAAACCGAGTCATGACTTGTACTGCCTGTCCAAATCTGAGCTATAACCTACACCCACACATCATCGTCTTGTGCACAAAGTGCCGGGTAGCAACTAAATGCCTCCCCTCCCCTCCCCACCCCTCCCCTTCTCTTCATCTTTTTGCTCAACAGCACCGAGACCGCATTACTTTGATAGATCTAAGGAATGACGTCCACTGACATATTCTACTCCCACAAGCCTACAAATACTTACACCTAAGCGCTGTCCAAAGAACTTGACTATTGTTTTCAGTTGGGTTTCACGCTCGTATTCAACTTGGAAGCGGCCTTTAAGATTTGGTGCTTCGGGTGGCGGGCATACTGGGCGCGGTCCCTCTTCAAATTCGAGCTAATGCTGTGCATCGGCACCACCCTCCATTGCATCCCCCAACTCTACCGCACCGAATTTACGTATCTGGCGGTAAGTTTTTCCTCCCATGAAGATGCAATATCCCCTCCCCTTCCCCTCTCCGCCACTAAGCCTCGTGTCTCATTCCCCATCGAAACGCGCCTTCTCAAATCTGCCCGCACATTCTGCTAATGCCATTTGGGTCCAAATATGGTTGCACCCATATCGAATTTGGTCCCCGCATCCGTGTAGTCCCAGGCTCTTTGCTGGCCGCCATCCAGCCGCTCACCCTTTCCCACTTCCCCGAAGAGCCCCACTCTCAACCTCTGCCGGTGCCGACTGTAGAGAAAGCTTTCCCCTCTCCAGGTCATGAGGATCGTGCGACTGATCAAGGCCTCGCCGATGCTGGAGGATTTTTGCTTCAAGGTGAGACCACTTGCTTCTTAGGCGTTTGGTATACCTTACGGAGACGTCAAATGACGGTGAAAACTCCGCTGAACTTGTAATCTTAGAGTAGTATGTTTAGTGCGCAACTCCGCTGGCGAACCTCTAATGATAAGGTCTAAAGCGCGTCGGTTAACTGAAAGTCTACGTTGCTTTGATCTTCATAATGCAAATCGGTGGCTCAAACAATGCCGCCACTCGCACCCTTGTTCCCTCCCCTTGCAGATTTTCGGTCCTGGAAAGAAGCTGGGAAGCCTGGTGCTCTTCACCACCTGCTTATTGGTCATCACCTCAACGTTCAGCTTGCAGTTGTTCTGCTTCTTTCAGGCCTTCGATGAGGAGTTTGACCGGTTTGAGACCTTCCCAAAGGTATTCCACTGCACTGCAATCGCACCGTAATGAGAGAATGGTGTTATTTTCTGCATGCCATAAGCTCTTCAACTTTCACTGAGGGATTTGAGATCTTCGCGCCATTTTCAATGAGAGCTGTCATCCCAAAGGAACGTTTACACCTCCACCGCTCAGAATGTGTGTCCGTGGGTTAAAACATAAGCAGAGCGCAAAGAATAACCTACAGTCTCGCCGACGAAACTAATGGAGAAGCAGACTACAATTATTCGTGATTTCCTGCCGGTGGGTGTGCGTGTCCCCGTAGACTGCCGCGTTCTAAGGGAAAAATCCTTCCTCTGGCCTCTCTAAGGTCATCTCCAGGGCCAATGGTCATAATGACGGTCTGGACGGTCGAGGACACTTCTGACGCGAGCGGAAGTGTATGGCCAGGCCAATGTGGCTGGCAGTTGCCGTCCCGACTTGTGAAGAGCATGGCATTTCACCCTGTCCCATTCGGAGCCATTTCTGGTCCAACGAAAGTGATTGCCTTTCATCTGTTACGCACATTTACCGCACAATTCTCGCTATTGACGGCGGTCGCCTTGCTGTAAAAACTAAAATCAAATGGAATTTTAACCATTTAACATTTTCTATACTTTGACCTTGGCTCTGCTCTCCCTCCCCACAAGGCCTTCATGTCGATGTTTCAAATCCTAACGCAAAAAAGGCTGGGTGGCAGTCATGCACGACACAATGGACGTCGTCGACTCCGCGGCCGTGACAACCGGCGTAGGCCATCTACTTTGTCTTCTACCACCTCTTTGTTACCCTGGTTTGTCGCTCTCCTCCTAACCTAATCTTCAGATTGTTCTAAGCCTCTTTGTGGCAGTTATTCTCGACAACCTGGAGCTGGACGAGGACATAAAGAAACTCAAACAGGTGAGGTCTACTATTTCTCTGCCCATCGCGTTGTCTCCGCTTCTCTGGCTATTTTACTCCATGCATATTACTTACGAAAATATCTTTGAGGATTATTATTGCCGGTGTTTAGTTGAAGATGCGGGAAATCAGTGCCGAAACGCAGCAAAAGCTGCCACTTCGTCTGCGAATCTTTGAAAAATTTCCGTGAGTAAATGCAATTGACTCACTTTCTGTTAGATTGTATGTTGTCTGTCCCACTCAAATCGTTATTCCATGCACAATTCTCCAAAATACCAGACTTTTGCTTAAATCGATGCACGAGATTCCAGAATTTCATGGCAACCTTGAGATTGAGAAATATGTATCTCATTTCCTTTTCCTTTCCTTCTTTCTCTCCTCACCGCCTCTTAGGAACCGCCCACAAATGATCAAACTGACTAGACTGGTGTCTGATTTCCTATTACCCAAGATCCGCGACAGCTTTATGCGGCAATTCGCCGCGGTGTCAGCTCTAGAGGAGGTGGAGGAGGAGGCCGTCTCGGAGATCCTGGCGGCTGCCACGACGATGGCTTCCATTTCCGCCAGTGCCGCGCTTATGCCCAGCGTTCTTGCCTCTGCCCCCGCGGCGGCGGGAGCAGCGGGTTTGTGCGGTGGAGGCGGGGTCGGCGGTAGTAGCACTGATCCAGGCTCCAAATTGGCCGCATCTCAGCAGTGCGCCGGGCCCGGCGCCAATGCCATCGGTGGCAGTGGTGTCGGCGCCTCGGGTACTGGTAAATGGCGGTCGAAGGCCGCTGAGACGGCCGCGGCTATTTCTTGCTCCCGTGAAATTCAGCGCAAAGTACACGGTCTTCATGGAGAGGAGAAGGTCAGAGCTATTGTCTACCTCCTCAGGTAACTGACATCTTGTTCCTTTTTTCCTCCACCGGTCAAAATCCCATTTGCCCCTGTACCTACGCTGCCTGTGCAATTCTACGAAAAACCGCATTACATTTTCCCTAGCAAATAATGACTTGGAAAAAAGTGGCACGATACTCGAAAGGATTACTCGACCCCTCTGTGTTAGGGTTCGTTTCGATCATTACGCCATAAATGTCACGTTTTTCGAGAGGAAAAAAGTATAAACGAAGTAATGCGCGCCCGAGTGCCAAGGACAGCGAGAGGAGGGGGAACGCGGCCTTGCTGCCTGCCCTGGGACGTTGAAGTCGCGCAGGTGAGAAGCGTCGCCTCCCCAGCCGAGCAGCTCGTGGACGGGCGAGGACGGCAACTCTGGCCGTTGCCCCAATGTCCCCGCCTCTTGCATCGATCCGCGCCGCCCCCGCCGCCCCCGCCGCCCCGTCGTCGCCGACCGCCGCCTCGTCTCATTGGCCCGCTGCCCGCGTTCACCTTTGCGCCAGTTGTAAACCCCTTCGCTCTCCAACTCCTCTTTTCCCGACTTGCTTGCGCCCTCCTTTACCCCATTCCATTGAGTAATTACCTTCTGCCTTACTTGCTAACTGCGCACCAGATGTCAAACGCTGTGGAGAAAGATGTCCCCACTGCTTTCTCCCTACTACATAAAACGCGCTACAAGAACTTTGATTGGAGAAGGAGACGTAGGATGTGCCAGCATTAGCTTCCCAAATGTTAGGAAGTGATTTTTTATTACAGTGAATCCAACAAAACTCGAATGCTCACCATGGAACAACCGCAAATTGCCAATGGGCGCTCGCTGCTGTCAACTCAGCATCGCATTCGGCTTGAAAGGAGGTAGGCTTACTTAGCGTGACTCGCACAAGCCCAAAACTGCCTCTTTTAATTCGTTTGAGGAACATATTTTTAGGCCATATTTGTTGGTTATAATTTTCACAACCGTTAATGTGAAGGTCGGCGAGCCATTTTAGACAGGTGACTGGCACCCGACCTATCCGCTCCTCTCCACTCCTCTCCTCTCCTCCTCCTCCTCCTCTCCCATATTTCATCTCGATCACAGTCGTAGAAGGCTAAATTGCTAAAGTTGTTGTGAACGTCAATGTAGTACTCTTTAGGTTAATCTGTTTAGCAAATTACCGTCTTTTCATTCCAAGTCCTATTTGAAGGTACATTTAGATTTGTATACGCAATTTAGAAGCCTGCGTAACCGGCCAGGAGGAGCAGTTGGGACAGCGTTTTTGGGGCGTGACGGGATCCCCATGGGGATGGGGGTGGGCATGGGCATTGGTGGTGCAGTCGGTGGCGTCGGCGCTGGTAGTGGACGGGGAGGCCTTAGCGCCGCGTCGGGCCTCGGCGGCAACGACTCCATCGCCGACTCGCGCGCTGGCCTCGACAACGCCGGCCACTACGACATTAAGGTGCTCCAACAGAAGGCTCAAATGGCCGAGATAAAGCGGTGAGGGTCCAACATGGCTCACTCACTCGCTCTTCCAATCACCTTCATCTAATGGGATCTAATTGCCTTTATTTGTTTTCCGCCAAAAGGACGCAACAGGAGGAAGAATTACGAGAAAACCATCCCTTGTTCGACCGTCCGCTCTTCACTCTGGGCCGTCAGAGCCGATTGCGGCGGTTCTGCAGTCTCGTTGTCGGGGCTCGGCACAAGGCCTCCAGATCCAGCAGTGCCAACGACAGCAATGGAGGCAGTATTCAGTAGGTGTCCTCGTAGGATGTCGGCCGAGTAGCCTCGGCGATCATTTCGAAATTCGGGGTATTTTTTTTGGTCCACTAACTCTGCGCTGCAGGGAATGTCACTTTTACTTGGACACACCATTCTACTTTGGCACAACGACTCTTAGTTCTATTAACGCATGTACGTGCTCTCACTTTTGCAGCAGAATCCTGGGTTTTATCACATACCTTGACTGGACCATGCTGACCATTACGATCCTCTCCTGCATATCAATGTCCCTTGAGACGCCTCATCGACGGCTCATGAATACGCCGGAGTTGAAGGTATGCTCGCTGCCACCGCTGCCATTCGCCGCACACGCCTCTTGTCCCAGCGGGAGAACGTTCTCCCCTGACGACGTGCTCTTGGACAGTCTGCCGAGGCCCGGGCCGCAAACTCGGCCCCACGATTTCTTGAGTTTGACATTCCAAAGGACAGGTTTTTCGAATTAATGACCAATGCACACTTAATCATTATATCTGTGCCTCTACTGCCACCTTCGTTAATTACGAATTAAAGTGACTTTAGTTCTGCTCACTCCAGAAATCCCTTCTTCTAGATCGGCGAATACATTTTCTTCGTTGGGATGACAGTTGAACTTGCGCTAAAAGTGTTGGCTGACGGTTTCATCTTCACACCAAATGCCCTATTACGAGACTTCGGTGGATTTCTGGACATATTCACTTATGTTGTAAGTCTTCTCTAATTATGGTAATCCGTCATTGCAAAGTAAACTCCCGGTTTATTCCTGTAATCAAAGTCAACGGTTAGAGCTACTCCACTTTGGGTGATGGGTGGCATGGCCGAACATTGCTGGGTCCCTGCACTGCTTTACATAGTTGTTGGCCTCAACAATGCCAAGAAGTTTATAACAAGGACCGATGTATTATTAGATGAGCTTCAAACAGTCAACATCAGAGGCCTCCTCTTTATGGACCTTCATCACGTCTCGGAAGTAACTTTTTAAGTCGCCAAAGTGGAGTCGTCCTTCGCCAATCGCCCAAGTGGCCTCTGTTGGAGGGGGAAAGTCATTGGGACAGAGAATGGGGTACACCGAAGGCGGAAGGTGGTGTCCCGTGCTTGAAATTCGCTGTCCATAAAAATGTCTGCTGTTCTAAGGTGAGCCTCGCGTTTGTGAGCTACTTCATGCGGGTGGAGAAGCTGGGTCCGGGCTCCGTGGGTCAGCTCTTCATGGTTCTCAGGTGCCTCCGACCGCTGCGTATCTTCTGCCTCGTGCCGCACATGCGGCGCGTGGTCTACGAGCTGGTGCGCGGCTTCCGCGAAATCCTCATGGTGCGTTTGATGTTGTCTTCTTACTCTCCGGGAGGCTTTGAACCAACGTCGGCTTTTTTCTGCCGAAAAGTTCCATGTCCTGTGAAAAGGCGGAGGGCGTCTTGGCATGCGCCGCTGGCACCCCTCGAGGTGTCCATTCCTCCATTCCACACTCGCATCTGATGGGACCCTATTTATTACTCCCTTCAGGCACCCAGTAAAACGGGGTGAAGTAGTTGCACGACGAAGTAATAAATGCCCCCGGGTGGTTTGCGTGAGGGGTGCGAGGAACGTCCTCGATACCCCCCGTGTGACAGATTTCACATTTCCCTGCCCGCATTATACGATTTTGAGTCTTCCTCCCCCAATTGCAGGTTACTGTGCTTCTTGTGGTATTCATCTTCATTTTCGCCGTCTACGGGGTGCACATGTTCGGCGGACGGTTGGCCATCTGCAATGACCGAACTATCACTCGCAAAGTATGCCCACATCTCCCCCTTATTGCCCTGCACCCGCCATCTGTGCTCCCTTTTTTCTAGTCCTGTATCCCCTACTGACAAGTAAGTTGCCCAATTGACGAATTAGTTAGGAGGCTAAAGCAGATGAAATTCTCTCACTCAATTTTCTACTTTCCTAAAAAATAACTTGCTCGAATTATTTCGCTTTGATGGTTTCATCTCCTGGTGAACTCTCGAGCTCCTTTCTTATGACATAAGCCATGGCAGCGCTCGCCTTTCCCATGTACACTTATTTGCTGACTTATTTCCCCCCTCCCAGGAGGATTGCAAGGGCGTCTTCCGCCGAGAGTTGTCGGTAACGAGGATGAAGAGTTTCAAAGGACCCGCGCCGAAATTTTTGGTGCCCCGTGTGTGGGCCAACCCTCGAAACTTCAACTTCGACAACATCGGGAACGCGATTTTGGCGCTCTTCGAGGTGCTCTCGTTGGAGGGCTGGGTGGAGATCAGGGACGTGATCAGGGCGCGCATCGGTCCGGTGGGTTCTCTTCCCCCCATTCCACCATGCACGTGCGGCAAGTTGGACGGACGGTTGTCCAGTGCTCCCCACACCGTAGTCGCGGAGTGGAGGTTTTAACAGATGGTTTACTCTAAGGCGCACCATAGTCTCAGATGCCTTCTCCACACACAACGCGGGCACTAATGGGGAGACGCGTTCGGGATTTGGGCGATGCTGTTGTTGATGCCTGTGAAGGCAACCACGGGTGAAGGAATGCTCACACACCTTTCCTTTACCATTTAGACTCACGTTGTGTACATCCACCTCTTCGTGTTCGTCGGTTGTCTGATCGGACTGACGCTGTTCGTGGGCGTGGTGATCGCCAATTACAGCGAGAACAAGGTAATACGACAACTCGGTCTCAGAGTGCTCACGCAGACGCACGGTGACACTGTGGTTTTACCTATACCTCACCACGCTTTCACATCTTCTCAGTAGTCTATCTGCGACAACCTAACACCGACTCTGTAACGTCACTGTGAATGATGCTTTTTTTCTTAAATTTAACCACCCTGATACGATATGAAAGTCGGGATTTGGGACAACACAGTGGCAGTTACCCATTCTCACTTACCCTTTCTATTTATTTTTGGATTAGCTACCTCTAGTTCAACAGGAAAAGCGCGTTATTCAAAGAAAACACTTGATTCCTATGTGTTTTTGCCTGTGTCCTCATCTTCTCCCATTAGGGCACCGCTTTGCTGACCGTCGACCAAAGACGCTGGCTGGATCTGAAGGGCAGAATCAAATTGACGCAGCCCTTGCACATACCACCACGACCAAGTAAATTCGACTTCTGACAGAGTTGGTCGCGCGGACTGGAGCGTGCGTCTCCCCAATTCATGTGATCATGCCTTTGTAGAGCTTCGACCAGAGCCAGGCCAGCTGCCAATGTCCAGCGAGACAACTCTCCTCCGATTTCGCTGTCTTGTTTATGACATCACACAGCACATCGCTTTCAAAAGGGCCTTTGCTCTCCTCGTTCTCTTCAACAGTGCTCTACTCTTTTACCCAGTGAGCTGGTTCATTACTCCCTTCCCATCCCTTAGCACGAATGGCTTCATTGTAAGCATAACGCGCCCTTCCAGTTCAACGAACGCGGGGCGGAGGCCTATCCTTGGGTGAGGGTGCGCTATCGGGTGCAAATCACCCTGGCTATGGTCTTCACCTTCCTCTTCTGCGTTGAATGCGTGATGAAGGTAATTGCGTTGACCTTCAACGGCTACTGGCAGTCCAAGCGCAATCGATTCGACATGCTTGTCTCCACCCTCGGCGTCATTTGGGTCGTTCTTCATTTCAGCCTGCGTTCAACACCGGTAACTCTCTTTACTGCGGCTTTTGCAGACTGAGCATTACTTTGGGGTCACTTTCGTGTTTAAATCCACTTGCTCACTTCTGAGGGCAAGGCATAGAGGGATTTGATGATCTATTTGAAGATCATAAGCGGGACGAAACCTCTCGAGGTGCCTCAGAGGACAGATGCACAGAACCCTAGCCGCTTCGCAGTTTCACCTTCCCCATGAATAGATTTGCGCTGTACTTTCAGGCTAACAGAATCATCAGCAATAATTTCGGATGGGTAATACAGATGCTGCGCTTCTTCACAATCGCCGGGAAATACGTAAGAGAATTTTCGTCTTTTGCCAACTTATTATGTTTGTTTGAAGATTTTAGGAGAGAAATAATTGGTTTGACTTGCCCCTTGAGCATTCGCAGTTAGACCACGTCTTACACTTTATTCAAGACTTAATGCTGAGCCTCACTGTGGGCTCACCTACTCAACTGCGCCACATTTACCCCCACACTCTGCCTCCTGCCTCTTTCTAGCTTAAGAATCTGCGTGTTACAGAAAGCTCAAGGCACGAACTCCCTCCCCTCCCTCCCCCCAGCAGGGCTCCCCCTCCCGCTTCCACATAGCCGCGCTTTCCTCCAAGAAGGCTTCATGCGATTGAGTTACCTTATCAACTAGCAGAGTAGGTGGAAGACGAAATCCTTTCCGCTTACTATTTTATCTTTGTTTCACTACAGGTCACGCTCAAAATGCTCATGCTCACAGTGACAATGTCAATCTACAAGTCACTTTTTATTTTGACTAGCATGGTCGTACTTATGCTGGTTTACGGTCTAATGGGAGTGGTACTCTTCGGTTCAGTGAAGTTCGGTGATAATCTCGGCCGCCACGCCAACTTTCACAACGCCTTTCGGGCCATTATCTTGCTCTCCCGGATCGTTACCGGTGCACTTTCCTTTGAAGAAAAAAAGACAACTCCTCGACATTGGACGCATGTGTTCTAATTCATACTTTTGTCTTTAGGAGAAGACTGGAACAAGATTATGCATGATTGCATGATTCAGCCGCCTTTCTGCATTGTGAAGGAAACTTTTTGGGAAACCAATTGCGGCAATGCGCAGGCCTCTCTAGCATACTTCTGCTCTTTCTACGTTATCATCACCTACGTCATGCTCAATGTGCTTGTTGGTAAGCAATTTCTATACCGCCGACGGTGGAGATCTTTCCTTAGGCGATTTACTTCCTCCACCTTTTGCCATAAAAGCACCTCATCTCTGCAATATCACTTTCAGCCATTATTATGGAGAACTTTTCGTTGTTCTATTCAAATGACGAGGACGCCATAATGAGTTATAGCGACATACGGAATTTCCAACAAGCGTGGAATATCATTGACGTAAACCGGAAGGTAAGGCTTCACCTCTTCCCTCCACACGCTCTCCCATTAATCCACGTGTATTCAGGGAATGGTAAAAGCGTACTACGTCCGCTTTCTACTTCGCCTCATCCCTCGCGATCGAGTTGGCTTTGACCTCTCCAAAAAGCGTGATAAACAATTATTCAAGGAAATGTGCTACGAGGTGGAAACTCTGCGCGGTGGCCGAGACAAGGAAGTCAGTTTCCATGATGTTTTGATGTGAGTAAAGTGCGTAATGTCATACAGTTACGACACCTTCTACGCTCTTTCGCAACTAGAAGCGTTTTTAGGGTAATTTGAAAGAGAATCCAGTGGAATGGTGTTTCCTTACATTCAAGGGTTCTCGCCTACCGAACGGTGGACATAACAAAGACGCTGCAGCTGGAGGAGTTGATCGCGCGCGAGGACCTAGAATATGCCATTGAAGAAGAAGTGGCAAGACAAACCATTGCTACGTGGATTGAGCGATGTATATTCAGGAAACGTCAGGTCTGTTCCTACGCAATGCCCAGGCCGGACATAGTGTTAAAGTAGGCTAAGTAGCAATCAGAATGCGACAAAGTCTCTTTAGATATTCCTTTGCTACTGCTCACATATGCAACAGTTCTTTCATTCGCTCCTACCGCCAGATCTTGCATCATTAAAAACCTTGCAGAACAAGTCGCCTAGTGATCAAAGAAGGTTATTATTTCGTTGCAGAAACATGGCCACCTCCACTTTTCTATGCATTCTGGAGCAGAACGGCCAACAGGTGGCCAGCCTTTTGAAGATACAAATAAGGAATCCTCTGTTCCGAAAGCTAAAGTTGATTTTGCAAAGTCTTCAACTCGAAACCGTCCCTCAAAAATTAAATTTAGTCGTGAAGAGTTCACTACCCGAGCAGATAGTGTTGAAAATCCAACCTCGGCTTCCTCTGCCAACCAAAGTCCTCCCACAACACCGACACAACAGCAAATCCTCTCACCCGTGGCGACTACTATCCGAGCTGCCGACTCTGCAGTCACGCGAATGGCAGGATTTCAGGATACCTGCGACATGAGAGGATGCGTTAATGGGCGTCTGGAGCCCAGGTCTCTAAAATCTGACGTACACATTCTTGACGGCTTGTTACCGAACAGCATTGGCAATCGGGCAGGAGGAAGCAATTTACTGACCTCACTTGCACCGTCTGCCTCTTGCTCCTTGACTTTTGTCGATTCTTGTACGAAAGCCAAACAAACAGCGCAGACCACAGTAAATGTGAATCCTATCGAAACGGATATTCATAAGGGCGTTCGGCTGGCTGGTACCGGTGGTACTTTCTTCCGACGACGAAGTATGCGTACTTCTAAGATCCACACTCCCCTTCTCTCAGGAGTGGTCGAAGATTCCGATCAAGTTCCACGGCTGACACTGTTTACTGGCACTGGGATGCCAGCTATTCAGGAGGCAGGTGGGAGTTTGACGAAAAACTTTTCTATCGAACTTAATGAATTTGCCACATCCTCGCCCAGCCTTACGATTCCTCCTGGTGACAAACAGCTTCTGGAGTCGGGTAACAGTTCTCTATCGGAGCAAGCCAGTGATACTTTAGAGAAGTCTGGACACGGTGAAGGAAATAATATTTCGCCTCATAGGGATAAAAGACCTGAAGTAAAGGGGTCGAGCGATGAACACTCCAGGATGTTTGTACCTTTTCAGAACGTTGTTCAAACGTCTTGCCAAGATGTTAAGTCTTGGTGGATGCAGCAGATTCATCCTGACATACTTCCAGCCAACACGGCTTCCAGTAGCGACATTCTTGAACAAACTACTGGAGAGGGGTGGGATGGCAGCAGGGAGTCTTTCCTCCCGTCAGTGGTAGTGACAAGCCGGTTGAGTGTCGCCAACCGTACTCGCCGGAAGACACATCATGGAGGAAGTATTAACGGAGAACAAGAGCCAGTTCCGTTTGGCGATGGAAAGAAACGGTTTCTTAATGACCCTGTAGCGTAGATAATCATTTCCCGTTTTTCTCCAATGTACTTTATCATCTGTTTCTCAACTCTCAGTTATTTTATCAAATTCCATATTAATCCGCTAATGTATTTGTGTTAGTTAAAATGAACCGAATGACGGCATTCATGACTTACAAAGTCAGATTTATGATATCGTGAGCTTCTTAAGCACATTTGCTGGGTAAAAGTGGCAGGCTTTTATTTCTCTCATACGTATAACGTTAACCTCGTAAATGCTTACCAAAATTAAAGAATATAGCTTCTAAAGTTAATTCGTGCGGTGATTGAGAAAGTGGCAAAGCCGATGGGTTTGAAAGGTATTTAACGTGAAGTGATATGTCGAGTATTACACAATTAGAAAATGTCTTAATGCGCTTTGATGTGTTTATTTCGAGGCGTGGTTACATAGCCATATTACGTAATTTGAAATGTGGTAGAATGCGGTCAGAATGACTGATGCGGATAGGCACGATGTTGGACACCATTCGAGCTGTTGCAGTGATTGTTGCAGATGCGCATTGAATGAGAGGGACCGACTACGTGATAAGGCGGTTTTACGAATCGGCATTGTACACTTTATTTTTTCTATCTGACAACGATAATACAAGCCGGCGTTGGACTAGTGAATCACTTGGCGTAGATACGTGTTTTATCATTGGCAAATAGGGTAGGGGGTAAGAAAAAAGTAGCTTAAATCTTCTGCTATAGTGCAATTACAAATTATTATAAAATAACGCAAAATGTTAAGCATCACCAAATCTATTATTAGGAGTTCTTAAATAACATAGGAACATCGATAGTTTTAATACCCTATGCTCAAGGTGTCAAACTCCAATTGGCACGTTACTACGGCGAGTTTATATTTTAGTGTGGATCCTGACACCAACTGCGCTATTCGGTGCGCAGCTGACGCTTATATAACCTAGCGCTTGTGTTTTGTGGCCACTTACATGTCTATTTGGAAAATAAACTATTTTGGTGTGAGGGGAACTGTAATCATGTACTTGACGGCTCATTTCAGTTAGGTGAAGTACCAGCGGCTCGTTTTATCTACTTTACCTGCCAGGTAGTGCTCTTATGTGTGCGAGGTATTGCTCAGGCAATGAACAAACTTAAGTTCAGACGTAAAATGGTATGTTTTCGCGCTATGTCTAGTCGAAACCCGTCCCATTCTCAGCCCCAATTGCCTGAGAAAACAACGACCAGTCGAACGATTAGAATTTCTGATAGACCGAATGTAATGCGAAGTTATTTCCAGCCTTAAATAAGGTCTGCATTGGATTTCATAGCAAAAATTTTGTTTCAGTACTAGCAAATTAGGAATTTGGAACGCAATTCCTGATATCTGTCATTTGTTCGTACTTTCGGAAAATATTTAGCTTGGTGTGTAATTTTAATCATCTATCTATTTACCTCGGGATTGAGTTTACTTGCAATTCAACTGTTTTAGGCGCTTAGTTATCTGTCATGTTTTCATGCTCAAAAAATGTTACCTTTTTCATACTTACCTGTTGCGGACTTGGACGCATTGATTTCATAAGCTTATCGGTTGTTATTATATAGATATGAATCGGTGCACGTAAACTTTTTTAATTAAACCTTTTCAAATTTTGTTATACTAAGATATCTTAACGTTTTCTTTTTAAGGTTATTTTACCATGTTGCCTGCATCACTCCTAATGCTTGTACAAGTAATCAATTTTATCTACCCGATTGGCTCTGCAGCCCCCAAAATTGAGTCTGAGAAAATGCTTCGAAAAATTCGCGAAATGTTTGATTTCGGGTATAGCAATTATATGAAGTATGCCTACCCCAAGGATGAACTGGATCCTATTCATTGTTGTGGCAGAGGACATGACTTTAATGACCGGAAAAATATCAACGTTAATGATGTACTTGGCGATTATCAGCTTACGTTAGTGGACTCTCTCGACTCGCTTGCTGTTAGTAGTTACTTCGTTGAGGTTCTTCTGTCTAGGTGTTTGGTAACACAGTAGAATTTAAAAGGGCGGTTAGGTTAATCACGAAATCACTGTCTTTTAATAAGCAATCTGTGGTACAGATATTTGAAGCCAACATAAGGTTTGCCGACCACCCTACTAACCTGTAAACTGTGAAGGGTTTTGGGAGGTCTGCTTTCTGCCCATTTACTCATTACTGACCCAAATAAAAGATTAGGAGATTTGTGGCCGGATGATTACAAGGGCGAACTGCTTGAACTTGCCCGCAATCTCTGTGACAGGCTCTTAATAGCATTCAGAGTAAGTTATTTAAAAAGCTATAAATTGAAAAGAGACGTGATTAGTGTAAATATTTCTAGTTGTTTATTTGTTTGTATCAGTTTTCTCGTGCTTATGTATGATTTGGTGAAAAACGCACTTTTCTGTTAGCGTTTGTGAATTCATACTTTATAGAAAGCGCCATTCACTGTTTGTATTTTTTTTAATAGGGAACGCCTACCGGTATTCCTTTTCCTAGGGTACATTTGGGCTGGAGATCCGTTGAGACGTTGGGTAGAGAAGACTCCTGTTTGGCTGGTGCTGGTACTTTTCTTCTGGAAATGGGAACTCTTAGTTTGTTATTACAAAACCCCAAATATGCTACTTTGGCACGCAACACTGTTCTTACTCTGTGGGGATATCGTTCACGCAAAACCGGTCTTCTTGGTGCGTCATTAGAGATTTTAACGTGAAAGAATATGCTCAACGTTTTCTAGAAATTTAGGATATGAGCAGAACCTTTGGATATGTGTCATCCGATATATTAATTCCCTATTTGGCGTTTCTTAATTCACTCGTCCTAGTTACTATCGGGATTATCGTCCTTTCTGTGATTACATAAATTTATTAATCATATAGCGTTGTTTATTACCAAAGATTTTGCTACGAGTTTGGTAGTGAGATCTGAAGAATTATCGAAGTGAGCGAAGGATTTGTTTCACTCTTGTGTTCTATTTGATCTTCTAATAATTTGGACTCTGGATATCTGATACAGACGAATGTTATATGACTGTCTTTGCCCAACTATTCAATCTATTATGAACGCTAACTTGTTAAATCTGACTGATTTTTAACTAGGCATGTAATTGTTATCCTAGCTCAGGGGTCACTTTCCGTTGACTAGGCACTACTATAAATGTATACACCGGCGAGTGGATAAATTCGATGTCAGGGATAGGTGCTGGCCAAGACTCCTTCTACGAATATCTCTTGAAGGTTCGTGTCAATTCTCATTTTGCTGCCTACTTGGCTCCTCTGTGATTTTTTGTCCTTTTCATATATTACGCGTAAGAGGGATTAATGGCGTCGTTTCTTCAACTCTTGCATATCTCTAACGAGTAAGCCGTTTTTTTACTCCTTAGAGTGGAATTCTCTTCGATGACCCTGAGTTGATCGAAATGTTTGAAGAATCTCTTAGAAATATACGGCACAGATTGTGTGTAATCTCTTCGGTGCATGAATGTACGTGTTCTGGAGGCTACCCCTCAGTCTACTGGAATATCGATATGTTTAGTGGAGAAGTAGTCAACACCTGGATTGATGCACTTCAATCCGTTTGGCCTGCAATCCTTGCAAGTGTTTCATTGTTTTATATCTTTATTTCGTTAGTTGAGCGTTTATAGTTTTCGAGGTAATAGACATGACTTGACAGGTATTCGCAATTTCGCTGCTTTTTAGGTTAATAGAAAGCAACATTTTGTTTTGGGCCTTGAGTTACACTCATGAATCACTGCTTCTCCACACTATATTCTTGTCATTTTTAATATATTACACAATATTTCGGTTTGATTGGACTACAGATTACATAGAATGAATAAAATCTGGCATTCTAAGTTCTTGAGACAATTAATTTGCGTCTTTTTGCTTCAGACATTAGCCGGAAAACTTCAAGATGCTAAATGCCAACATGAGCTTCATTTGTCAATTTGGAGGCGTTTCGGTTTACCTCCTGAGCGTTTTAATCCCATCTTAAACAGGTCTGAAGTAGACTTTTATCCTCTCCGCCCTGAGTTCGCTGAATCTACATACTACCTTTATCGGGCAACTAAAGACCCAGTTTATCACCATATTGGAGCTATGATAGTCAATAATTTGGACCGTTATGCCCGTACAAAGTAAAAATTTCTTTAGTTAACTCTTTTTTCTTCATTGCGTATGTAATGGTTGAGAGTTAAATTCTTTTCTCACGGCAGAATGTACTCAAATTCCTACCAGTTTTATTCCTTAATAAATTCAATGAATAGTAGTAGCAGATAATCTTCTTAGATTATGACTTGAGCTTTGAAAACATTCATGGTATATTTTGTAAAAATGTGTATACGATAGTTTGCGGACTACTCAAATTTGCCCATGTTTTACCCAGATTGTTGTATCTTTTGTTATTTACTCTTCTAAATCGCGTCTTGTTATGTGTTCAGATGTGGTTTTGCCACAATTCACAGCGTTAAGGACATGACTCAGGAGGACCGTATGGAGAGCTTTTTCTTGAGTGAGACTTTAAAGTACCTTTATCTCGTACGTCATTTTGGTTGCAATCGGTGCCATTCTTCAGTATATTTTCATGGTCGTTAGCATGAGACGTTAATCACATCCACCCGCGTAGCGTTAAGTAGAAATGTTAGTTTTTAAATTGTCCATTTCCAGTCAGGTTTGATTTTTGTAGAGCATTAATGGTTGTTCATTTCGATGCATTTTTTGATGAAGTCCTATTCCAAGTAGGTCGTTTGACAACTGATATTTCTTGTGCAAGTTTGAGTGCTGTGTTACTTCGAGCCCATTCCTCCATTGTTACTGATCCCCGCATTAGTTAATTCTCAACTGTAATAATTAAATACAACTTCCTGCTTCACTTATTACTCCTATCGTCATGCCCTAATCGGTGTTTTACGGTTTCGTGTTAAGCTCTTCAATGAATCCCACCCACTAAACGTACATGAAGAGGACTATCTTTTCACTACTCAAGCTCATATCCTTCCCATTAGTCGCCTTCGGAAACTTGCACAAAACCTACACGATAGTCCGTTCAAGGGTGCGCATTTTGCGAACCATCTGCCATCGGTAAGTTGCCCCAATTTATTGAGAGTTAGACGTCATCTTTGTTAATAATGAAGATGAAACTGAAGGGGCAGGGACGCTAATGACGGCTCGCAGTGGCTATTGGAGCCCTCCCTACAATTTCGCCTGTTCATTCTCTTAGTTTATTTAACTATATCTTTTTCACCTTGTAGTGTGAACCCAACACGCGTGCAACATTCGTGTAACGCATGGTTTTTGTCCACGAACTCTTCATCTATTGACTTGCATGTTTTGTTTACGAGTTTTTTACTGAGAAAATACCGAATTGAGCTACTATACAAACGATCCTAGTGTTTCTTAAGACGACCTGGTTTACACATTAGACCCGAGGGTGGGTGCGTTCCGCGCACAATCACGGATAGTGGCAAAACACGTGGCCTTCAAAGTGAGCAATCAATAGGAGGACGTCCAGGTTCGTTCGTTAAGTGCATGGAAGTCTGACTAGAGGAGGAAGAATGGGTGCGTTAAACCTTAACTTTGCCTCTGGAGATGGCAACGGGGCCGAACTCAACAAGGTTAGGGAGAGCGTGGCCACGATAGGCTTACGGAACCTGTTTTTATTCACCGACGAAATTGACCTGCGACGTGGGATCCCCGCTCCACTCATACATCGCCTAAGCACTTTTCAAGTCAAAACCACCCATCCAGAAGAAAGGTACCGCCGCTGCGAAGAGCGAGCCCGAGTAAGTTGCCCAATCTTGCTCCTTGTTGTCTTGTACCATTTACATCACACACTTGGGTGCGTAAACTCTCGCACCACGACTAATCGTAGGTATCAAAATTTTAACTAGACATATATGGATGCAGCGGTTCAATTGCGCCTGTTGTTGTGTACACTTAGACAGGATGAGCGAGTATGGCTCTGAGCGATAGCACCGGCAAGACTATCGAAGTCGTACGGTCATGACTCTCTTCCACTCTCACGTTATTTGTGACGATTGAGTTTATAGTCTGGTTAACATTTAAGAACACTTCACGCCTAAGGATAAAGACACTTGTTCACACTCATTGCACATAGACCAATCCTACCTTCAACCAAACAGTCGCATGATGCCCCGACCCTCCTTATTTTCCCATCCCTGGAACCGATTATTGTGCCTTTAATTAACCCACCAACTTTCAAGTAGTACTTGCAGGAAAACATTAAAAAGGTCAAAAGTTCACACGATCCACAAGTTATTGATTAGATTCAAAAGTATTCGTTTTAACCAAATAGAAGATCAAAGAAGAAAAAGTGCGTAGAGTCCACAAACACAACCAGCGCGTGATGGCTATTGCAACAGAGAGGAAAAAGCAAAAACAGGCGGAAAGGACAGAAGAAGGGAAAACAAATGCGGAGTGATCCACGATCAAGAAAATAGGCGGCGCATTCAGGACGACCATTACCGTTTGGGTTGATAAGAATTGTAATTTCATCTCATCCAGGGTTATTTTCATAGTCTTTATTTGTTACCAAGTTCAGTTGGTATGTCCATTACAAATACTCAGTTACTCATATTTGAGCACTTTCCAATTACTATGTTATGACTCCCAGGATAATGCTACTATCCCATAGTTTAATACGTCTGGGAGCGCGAAATACTAACAGTACAAACAATTATATTCCATACCAGTTTACGTGGGAGAATTATATGTACAAGGTCTCGAGCGTGCTTGAGGCATTTGTCACAAAATCCAAAGTGCTAGGCTTGATGCTCATTTGAAGCCATCTGGATGAAATGATAGATCAAAACGAATTTCAAGACAAACCCTTCTTGCTGCTTGCAAACGCTCTCGAAGGTCCTTAACGCGTTGCTGCTGCTTACGAATATCTTCGTCAGTGATGACAAAGTTCTAAGAGATGCGATAATTGGGGAATAACTCGGACCTTTACATATGGCTGGTTCTGATTAAGCATTGCGCAGGGGTTCTGTTCAACGGTGCGTTCCTGTCCTGTTATGGGTCCCTGTTTCGAGGAGAGCGAAACAATCAAATTCTGCAACAACTGGCTCTTGTTATATCCTGGTACGCCGGCGGCTAGAAACTGGTAAAACCAATAATAGTGCCAACCTACATTCAATGCCAGGTGGCAGGGTCGAACGAATTAGTGTCTTTCCGTCACGGTGGTCAACGGCATATCGATCAGACAGACGACGTTCCGAAAAGAGCTAAAAGGTTCAAGCATAATGAGTAAAAGCCTACTTGTTTTAGCGATTCCTTCGTGGGAGACTTGTCGGAACGTTTACTATCATCATGATTTAAGATTATTACGGGTCTTGGAAGATCTGGGGTTGTACCTCGCCGAAACCAATCGCAATCGACACCTGGTCTACGTTCTGGGAGTTTACCAATAAAACCTTACTTTTAATACAACCTTGATCACCAACATTTTGAATTTTGTGTTTCAGCGTTGCTCCAGAGAATTTGCCCGTAAGCCAATCAAAAGTTGATAGATCGTATTTCTCTCCTAATGCACTTTGCAACTCCTTTTGTGTTCGGACTTTAATCCCATTGGGGCTAAACAGGAAATACAACTCGCTAGAAACTTACGATATATAGAATACTATGGACTTCCCGCTATTTAAACCGTTGGGTCTGACGACTTCTTCACGCCTCCACCCGACAGGGAGAGCTGAAGCAGATCTCTGCGTCACTGGTGCCGTATGATTAATGGTTACTTTTTGAAACATCATATTTTGGGCAATTTGTTTATTGACGCTTAAGGGGGACTGCGATATGTACCTGGGGTGTGCCGCCATCCACAGCCCAGATAAACTCAGGCAACTCGGCTGCAGAACCAACTATACCATCAGCGTAATCCGCAGAGAATCTCAAAGTATTACCGATTTCATATACAAATTTTACAGGGAAAGTGTGTAAGCCAAAATTTGTGGCCTTTGTTTGAGGTCAAAATTGCAGCGTTTAAATAATTTTGCATTAGTTTATCCATAGAAGAAATTGTGAGTTTTGACCATAAAACAACTGTACATACCCCCTTTACTAGAGCGTCGTCGTTCAACTAGTCATGCCATGTACTTTAGGTGAACACGTACCTATCTCTAATCTGAACAAAAATTATCCATAATTTTTTAATTTTACAGTTTGCCGAGATTAACTTCGCTTTGGCACAACAAAAGTGTCTCTATATGATAACAGATATGTGAGTGTCGAAGACAAAAGCTTATCCACGATACTGGAGACGAACCTCCCTTCGTTTGAATTTATCGCACTTTTTAACCTCCGTGACCCACGACCAATCACCGCCTCTGCTGTTTATTCGGCGGTCGAAGCATGTCAAACGACAGAAAAAGGGCTTCCCGGGGCGATGATTCCGATTCGTCGCTTTCAAGTTTAGAAGTTAGCTCCTTTTCCGTTCTTATTTATGATCTAGGATAACCCACCTGCTAAACAAAAAAAATTGCACGAAGTTCAACGTGTAAAGTCCGCTAACGGCGATGAAATCATAGATCTGACGGGGAAAAAGCATGTTTGCGTACGTTCCTTCCATGGACGCGTGTTCGTCGACATTCGGGAATACTATGAAGACAAAAATGACGGAGGGCTCAGGCCCGGGAAAAAAGGTGACGCCCAACACAATCAACTCACTGTGACCCCTTCTAGGCATCTCTTTGAACGTTGAACAATGGGAGAAGCTGAAGAGCGCTATCGAAGTAATCGACTCAGAGATAAAGAACTAACCGCGCGGTCATTCCCAAATCCCGTTAATTTGATCTTAATAAAGTTTCTTACCACCTAAAGTTTCTTCTCAATTAGTATAAGCCTGGACAACCGTACCCGAATTTAGGGCTTACGAACATCACTTCCAACCATACATACTGCATCAGTCTCCCCGGCGGCTGAGTCATGAATAATGATTAACCTAAGACACTTCGACCAGAGTCGAAACGAAGTAAATTACTTTAAAACATGCATACATCAGCAATTGTCTTGGGTGACACCACCGCCCGGGTAAAGGAGGGCGAGTTGCGGCACTGATACACCCATGGTGGGAGGTTCTGAAAGAACTGGTGTAACGACATAAGATACGGGATACATCGGAGTCAGGAATCTAGATCGAGAATAAGAAGCATTTCGGGGTGGTCCAATCCAACATCTTTAAAAGATGGGGGGTCTTTGGGACCTTTTGGCTTCCAATCGTCTACTTGTCTACGTGTCGCTTTTTCAGGAATGACTTCGTCTCCCTCTTCTTGAGGGATGTATTCTTCTATGTCGCTCTCATTTTCCGGGCAACATTCAATTATTCTTTTTGGGTAATTCGATTCTACCGCGAATCGCTTTGGAGCATCTTCTTGGGCGATAACGAAGTAATAGAGAAGCTTAAAAAGAGAAAGCATCAAGGCTTTAGGACCCGAAGAATTCGCTGCCTAAAAACCGGTAAAAAGTGTACTCTGTTTAAACAAAGACGAACACTTTTACCTTCACAGAATCGCCAGTAGAAAATAAACGTTGGGCACGACGACCGTCTGGCAATTTGATGGAGAGTCGCACTGCCTCCGCAGAGATGGCTGGAGACGGTTCCGCGGGTAATGAAGCAGCCCAATGTAGTTGGCGCCGATGATGAGCGCGGGACATCAGCTTCTCACGTCGTTGGGCTTCTGCGTGAGCTGCGCGTTCAGCTGCCTTGGCACGGTCTTGCGCGAGCGAGGCAGCGAATGCCTCGTCTTGTTCCTTTCTCAGACGCATCGACAATTCACGCTCAGCCCTAGTTAACCCCAAAATAATTTTAAAACTTGACTTATTTTAACTTATTACACCAATGCACTTACAAAGTACCTCACTGTTCCCGTCTACTTGATAACGTGTTTGTACTACGATAGAAGTACTTAGTTATAATGCAAATGAATGTCTTCAACGAAGGAAAATAACTCACGCCCATATGAACAAACCTACGCCTACGATTCAGTAAACAAAAATAAAAAACACCTTGGGGATCGAAAAATCTGACATCTATAATAAACTATTACTACAAAAAGGAAATTTCTCAACAGGAAAACAACATTAATAATGATAATATACGCGAAAGACAGAAAATTATGCACAAGAAAGAAAGATAAATTTTTACCTGTCAGCTCGTTCCGCCACTAAAACGCTCTGATGGCTATTTATTATATTTGTGAGTTGCTCAACGAGAACAGGCGCAGCGGTAACTCCCTCAATTCGACCAAGGAGAGCCATACGGGTAGGCGAACCGAAAGACGTTTGTGAATAAACTTGTAGAAATGAGAAAAGTAACAATAACGGTAGTGGTATGTGCACGATCATCTAAAATACGTCAACCAAATACACTACACAACTTTTAAAACAGCGCGACTCCGCACAAAATTGTTCTCAATCACATTGACTATGGAAGTAAGTGTCAGAATCTACGTGTTTGCTCTATCGGTCAAATAATAAAAAACGGAAAACCATTTCTAATAGACAGTAACTGACCAGGGTTGCTTGACAAACCGACAACGCCAATAAAGGGGTACGTGTGCTCTCTCAAAGTTTGGGAAACGCGATAACCTTCAGCGGCATTTACGTTGCATGCCCAAAACAGTAACTGGTCTGAATTGTTGATGAAATCGAGAAATACCGGATCAAGAAGAGTGTCACTAAAACCGCATATAAGTTTGAGGTTGTAAGTAAATTTAACAAATATATTGAGTAAAAGAAACAAACAAGAATCTATTTAGTCCAAACAAATGGATTTAAGGGCAACCGTAGTTGGGATAGATAAACTCACCGACAAAATGCATCACTGTCTGCATGTGAATCGCCATGAAGATATATAACCAAGAAGCGCAAACTTTCCTTGGCTTCTCTCAACGCTCCAGAATACGTACCATTGTAAAAGGGAGGTATAGGTGGCAAAGGTATTACCGTGTCCGAATCACTCTCGTCCTGACCATTTTGAGAAGGGGGGTAAGTATCTCCTTTTAAAATCATCAATGAAGTTGCGGACGTCGACTTCAGGATCTGTTATAGCTGCAAAAAATTATTTTGAGAATCATCATTGAAAAACAGGATAACACCTAAGCAACAAGGCAAAGGGGATTTATGCAAGAAAAGCGGTAAAAGCTCGATGTTTTTAATGAAATAAAAACCACGACGGACAGGAGCCCATCGAGATTTTTACATTCACATAAAAGCGGTTAATACGAAGAAAATGGAAAAATAAATTAAGCAAATGTTTGAAAGCAGTGAGTTTGATAAATTAGCGAACAGGAACATTTTCAGACAGTGTAAAGGAAAGTAACGTAGAAAAAGTTTGGTCGGTGACTTACAATGACGAGAACCCGGCCAAATGAAAGACACTACAGTCAAAAAAGGAAAAAAGCAAGTTCATCTGCCGCAGGAGAGCAAAAGCCATAGACAAGACAAAAATTTGATGCTGCAGTGGCAAACTGCTAAAAAATTCCGAGCATAATATCCCATAAACGGTCACTTAATTTGGGTTAAAAAATGCTTCTTCAGAAAATAACAAAGGTTCAACTCACGAAGGAGCTTCAACAAGTCAAGAAATACGTTAAAAGCCAGGCGGATTGGAGTAAGGACAAACGACGTCCATTGAATGTACCACGGGCTTGGATGCCGTGGAGCAAAATAGACATGCTGATTTCGAGGCGATATATCAACCTAGGAATAGACCAATCTCAGCTAGCTTACAGTGGGCAGAGGGAGATTTCTTCTGCGAACGTGTTGGTCACCTAAGTCACTGTAACCCATGAAACTGTGCACAGCCCTCTGGAGCCCATATTAGAGAAAATGTCATTACCTCTAAATCCCAGCCGTTCGACTCGAGAATATTCTGTGCTATGTCATCCTCGGATATACCAGAAATGTCCTGAAACACAAATAAAATATGCCTAAAAAGACCTTAAAATGTGCGAGTGCCGAGAGTCGCATCCCAGTTAGCCTCGAAGCACCCCCAGACGAAGAAACCTCCACCGGCGTCGCCATTCAGACCGAAGCATAGGCTGTAGAGTATGGGGTAGCCAATCAGAATTTTGATAACAATGTTTCGGTATGCATGCTAGGTAATTTGAAAGCAAATTTAACGGATTCATTGCCTTATACTCCGCCAATTATGAGACAAACAGTAAGTGGGTGTAAAGAAATCATACCCGAAGTTAACTAGTGATGAAAGTTAATAATACATGTTGTCAGATAAAAGAACCCCAGTTCCATTAATCTAATTGGCATAAAAATTGGTTTAATTTGGCGAAAAAACTCGCAGCTCAATTCTATAATCATTCTTCAAGCGTGACCCTGGAAATCCTGAACCTGAACGAATGAATGCATATAAAAATCGATGATATACAAGTAAATTCCGCAGTAGTGAATAGGTCCCCGTGTAAAAATTTAAATGTGGACATGAGGTTTGCGACGGTTAGTGGTTTTTATCGGAGCACACGCAAAAAAACCACTTTGGAAAACGCATGTTTTACCATAACAAGCCAAAAACCATGCTCTATTGATAAACAATATTTATTTATCCGTAACACACATTGGCGGGGACAGCCACTATACGTTTTTTAATGGACCTCCTGTTGATTTTCCCCGCAATTTTCGTTTCCACTTTACCGTTAAAATCAGACCATTTTGCGGCGATTGCGCTAATATGACCTGGTGGTATTTTGTAGCCAATGTTGGCCGTTATAGATCGCAAGTGTCCCTTCGTAGTGGTTACGGCAGACATCATTTTCTATCAGTGTCTAGGTAGAAAAATTTGAAAGACTCCACAGGCTAATTTTCATCATAGTATTCCGCCGAAGCGGGTTTACGTGTTAAAGGTTGCGATTCTTTAAGGTTGTGATAATCACATGATTCCTGTCCTTTCCAACATCCACATATTGTAATTTTGTGAACAGGTCCGTTGTGCCCAATTTACAAGTCAACCTTTTTGATGTCTGAAACCGATAAATTTCTATTTTACCACTTATTGTAAATTATATAAGAAATCCGTTACACTTCTGTCCGTTCCTAATGCAAAATGTCACCCTTATTCACAACTGATACGCATTAAAAAGCAACTCACGCGCAAACAAAATGTACTGCATATTGTCGAGTCTTTAATATCCTTAACCGAAATGCCAACCTCCGACGCAAGCGATCATCTGTTTAAACGCGCATGCTTGTTCCCCGCGTACTCTCAGGTCATGAATGTTGTGAAGTTGAACGGCGTTAAAGTTTATAACTTAACCTCCGGGAGATCGTTGCCGGAATGGGCCTCAAGAGCCGAAAAGCGCAGTCTTCTAAGGAGGGATCCTGGTGCCGAAAGTCACATTGAACTGATACATGAATTAGAAATGCCTGACGCCTCTACCTATGTAACCTGCTCCCCCGATCAAAAGTACCTCTTCCTTCTCGGTCGCTATAAGCCTCGTGTTCGCTGCTACGAACTTAGGAACTTATCAATGAAGTTTGATCGTTGCGTTGATTATTTGCCCACGCGAATGACATGCCTAAGTGATGACTACTCAAAATTTGCATTACTGGAAGAGGAACGGTGGGTCGATGTTCATGCGGCTGGCGGTCACCACTTTCGTTTTCGAGTTCCCCGCCCTGGTGTTGAAATTAACTACAGTCCCCCCAAGTGTCATCTTCTTATTTCATCAAATGGTAGTGCCGTCTATCGAATGGATTTGTGCGAAGGCAGATTTACCACTCCCTTAATATCCCACTCTCTTACCGATTTGGACGGTTACAATGCGAGCTGCTACATGCCAGAACTCGATGTTCTTCTCTCTGGCACTACTAGAGGCACTGTTCAAGGTTGGGATTTGCGAAGTGGGGAATGGACTTTCAACCTAGACTTGTTTTCCTCAATTAACAAACCATCACAATTAAGTTCTTTCACTCGTTTTCCCTGTTCAACTCTTGCATACAAAGACCTACTTAATTTTGCTGTTGGTACAGCTGAGGGACTGGTCCACATTTATGATATTCGTCAAACAAAATGCCCATGGCATACCAGAGACACTGAGTATAGAAAACCCGTCAAGACCATCAGTTTCCATGAAGAAAAAGCTTTAGTGATGGTTGCCCACTGCCTCAAGATATGGAATATTGAAACCGGCAAGATGTTCGTCGGGTTTGAAACTGGCCCCGTTGAGATAAACTGGATGTATCACTTTCCTAAAAGTGGTCTTATTATGCTCGCAAATGAGTCTCCTAAAGTATCAAGTTACTTCATACCGTTGCTCGGCGAGGCTCCCTATTGGTGTAGTTATTTGGACCAGTTAATAACAGAGGTCGAACCCGATGTTACGACTATGTATCATGGATACAAATTTCTGACAAGGCAACAGCTTCTGGAATATGGTATGATGGACCTAATTGGCACTCGGTTCCTCCGTGCTTATATCCATGGTTATTTTGTGTCAAACTCACTTTTCATGAAAATTCAGGAGAAAATCAATGCGAATTCCAACGTGAAACTCTCCACTTTACACAAAGACACGGAGATTGTGACGAGAGAAGACAACCAGGTGACAACCGCAATGGAGATAGATGAGGCGGCAGAAGACAAGCGCTTCGTTAAGTTAAAACTAGCCAAAATGGGTTCCGACAATGTTAATTATGACTCAGACTTAATTCGAATACATCGCACACGCCTGGAAAAGAAACGACAGAAGAAGGAGCTTCGTAAAACAAGAGCAGCGCGTGCCGACGCCCTGGTTCGACAGAAAGATCAATAATGATGTTGCTGATTATTGTGATATAAATACAATTCTCAGATTTATCATCTGGATTTTCTTTTTCACCCATAAAGCGAGTTATCTTGCCAATTTAAAGTACATTTTAGAACTATGAATCGAAGTAAACGTCGTGGCGGGATAAGTTCTGGTTTCGCAAGTCTTCGAGATGGCGTGAAGCGAAGGCTTTTTGATCCTTTCGCCGTTCCTGTTATTCCCGACCCCCAAACTGTGATTGCTCGACTAATTCCACTCCCCTTTACTGATTCTACTCAACCTCATAGCAGCGCGGAGGCCTCACAGAACTGTTTTCATTTGCAACTGGTATGTGAGAAACTAACTTGTGGAATCTGATAGTTTGAAACCAAAGCAGTTACCGAATACGCTTTTAAATACGCATCCGAAAAACGAAGGTTGTCCGGTAATGCTAAGAATGATGGCTTGATGAAGCCGGCAACATCGTGCATTTCAGGGACGCAGTCTTCTCTCGCCCACCTTCTAATGAAAACCGACGAAATAGACTTCTGGAACAGTGGGGTTCTGACCCTTCTTTCAAAACCTTCTGAATGGTTAGTTGGAAGGCCTACTATACATGAATCTTTTATGCCTAAAACATTGGTATGGTGTTCATATTTGAAAGTTTAGGCGAATGAACGGCTTTTTACATCTTATCAAGGTATCCAAGTGAGCTTATGGGCAAACTAAAAAGAAAATCATCTACCGTACATGGCTCAACGAAACGTGTCAGATTCTATCACCCGTCCGATGTTACCGTTGGGGATTCAACAAGCGAGTTTGTGTCAAATGAAATGGTGCTCGGTCCTCTCGATCGAAATGAGGGTAACCATTTTTTAATTTTGACAGCATATTAAAAGTACTTCGACGGGACTGGGTTATAGTGCATATATCTAAATAAACATAGCAGAGGATAAAGGTTGGTTTCGAGAAAAAGTGAACCCAATCGAGAGTGTAACGACGAAGATTCCACTGTGTGCTGCTCGTTTAGAGGGCCCAAAACTTGGAAGTAAAAAATATGCTATAATTTTGTCCAGTATTGTTTAGAGACAGATCTTACAACTCATAGATGGTCTGTTTTTTTGGTTTTCTTTACTTGCGTAGATGATGACGAGGATGCGTTGAAGGGAGTAGGCGATTCTGGCGAAGCTGAGAACCAGGAAGACAGAGACTCTGAGGACGAGCGATGGAACGGAGAGCCAGTGGCAGATGATGGGGAAGAAGAGGAGGGCAATGACTATTGTGAGACCTATTTCGACAATGGTGAAGGTGACATTGACGACTTTAATGTCCAAATTTATGAGGTTGGCGAGGACCCTGACCATAGTTCTTACTATGATTGATGTACGAAATTACTTGTTGGTTACTTTGCATTGATCTACCATTTTTATGTGTGACCAATCCCTACAACTTAAAATTGCTAATACCATGCAGCCTACCCGAAAACTAGGTAAAACAAATAGAATGAATCTACACTCATCTACTTATCCAAAGGCAGTCCAGCATATTCATCATCCTCTTTTGCGAAATAAAGTCTTTCTACACCAGAGAAGACAGGATGTTTTTGCGACGGTCCTGGCTCTGCAGGAGCAACAGTTGGTCCATTGGTGATGGAACCTTGAACAGAGTGAGGGTCGACACGGACATGATAACAGACGGTGTCAATGGGTAGTCGATCAACGAGACCATCCAGTTCGTAGGGACATGGATGGTTACGACGGTGTTGGCCTTTAATGGCTGACTCGACCGCGGCTCGGAGGCGAGCAGCACATTCTGTTAATTGGTCATAGTGGATTCGAACTCCAACTTGGTTAAATTGGCAGTTTCCCAGCACCGCGAGCATCCGATGATGTGGGGGAAAGCCAAGGCTGCGTTTGGGCAAGGCGTAAAGAATGTGGTTGAATTCACGGATCCATTGCCCATGACTTACCTGAAGTAGTGAATTAAATACCATGGGAAACTAGTGGGCCTACGGGGATCACTCGCATCACGATAATTTCCGTTTTGTGGGACTGATATAATGCTTAATGGTTGTTAATCGAAACTAGCTATAAGTAATCAGTGTCTGGTAAGAATTATTTTTTGCATGGGTTTATAGCTCTAAGGTGATGTCAAAATGGGCAAGCCTCTAAATTCGTTTTGTTGAAATGATTCGTAAATAGCTGAAATCTGGCGATCGACAAAAATCGCTCACTAGGACAAAGTGGCCGTTATAGTCCATGCACTCGTTCTGATGAGGATTTGGCGAAGCAAAGGCGCAGGGCACTGGCGGCTGCCGAAGAGGTAACAATATCGGTGGTGGAGCAGCGTTCGGAGGCACTTCGAGTGAACCGCTGAGTGGGAAGATGGGGTCTGGTTTCGTGTGTTGATTCACAACGACCTCGCACAAATCGAAAAAGAAATTGAGCGCTCGCCAAAATATCTGCCAATTTCACAAACACGAAGACGTCTTTCGATTTACGCAGACAAATTTTGGAACAGATGAACTAAAATACTTCTCACAACTTAAAAATGCGAATAACAGTACTTCCAGAAGTAGCGAAATACACACAGTAAGTGTTTGAAGTTCTGGGTAAAGACACGAGACAGATAAGGCACATGATCTTTCGGCACTAATTCCTGGAATAATGGCACAAGAATGGCCGAGTGTACTATTTAGGCATTGTAAAGTGTTCCCCACCTGATGTCCACATTCACCCTGGTTGTCGCGCCACATTTGACAGCCCATACGACTGAGTTTAGTTTGGGCGATAAATTCATGGAGTTGAGATCTTGGTTTCCCACTATTTAGGCCAAAATCCTATAACTTTTCTTATAATGGATGACAGCACCTACTCGCTCGCGCATCAGAGAGTTTGTAGATAGGGCAACGGGTGATCGCTCGTAACTCCTTTTAATGATTTCTGCTGTCTATAATAAGGAAAGTAGGCTGTACAAACCATAGAACGCGACAAGATAGTGCATTTACGGGCATTTTGAGGGCAGCCATCAGGAGAAAAGACGATCTCACAGTTAACCAGTAAACCCCCTGCTGGGAAACCAATCAAAGCTAAACTAAAATTTCGTCAGACAGCAACGGGCTTCTCTGAAGTTGTAGGTTAAGATATGGAATATATTTATAGCCAGTGAAGTTAATAAATTAAGAGAAAATTATGGCGTAAGGAGTAGGGTAATGCCTTATGTAAATTTAGCCCGAGTTTGGACTAAACATTAAGCCGTATCCAAAGATACTCGGATGCTAAGGGCATACACAGGAAGCCCTCTTCAGATCACTGGAAAAAATCCCGTCAATTTGAAGATGTTTGAGGCTGGTCCCGACGTCTTTCGCTTGATTCTCCCCGGCGGGCGTAAGCATTGTGTCAAGGTGGCCTTCACCAAATCAATTTAATAAGAAAGCTTAACCTTGGATTATCTGTGCCTGATTCTCATTAGTTTGCGCACTAAGAAAAAAGATAAACATACAACTCTTACTGTCGTACTATGGTGAGGTAAAAATAATTCTCCTTGCTGGGCGCCATCGTAATCTACACACGAACTTCACGTAAGCGCCGGCGGTTTTATAAAATTGAACTAATCGTAGATTTAACTGTTGACCGCACAAATCACTTATAACAATGCGGTAAGTTCTGTGTTGTTAAAAATTTGACTGAAACCTAATTTTTAAGGGAGATACCGTTTTTTTGCCCTTTGGAATCGCAAAGGATGCTGTTCTAGGTCTTCTCACTATTGACTCTAAGGCCCGCCCTCTTTTTAATAATCCTTTAATAGAGTGTAATCGTTCTCAAAATCCGACATTTATAAAATAATGACGAATTATGAGAAAGGTTGATTCTTATCGGTGATTGTGGAGGCGAGTCCTAGTCAGCATAACGCACTTAAGTATTATTCCATCCGACGTATATTATTTTTAAGTATGCCCTTTGCACCCGAACACAACTTACAGACGAACGCTATTGTTAATTATATAACTATTAGCTGTGTACATCGATCATATTAGCAGTATCACTTCTTAATTGAGAAGTATCAGACCCCAATTGAGGACCCGAAATTGTTCGTAATCACGATAATTCGAGAGCCTCTAGTCCTTTCAACGCCATGGTTACGGCCTTAGGTCATCGCACCAACGTAAGAGAATGGCAGGTAGTTCTATGCGTAGAATATTGTTCTATTTGTTCCCTACACATAATTGCTCTGCATTTCATCGTTATAATCGGACTTCGGCCTCAATAACCCCAACAAATATTGTGAAGAGTAGGCTAAATAAATAATAATTTAAGCACTTAAAGGAAACCAGTTAAATAATATTTATACGCAGAGGCTTTTAGAGTGGTGCTTCAAAAGAAGGGTTCTGCCATTATTACTGAACCACTCCATTATCCTGACAAGGTCGAACATTATGGGAAGTATACCGACAATGTATGGAAAGTTTTGGCACTTCTAGACTGATAGATTATGTGACAGAGAACAGTTCATAGTAACATTCCAAGCGATCTCGACATTATGTTAGATCCACAATACAGCCTCCTTAGATCACTGATCATCCGTTGCAATATCATGGAAACTTTCGCGAGTTAGTGGGCAGAGATTAATCTGCTGTCCCAGGCCTCTGTGTTTAGAGCAGATTCAGAATGTGGCGAGGTAACGCGCGGCGAAGCCCATCGTGCCGCCCACTGCTTGTGCACAGGCCCTCAGAACTAAATACCGTGTACCTCGAGGACATCAGAGCAAATTTCACCCTTAGTGGATCATGACGCTGAGACTCGACAGTTCTGGAATTTTTCGTTCTTCCGCTTCTTTGTTCGAATATTTATTGACTCTCGTTGGAATTATCTTTCCCTACTTTTCGTGTCATTTTCCCTTAGAGGACTGGAGTACGCTGATTTTCTGTTTTCTTATGACTAGAATGCAGTTACCGGTGTTTTAGCTACATTACGTGGAATTTCAGTTTTTAGCCTTCAAGTCTTTGGTTTTGGTCTGATGAAAGACAGTGGTTGTGCTCTTTCGGGCACCAGACGGGTGCTTCTAAACAGATATTGCACCGACTAAATGAATTTAAGTGAGTTTCTTTTTGGGTGGCGAGTAACGCCGAAATCACTTTTCTCAGTTTTATAGACTGCCTCCGTAGGTGAGGGTTGTTTGGACGACAAACACAAAATCCACAATCTACGGATGAAATCAGGAACTAAAAGGCATGCGTTTATAGTACCATTTGCACTCTGTTCATTTTTCGTGGACTGAATCAAATATTATAAGTGGGTTTTACTGTTTAGCGTCGTTTGCGTTAGCGATGAAAGCGGACTGTCCGGTTTGTCGTGACGCAAATGAAACATGAAGCCTTTATATTCTGCTACTTGAATTAACCAACAGAATCGAATTTACCAATTATCTCATCGTCCTTCGCCAAATACACTTCCTCGTAGGATCGCTTCGTCGCATCTTCTCCGCCAAAGTTTAATGAGCCTCGCACCGCTCGGTGGATGGCTTCGGCGATGTAACCTCAAGGATTGTATTCTCTTAGTCAATTTAAAAATGAAAAGTATGTGGACATGTAAAAGTCCCATCAACGAAGTTTATTCGTGAAGCATGGTTGGAAGAGGCGCAATGCGGTCGAGAGGGTGAGAACAGGGGAACGTCACAACCAGCCGAGACGGAGCAGGCCGCGCACACCGACGTCGCCCGCAAGAGCGTGTGGCTGCGTGCGTGCGTGCGTGCGTGCGTGCGACGCGCCATCCACAGCTGGTGTAATGAGCCATTCAGCCAATAGGAGTCGTCGGTGGTGCTCACACCGCTGAACGCCTTCGCACCACGCCAAAGTCATGTACGGCTACCGTCCAGGCGTGGCAGTCGCTGGTCCTCCTTACGAGTATGATGGTCCTAAACTTGTTCGTCAAGGAAAAGACATGGTAAGTTAACGGAACCTTCTTAAAAACGAGCTCTCCTAAAGACGCACTTTTCCGTGTTTACCACATCACCTAGTGGATGCCACTTAATATTGCATAAATCCCCCTTAGTATACCCCTTGAAAATGTGCACGCGAATAGGTGAGTTGTAAGCGAACTATTAACTCAGGCCTCTACCTCACTCCAACCGTGTGCCGTTGTATTTGACGCCAGAGTAAGAGCGAAACCTGATTTTTTTAATGATGCCATATTCCTTCCCCTTTTTGATCCTCACGCATGCAGTGTGGGTGTTTGCGTGTACATTTTGTTGGGAACTTTGCTCACATTGCGTTTGCAGTCACGCAAGTCGTCAATTTGTCTTGTCAAATTGTAAATGCCTCTTGAATATCGACTGGAAAAACCAAGTGAAAAATGCTGGAGACTTTGTCTCCTATTGCAAAAACGAAAATACCGAGTCATCTAATTTCCCCCGTTAGTGGCTCGATGGGGAAAAGGAACGTGTCTCCTCGATGCAGGGATGCAAATCAACGAAATCGTCGGCATGGAAGTTTTGGGCAGTGGCTCTGAGTCTGTTGATTATAATTTGCCTCATCGGGATCGCCCTGTGGGTGGCATGGGCTCGGTCCAACTCGGGCTTCGAGGGCGCTGACGAGGGACCCCAGGGGCCCGAGCTACCGCCCGCCATTTGCTACAAGTGCAATAATTACGCTCACACTATGGACGGCCGGGAAGTAAACTCTAACATCGACGTGGAGCGCGATGAAAGCGGCGCGGCGAATGTAGGCGGCGCCCTGGGTGTGGCTGTTGACGTTGAAGACCCGCAGCAGGAGCTCTGCCAGGAATTTGTCAATCGAACGGCGCTAGCCGAGACCCAATCCCCCGCAGACGACTGTGGCGACAGTTTGTACAACGGCTGCTTCAAAATGGTCACCAGGAGTTACCGACTAACTTCAAACGTCGGGCGTGAACAGCTGAGCGTCACCATTGTGACGCGCAACTGCGTCGAGATACCGAGGAGCATCCCGCTGGGCTGTTACAAGACCTTCGGTGGGGCCGGGATGGAGAGAGAAACGTGCTACTGCAAGGGGAACTACTGCAACGCAGGCGCCACCATCTACGGCTTATCTGCAGTGGAAACGATTCTGCTCCTCGTCGTAATCACCCCCCACTGAGATGCTTCGCACCCATTTTGTTCAAAATAAAACGTGTTCCCTCAATCCCACGCAACTTGGCGGCAACATTTGCACTCTCGTGCAAGGGCCAACGGGCACCAAAGTAGAATGCCAAGCTCCCATCACGGTTTAGGGGCGGTTGGTGCTAGGCCGAGTTTCGTCGCGTTTTCCTCGTTGAGAACGGGGCTAATGAATATTCGGCCACCTGACGTTGCATCTGCCGAAGAGAGAAAAGCTGTCATGTCTGCGGCATCAATTGGAGCAACTGCACCAGATGCCCCGAGTGCATTGATTACCTCCACGGTAAGGGGAGCATGCCTATGGTGCCACACAAAAATCATTGCCTAAAGACGACAACCAGGGAATAGTGCACTCCTACGAGGACTCACATCGACGATATTCAGGTATTCGAATCGAAGTCAAAGTCACTTTTTGAGAATTTTATGAAAACTGATAGACAATAAATAAAATCTAATGCTCAGGTATACAAGAGAACTTAAGTAGGTCTATATATAGAACCGATAAGATACAATAGATGTTAGGGTATGATTGTCTTAAAGAGAGACAGAGCCTCGAACAACAACTCCTTAGTTTGTTGATCCGACAGCAACGACAGCTGTTCGCGTAGGACACCCAGTGTCTGGCGTGCACGTTCAACGGTGTCGCCCAGTGGTACGTTCTCTGACGTGACCTCACTGGTATTATCGGCCGGGGTGGCCTCTCTTTCTTTGTGCTGTTCTCCTGCTTCTTCCCCACAATTATTCACCTAAAAATACCAATAAAAGCTTATGTAGAAGCAATTTGTTACAAGTGAATTAAGTACGAAATAAGGATAAGTCCACAACAGCGAGTGCCACGTGATTCGACAAGTCCCCCAATCAACCCAAATATTATCAGGTGTGTTCGGAAGATTAGTGTAGTAAGTTACGCGAGTGGTGGCAGCAAATAAGAGCCAAGTATAGATTATGGTGCTGGGGGCAATCGTTCCACGGAAAAAACCTTGGGTTCACGAGGCCAACGTTGAAAGCAAACGGGACATCGGTAGCCAGCGGACGGGATGCCACAAAAAAATATAATACCAAGAAGTAGGTATAGGGTACCCCATTAGCAAAGACAATGTTGTTAACTGAATGTAAAAGTAAAGTATCAATCTTCCTGACAGGCAACAAATTGACAACATCTTAAAATCTTGTCACACAAACAATCCGACTTTTTCCCATTAATAATATCGGTCACTGAAGAGCACTTAGTCATGGTTACTGTGCACACCAAAATGGAACTACGAACCTGTTTTTCGGTTTGTTCTGCTTCATTGTCAAAAGCGATAGTCGCGTCTGAGTCGTCTGGCTCCTGACTACTCTCTACCACATCTCTTTCATCACTTATTTCCTCCTTGGAACCGACTATCTCCTGTGTCTCCTCGATCACCCCATTGAGGGAGACAGGCCGATTGGTTGACAAGCCCTCATCGATTGTATTGTCTGTAGAAACTTCAGTTTTTACCACTTCTTCGGTGGTCCCAGCCGCTATCCTCGTCGGAAAAGGCGAAAACAATGAGTCATTGGAAATAAAAACTTTGAGAGGCGATGATCCCCTGGCGGTGAGGGCATCTAAATCAACTTGAGTGCCTCCCGGCGTGTGGACTGGGGAACCATGGTGTCCTGACATTGCGAAGAGACGTCTGCGAGTAAGCGTACGTGTGCGAATGCCAGCATCCACGGAGCCAACCGGAGAGCAGCGTAGGCATTCTCGCACTGGGCGGCCGATCGGCGAGTAGCGTCTGGGAGAAGTCATTTTCCGACGATTGTTCACCAAAGATGAGAGCGACGGGGGCGAGTAGTTCACCATCAGACGTATATCTTTGGCATCACTCGTAAATTTGAAGACAAAAAAGTTACTCGTTTATCGAAAGCAAAAGGACAATATCGACCCCTTTCCAATGTCTATAATTGGCACACGAAACCGTGGAAGCCACATAAACAAGCCAATGAATTTGTACAATTGTCACACATCGTACGTTGACTTCCATTGAGTACTCAACATACCTGGTGACTGGATTATCTGCATGAAGTTTGGGCATCTCTGCCGGCTGTGAGTTGGTAAAGCCCGATAGGGCCACTTCTGTGGAATTTGTCAAAGCAAATGGTGCCGTTTTAGTAAACGAAACACCTCCAGTTAACTGTGAATTGGTGCACGATGAACCAGATGAATCAAGAATGAAGACCGTTGGTTGTTCAACGAAGGAAACACGAGTCCTTGGACGCGGTGACGTAATGTCACGCAGAATTCCTAAAAACACAATAACGTGCAAGGTTCATCAAAGATATGTATCCAAGAAAAAGATGCAGAAAAAAAGACATAAAAGTAGGAGAATGGTATGATATCTTACCAGGCCTAGTACCGGGTGAATCAGATTGTTTAATGGCGGGAGATGTTCCAGGAAAGGTGTATTGCAAATTTGTTCTTGGGACCGAGAGCGAATTCCGTTGTTTAATCCTTTCCGCAGCTTTCGCAAGACCCATTTCAAGGATTTTTTGAGCTCTTATACCTGCTGGTCCTAAGCGAAAAAGTAGGGGGCAAAATACCTATTAGAGTCTACGGAGTAAAATAACCATTGCATCAGCATACTATTATGACAGGATCTAATAAAGATGTGTAAATAACACAGGAAACATTTGTACTCCTTTGTCAAGAAATAATGAATTTATGAGTGGAGCTTTATGTACCTCCAGAAGGACTTCTTAATATAACCGTGCCAACGCGAGACACCATCGGTGATGCAGAAAGCATCACAGAGCGGACAGGCGAAGAGGGAGGATCGTACTGTTGAGTGGTTTCTATTTTGGCATCAATAGAAGTCTCCTCCTCTTGAGATTTTGTGTCCGTCAGAATTGAAGGATTAACAGTAGTCGGTGTTTTTTCCGCCTCATCATCTTCGGAAGCGTCTTCTGAAAGTTCTAGCCCCAAACACGTAGGCGCTTCCTCTGTTGGATTTGAAAATTCTATTAAGCATAATTGGTTGCACATCACGAAAACACTGTTGTAAGAAGCTTGCCTTCAAATGCAGGTTTAGAGAAAGTAACATTGTCTGCGAAAGCATCCTAAAGAAGGAGAACGAGGTGAAGATGATCGAACAATAGTGACCCAGAGGAAAGGCACTTACATGCGGTGATTCAGTATCCAGGCCACCGGCTGTCTCACCCACTATTGCTTTTTGCGATGCTTGCAATGTCTCAGAGGGAGATGTAGCATTACTATATATCAAACAAAACCATGAAACTATACAGCGTCACACGAAAAAATAATGCACAGAAAACTTTCCTCGAGTAATGCCAATAGGAAAAAAATGTTTTATTCATAGGGGAATTCATAACCAAGCAATAACAATTTTTCGAAATCCATTAAAACATTCCAGATTGACGCACCAACACGAAGCACTACCATTGTCGGTGATAGTTTTCTTCGAGAGATGCGAGAGCTCCGTGTCGACGGCTGGAGGCTGTTCTAGTTGTTCTGAGAACTGATCAGGAGCCTTGTTTTGTGTCGAATGCATAAACGATTGCGAGGAATCCACCGAAGACTGACTGTCCGTAGGACACAAATTAGAATTTTCCGACAAAACATCAATGTCCAAGTTGTTGTACATGGAAGGGAAATAGGCGAATCTACAAGCCAGGAAAAATACAGAAGTTAAAACTTCAAAACAAATGTAACATAAGACCGCAAATATACTTTTGATCATGCCGACGTTCCTTCTGATGCTCGGTAAGACGCATACGCTTGCCAGCTGGATCCGGTGGAGGAATAGGAACAAACTAAAAAGATCAAAAAAATGTTGAGATATCTCTCATTTCGTAGCCCTCTAACAGTATGAGGCGGCTCCCAGGACACAAAGAGCAATAGAAATAACATTATTAACTAGATCTCAAGAATGAGTTAACAAACACTGATGAATTAGTGGCAACTGACTCATCATTTGTTCATTACATCAAAGTAGTTTTTCGCACAAAACACAGGTTACCTGAGTAGATTCCTCTAAATCAATCGATTTGGACAGTGGTTTGCAGTCTGACTTGACCGAACGCATTCTTTTCCTACTACGAGGAGGCGGCATTACCGTTGACACCATGGAAGTTGAAGAACAAGCACCTGCAGTAGACTTGTCGTCGAAAGTCTCATCAAAGAGGCGGCACTGAACTTGGGGGACCGGTGCTGAGCTCGGTAAATCGCTATCATCAGATCCGGCTGCGGCGGGGGGGGAGGGGGGAAAGAAATGCAGATAATCGAGGAGAGAAACAGAAGACACTAGTCTGTCTAGCAATTAATGAACCAAATATCAAGAAGTAAAACAAAAAATAAGCGCAAATGAATAACAAGTTATATACAGAATTGGTTGGTAGCTTGGGGTGCTGTCAGAGAGAGCCGTCTGCGAGTTACGATATAAGGTCGGCGAAGAGGAGGGTCCCGAGGGTCGGTCGAGGTACCGAGATGTCGTGAGGCTAAAAATGAGCCGTACACTGACTGTTTCGGAGGAGTTTGCAGGGAGCTGCTGGCACTATCAGCAGGACACGAGGTTAGCCCGTGTACTTGCTTTAGTTCGTTTGCTTGCCCGTGCCGCTAAAACATAAGGCCTTTTAAAAAGTGTATTTAGTCCAATTTCGTTGCATGGTAGCTAGTGTTCGAAAAAAATATTTTTCATGTTAGTACGGTTTATTTTGACCCCAAGAAAGGCTGTGGCAAGGCTACATTGCAGTCTACCCATAAAGAGCCACAAATGCCGATCGAATTTGTGTAGACAAAAGCACGCACCCGCTCAGATGTTAAACGGGGAGGTGTCGCTCCCCTATTCCCCTTAACAACTTTGGATGACTGAGGGTTTCTTCGACCTTTTCGTGGAACCGCAGACTTCCTTGTAGATTTTCGGGGCGGATCATTTTCCACCTCGTCCCGCTCCTCTATTTCCTCTGCTAACAAGTCGGGGGAAATCCAATCAGGAAATGTGGCTCGGCGACGGAGCGAGATCAACGGCGAGGCAATATTAACCAAGCACTTAGAAAACTGACACGTCAGATCACGAATTTTATCGCGCAGATCTGTTGCCTCAGCGGGTGTTGATACGATTAATGTGTCCCACAACGACACAATGCACAATATGAAGAGCTTGTAACGGCGTGAAATGGGAGATTCTTAAAAAAAGAAAGCAAACAGTTACCACATTTTGTAACAACTGAAACTAGAGGTCCTTTCCTGGTGCCTTTTAAAAAATTAAGGAAAACGATAATCACCGTAAGTAATTGGTTTATTACGTCCCAATGAAGTCAACGAAGCGTCATTGATCACGGGAGCGACGGCATTGCGACAACTGACTTTGGAGATTGGGTCCGAAGCTAAACATACGGCGGCCTCAAAGAACATCAACAACTGACGAACTGCATTCCCTGGTAATTCCAAAGGCCTCAACTCCTCAGCCTTTTGCTGTTCAAGATTTTCAACAAGACCGGCTTTGCAGAAGCACTTCTGAAGGCGATTCCATGTGAGAGTGATAAACGCCTCAAACTGAATTGATGTGCGGCAATATGCCATATTAAGGTCAGGAAGTTAAAAATGACTTGCAAATTACACTCAAACTAACCGCGGACACGATGGTGACATAAACCTCTTCACCACCAAAAGATGTAAATTCTGATTTGAGACGCTTTGCGAGAGCAAGCAAACCCGGAGAAGAGCGTTCAATCAGTAGGAGAAGCATCTCTACTGTAAGTATATGCCTCTAAAACAATAAGTAGTTGAACTAGTAAGTGAAATTGAATAGATTCAATTGATTGAGATACTGCAGTAAAGCAGGTTGATTAGAATAAAACCACGTGAGCATGGTAAGCCTTCGAAGTATGGTAGAAGAAATGCAATGTCTTTGAGTCATCTAAAAATAGTTCAAAATCGACCTGTAAAATAATCCATAGGGAATGTAAGAGGTTGCGTGTGACTGATTGAACTGGCTGCCGATTTTGTTGCTGCTGCACACTTTCCAAAAAGACCACCTCATAAAGATCTGTCGGTGAGGGTGGTTCAGTCCTTAGTGTCCGTAAACCCAAGGGATTCCGAGACCTATTGCTTTGCCGCTGTGATGGTGAATCAAACACTGAGTTACAAACTGACATCTAGGAAATACAAAACAGCGTCAAGTATAAGAGATTGTGTTATCTCCACACAAAACCAATCAGAGTACTAGCGTAACTTGGGCGCATTAGAAATTGAAGAATAAAATCATAATCGCTATGCTCATGAGTACAAACCTCACATTTTCCCAACGGCAAGACGGCAAGACAACAAGAAATGGCGTCTATAGGTCCTGTAATTTGACCTAATGGTCTGTTTTGATGAACCCGCCATTTTGAAGGGCTGAAAGGATCTTGGATTGGAAAGTAGAACATGATAAAGATTTCATTTTCATGTAACCAATGGTTTGAAATATTTGCAAACACTAAATCAGAAATAATCGATATAGGGCACATGTTTAAGTGATGAATTCGAAGCATAGATAATACCAAGACAACAATACACAAAGCATACATGACACTTGAGAACAAAGGAATAATCGATCTGGATAGAAAAGCTCTGAGTGAATTCCTCTTCAATAATTACTTTAAAATACAGGCTAATCAAACAACCTTTGAAACTTCCATCGGCACGTTCGGCGGAGTTAACCATGAAGGAAAGGAAGTTCGACACAACACGGAGATTGATCTTCTTTCCACCCTGTATAAAAGAAGTGTTTTTCTTTTCAAAAAAGTGTGATCTTAACAGTAAGCAAGAGGAGTCTCTCTTACCTCAGAAGCTTCGCTCCGAATTAATGCGATAATCAAGTCACTAAGTTTATCAATCCACGAATTTATAGGAAGAGCCGTAAGTAAGCACGCTTCCGAATGTAAGATCCGAAATAAACCAAATAATGAGTTGAACATCTTTTGCTCAAGTTCAGGCTAAAAGGGAAGTTCCAGTTCAAGTGGTATACACCAAATACACGAAGTTGAGCACATAACTAACCGAGGGTGAAACAATCGAGTTTCCGGCAAGGAATACGGGAGCCAGACAGAAAGCAAACATTGTAGACAAGTCAGAACTCAAATTTTGTGTTTTATTTTCAGCACTACCTTTCGGCAAATCGGTCACGCGCTTGTGTATGACGGTAAGCTGAGTAAGGCGGTCGGCCAGGCAAGTCCACACTTGTAGACCCGCCTCGTTCACCTTTGATGTGTTCAACTCTACCGTCACACCTGGAAAAATCAACCGGCGTAAACTATGCAAACTGGAACATTGTTAATGGATGGACAAAGGACAAATGTAGATGTCAAAGAAACGGGAAGAATCAAAAATTTCAAGGGAAAACTACCGATAGTTACAAAAAACAGTCCTCAAAAAATCAATGATTGCAGTTGACTTACGGGATAAGGGAACTGAATAGAGATTCTCCAGAAGTTCAAGGTGTCTATCCACGAAATTTATGCACTCGGGGACAAATGCCAAAAGAAGCTCACGGGAGAGACTAAGATGGTCGGCGACTGTAGTGAAAATGGTTTCAGTCTTTACGGCTAACCTAGCATCCTTCTCTACCGATTCGACAGCCAAAAGACCAAGGTCCTTCATAACGCTAAGTGAAAACCGTAATTAATGCATTTCATTGTGCCACCGAATATTAAAATTCCCTTAAGTTTAAAAATAAAACTATGATTTTTAATTAAGAATAAAAATTAAATAAAACTATACTCACTCCTCTTGAATTAGACCTTTAGAAAAATTGGGCGAGCAAAAATCACGATGTGAAATCGAGATAAGACTCAAACAAGAAACCGATATATTAAAATTCAAAGTCGACTTGAGTTCTGACGATAATTTTTCGAAGTCCAAAGAATCAGCAACTTCATGAAGAATAATCTATAAACAAGGTGCTTGAAAATAGGAGTAAAGTTATGTGCAAAGCAAATAATGTCCAGCATCTCACAACACAATCATGAAGACTGGGGTTTTGGGAGATATCAATATCGGAAGGTTCTATTAAGGAACCAGAGGGCGAATCACCGCTCCCGTTCTGCGGGGAGACGAGACGTAGGGAGAGTTCTACGCTATGTTGTATGAAGATTCTCCTGAACGCATCCTTTAACAATATAGAAAAATGGTAAGGGGCATCATGACTCAACGAGGTTGTCTATGCAATTGTAACGCACGTCAACCGGATCACAATCAGGGACAGCTTGTCGGACACACTTTAAACATGTTGTCCAAATATCACCAACTTTTTGTTCACCGACTGACTTGCCCAAACCGCTCAAATAGCGGAGCCAGTGAAACACAGCTACCAGGAGTTGATAATAATGCTTTGAAAGGAAAGAGGAGGAGACGGAAAGTTTGGGCACTAAAGTGGAAGACAGCGATAAGTAGAAATAAATTCATCAGAGTGAAAGATGTAAAAAATAACTGACATTGCATTTCGTCAACGAATTGCCCAGGTTCGATTTCAGGATATTCAAAAATGCAGGAAAAAACATGAGCAGCGAGATCTTGGGCTGTCGAGTCTCCATTATAAACTGAAGTTGAACTAAGGTGGTATCGATGGAAATTAGCTGGAAACGAGAAATCATAATTAAACTCATAAAATAAACCTGAATAATAAAAAAAAATAAGCATACGATCTCCAAGGGAAGCGGTAACGCTGATATATCGGCCCATGAGGTTTGCAAGAAACGGAGAGACAAACTGAAAATAAAGGCAATTTATGAGTTTAACAAATACGCAAATCCTGTAGCAAAGGAACTTGCCCGACGAAATCCATCAGAAAGCATCTTCTGTGGAAGAAAACATAAAAACCTCCACCAAGCGAGCAATCGTAGGATAGAATGATTAGGTTCAACGGGGAAGGCCCGGAGGACATCGAATAATTTCATGTATATTTGAGAAGTCATAGCTTCCTTTAAACCTTAAGAACGTAAGAATGACTGGAAGTACGTACCACTGGCTTCAATGTTTCGTAAGAGATCTAAGAACAAAGACAACGCTTCGGTAGGTAACTGAACTCTATGCAATGTTACACCGGTATTAGGTGGCGAAGCTCTTAAGAGGCATAAGAGAAAATCCACGAAAGATACGTATAAAGAAGTGGATAGCAAAACCTGAGCGGCATGTAGATTACGAGGAAATTAAAAACCAACCCTGGGGCAAGTGTCAATAACCCCCTTCATAACCTCCAGAGCAGCTGAAATGTTGCATTTGAAAAATTTGCTGGTAAATAAAACGACCATCTAGAACAGTTCATAAGGTACATTGGACGAATACCTTCAGTTCTTCATAAATCTCGTCGAAGGTAAAAGACCCCTTTGGATGATTTCGAAGGATCGAGGAAAACAAATTCGCCAACATTTGGACAAAATCACAATGCCCGTGTCGGACAAGTGGGAGTACACTTCGTAGGAATCGCAAGATGTCTTTATAATCAGGCAGTCCAGCAGTTTTATTGGAATTAATACTAGCTTCGAGAACCCTACAATTCAGAGCGAGAGTGTGACCGTAAGATGCGATAGTCCAAAAGCAAAAGTTCATTTGCCACGTTAGAATAGAACCACTCGCGAGAAAACTTACAGCAAAATAAACTTCGAAAAACTTATGCTCGAGGATAGATCTAGAAGGCATGCTTCCACACTCACATTGTCGATGCGTGGTTCAATCATTGCAGACACCTACTAGGATTAACGTTAATAAAACACTCACGATAATGGATGGGTTCGAAAGTGTTTGCATGGTTATCGCAGAAAGAAAGGTATTCAGACACAGTTGCCAGAAATCACAATTCGTATACTTGTACATGGATTTTAGAGTAGCAGCGGTCAAGCGGCAGAGCTCGTCGTGAGAAAAAGGTGCCCTAATGCATCACAAATAATTGTATAAATATACCCCGACGATAACAGCGCAGCGCAAAGCTTAACGAGAGATATGCATTCCTCCAAGCTAGAATGTGAAAATCGAGACAATATTCCGTCACCGATCCAAAACACATCCAAATCGATGTCATCAAAGCTGCAATTTGGGGCAGATAGGAGTCTATATGTGAAAATTAAGGGCATATTTACTTTTTCAAATCCTCCAAAGCGTCAGAAAACGCCTGTGAGTCGTGTGACAACTCCAAACATCGCTTCACTGATGCCTTCATCTGAAGCTGAAGGGACGGGAGTGGCTAAGATTTTGACGTGTCCGTGTGGAACAAAAGTTTTTTACGAGTTATACACCTAATCTGAGTAGGGCGTCCAACGAGCTTTAAAAATAATCAACCATGAGAATTATAAACCTTACACACAATATTTCGAATGCCACAGACCCCCAGATTACCAAGCTTTAACTTTTGAATGGCGCTGCTGAGTACACAAAATGTATCACAAGCCTAAATAAACAACCAGTTGACTTATTGTAAAACTTGGCTCCTGGCAATAAAAATGCCTCCGCGTATAACTTTAAGGCATAGCAGAAATTTTAAAGATTTCTTATTTGCTATTTTTATTTAAAGCAATTTTATTCCAAAGTTTTAATTTATTGATGAGTTTAAATGAAAATCTTGCACTGTTGCCTGTCCGAGTAGATGGTTAAACCATATTTTTTCATCTTTCAACAAACACCTGTTATTTATTATTTGCACAACTTTTCAATCTCTTTGTTTCGATGGCAAAATGGAAAGCACCATTTCTAGTTTCTTGGAAACACGCAAAGACTGGGAAGGCGTTGTCTCCATCTCCGCTACGGCAGCCGCAATTTCCAGCACCGACGTCAGAATCCCTAAATTCAGCTCTCTCAATGACGGTCTTTACTAATCTGTGATTGGAGGAATGCTTACCTATTTTCAACGAACTCTGCATTTTCCAACACTACAAGCTACTCGTTATGACATAATTTCTAAATATGGGCATTGCTATCCGATTCAGCCCTTTACCGATGATAGTCTGAAGTAATACTGATTGCTTTATTAAAGTTGCGCCGAAGTCAGGGGAACATTTGACAAGAATGGCACTCTAGTCCACGAACGGAGCGAAGTACGCAACTGAGAGTTGTGTGGAAATTAGCCTGAAAATTACTTCATATTTTAATAATTCCTCCCATAATAAACTTGAGAATGTCATTGTTTTACGTTAACCATTAGGCACTGACTCGCAACTGGAGTCTCACTTTCCTCCAATGCGTCATCTAGAATCCTCCCTACCAGATTTGTTGTGAAATTTCTAAACACACCTTTGTTGATGTTGTGTTTCTTGAATTCTTCCCCCAAACGTCCTTACAAACGGCAATCACAAATTGAATTTTTGCGGAATTAGTTGCCCTACTTTCATTGTATATGCAAAATACGCTTTAGTTGTTTAGAATACTTTCCAATTTTGGGCCACTCCCGAGGTCATTACATTGGTATTACATTGATATTACATTGGTAATACTAATAAGCCCACAGAATAATAAAACATTCCAACGTATTGCCGTACCATGTTGACAGCACATTCGTCTGCCCTATAGGTCTTTTCACTATTTTTTAGAAACATTTTAAAAGAAACTGTCCGCATATAGGGTGTTACGTTCTTGTGCGTTTTTGACCTATTTGTGACAAATTGACAGTTGACCTAATCATTTTCACGCAAACGACATGTCACGCCATTGTCATGATGCGTTACACAAAAGCACCCCCACACGTAAACATAGTTTCCATACCTATTAGTGGGAGGTTGACAACTTAGTGCCCAAGTTATAAAAGGCCTTCACCAAATTTGCCGACTCGTAACACTCATTTTTTTCCTTGATGATTCACTATAGCAATCATCACTGTGATGGAAGGAACGCAGCAAAGCTTGACTCTAACTGTGCTTTTAATCCTTTAACAGGCACTCTTTTATTGTCGTGACTTCGTATGACAACTGCACATGGCCTTCTTGAATGTTGGAGTCGTGGGCCGTCATGGAGTCCTCTTCACCTCTCATCTCTCGTGTTAAAGTTCAACGCAAGCCCTCAGTTTTTCTTGCCACTCACTGTGACAATCCAACAGAGGGAAGATACACCACGGAAGTGATTTCCCTGTAAAAATTAGTGAAACTCTAATTGAATTTCTTTGGCTGAGCTTCACAAACGAGGAGTGTTTATTTGACCTCGTCAACCAAACTAACTAGTCAAGTGGTGGACTAACTTACCATAGCGGCATGCGTGGGGCAGCCAAAAGAAAGTCCACAACTTAGTGGCAGATGACCCTTTTCTGCAATGATTGGCCAGTGTATAATGCCACAAGGAAGAAATTTGACACCATTTCATTAAACACTATTTACCACGCATAATGTATATTATCGAGGAAAAACTTTAAACATTAGGTAGTTTAACGGATCTCCCTTACAGACCTTTTTTCAGTTCCGACTCTTTCCCGACAAAATATCAGCGAGATTAGTATACGGTGATGGAATTGACTTTTTCTCTTTGGAATTCCATTAACCACCTAATTTTTCAAAAGGTGCCGTCTAGACAGACAAGAGGTAGGACGAAATTTGGCGGGTCGTTTGCCTTCCGAAAGGGCTTATTTTTTTCAGAGCCGTCTATTCCTAATGCACTCCGCGAGATCCAGGAGTCCGGTTGTGATTGCTCTTGCGGTGCACTGAAATAGAGTGTCTCCAGACGCACTGGAGCATTGAACATCACCAATTGCCCAATCTTTTGGAAGCGAAAATGGGAAGAGTTGGTTAACAAGACGGCAGCGACAGTGGAACGTATGTGGACAGATGGGTTCCACTAATTGCGTGTATAGTAGAGTGCAGACTCGGGTATGCTCGAGGAAAGGCCGTATGGCTATGCTTACGTAAAATTAGTGTTGTTAAATGTGACCCACACCCCTGTACTTCTAATTGTTATTGGCACTTCACTGTCACCTAGAAATGTGGTAGTATTCTGAACAAAGTGAGAGGAACATCCACTTCCCCTGTCCAATAATGCTGGGGTCCGACCCAAACAACCCTACCGTAGGGGCTAAATCAGTGTAAATTCTATCACGGGTCGCCGCTCTCCGGACAGATCAATGAAGTGTCAACGCGCGCTAAATCGCAATTTCACCGGCTGAGGATAGTGTTAGGACCAATCTGCGTACAACGGGCTGTGCTAATCGCTTACTGTAGTAGAAGGGCTTTTCAGCAAAAATGCACGACCACGGCGTTGAGGCGTCTCTAGCACCTCATGCGGTGGGGCCGTGAACTCCACCGCTTGGGAGGAGCCAGTGCGGGCATGTGACTGGATATTAAGTCAGCGTTGTAGGCTTATTCTGGAGAGATTTAAAGCTGTACAGAGCCTACATGCTGCTTTTTCCAGATGGTCTAGTGGCATGATAACTTTCTGCACTGATATGTTTGGGTTTCTTCCTGACAATACTTTTGAAATCTCCTTCCATCCCCTTAACCTTTACCCGCCTCAACAATGGCCACTCGGCTCCAACCACCCCCTCCCCACCCCACCCTCCAACCTGCTCCTTTCGAACTCGCAGTCGCTTCAAGTTGAAAAAGTTGTGCCTTCCTAATTTTCGCACCTTGAATGGAGGAGAAAAAGTGGCACGGTTGCTATGTATTTCCTCTCGGGTGGGTAGCAGACAGAATTGCGTTTTATCATCAGTTAGTGCCAGCGCACTGGCCCGCCACCCTAGCTGGCGTTGCTGGAAATGTCAGATTGGTTAGTCGCCGTCGGGGTGCGCGTGTGGCGTGCTGCCTCGGGTGGTGGGACGCCCTCTGGAAGAGGTGGAGGCGAGAATGGGGGAGCAGCAGTAATTTCCCTCATTTGGTTTTAGACAGATTTTTTCCCTCCAGTCCAACTATGCAAATATGGACTTTTATTTTCTTTTCTCACTATTTCTATTCTTCAGCCGAGCCTAACAATTAGACCGTTAAAATCGTAGGTTCCCAAGTGCACGAAATTATTAAAAGATATTTCGCGATTTACACCGTAGAGAAGTGCCTAAATGATGCATGTGAAGATGTCCAAGACCTCGCCAAGAAGGCGTCTCTAGCGCAATGGTTCTTTCACTTTGACTGCTCCTCACAGGGCTTCAACGCTGCCATCATCCCCCGATTCCACCTTCTCCAAATGATTCATTTATCGGTGGCAGAACTCGGTGAATCATTTCATAAGACCTCTTTCATTAGTGTGATTCATTTTGTCCCGCACCCAAAATGCAGCCTTCTGAGACGTTAATAATGGTTGTTTTAGTGAGGCGACACGGCGGGGGCGTGCGAGGAAGGCGGCGGAGGGTTGATTTTTACGCTCATTGTAGGAAAAAACATAAGAGCAGTGGGCATTCGGACGATGGAGAGAAATGCGCACTGAGAATTTCGATCGTACAACGTGATTCTAATTCCAATTTTTATTATGCCTTTCTTGTGAACAGGGAATGAGGCTGCCGGGATTGAAGTGATAGCTAGCTGAATAGTAGCCTTCTCCCTTACCCACTGGCGTTCGGCCCCCGGCGCAATCCGCTTATCATTCACAGTTTGCGTCTCACTCCCCCCACGTTGCACTTTCGTAGAAAGACGTATGTTATGAGGCCAAGGTAGCTGCCTGCATCATTGTCCAGCATTCTCACCACATGGAGGAGCTGTCAGAAGCACTGGGGGCAGTCTTTCACACCCATAAAAGGCAACGGCAGACTTACTGTCTTCCACAAAACCGCCGAACCGCGTGCCCGATTCATCGTGAATGCGCAGGGCCGTGGGTGTGCGAGCTGCTTCGCACATGTGAGATACCGTTGCTGGGAGAGAGGAAGGATGATGTACAACCGTCGAGTATTCGGAGGACAAAAAGCCCTAACTCCAATAGGAACGCACGCCTTTCTTCCCAAATATGTCAAAGTCAAAACATTCAGCCGCTTTGTCACTCCATTTTCAAGGTGACCAAATTTGCCACCCCACCGCGTCTGTTAGACGAAGTGGATTGAAATATGATTCTCCTCGGCCAGTGCAGAACTGCGAAATGATGTGATTTTTAAAGCGCTTCCATGACTGTTCCCTCGTGAAGAAGACATGAATGTTTCAAAACACCATGATTTTTACCCGCCAAAACAGGGTGTTGCTGTACCGTTTCGAAGGATGAAGCACCCGAAGGGAGAAGCAAGAGATGGGATGCGACGCCTTGTTGTCCTCAGATCAACCTGTCACGGAGAAGGCGGAATTCATTTGGCCTAATCCTTTGGCCATTGTGGCGCGTCGTACGCCGTGAAGGCGTTGGCGTCAACGTTCCCGCCGGTTTGGGCGAGGGGGAAGGGGCGGGCTAATGGGCGGGGAGGGGGCGCAGCGGTGCACCGACTGCGGTCCCGAGTGACCTCACCATGCGCCTGGGGCAATGAACCGCGCGGGCCGAGACGGCGGTCGCATACGCTGGAGCCTGCGCGGCCATGAGGCCGAGAGCGAGGTGGGCCTGGGGGCCGCACCCGGAAATTACGCTTACCAGAGCACAGACCTGAGCTCTCGAAAGGCAGCACGTCGTCAGGTGACACCGTGACAGCGGCAGTGATTGCTGGACGGGTTTGCAGGCTCCTGATTGGGCAAAGCTATTCTCGTGCTTGAGAGGTGCCTCTGCCTTCAGTACAGGTGAGCGTGGATAAACTAACACAGTTGCTCTGCCCTCCATAACGTATTTGTCATACCTTATCACGTCAATTCAAATGCATGCGAGAGGTTAGTAGTTGAGTGAGAAACGCCACAATTCTCCTCCTTTGAACGTGGACGAGCGTGTTATCTGAGGGGGTGAAAAACCGCGCCTTTGCCTGGTAACACCTCCCAGCAAGTAGGGTTCATTACAAGAGCGCCAACCTTCGGCAAATCTTGGAATGTGCTGTGGTGAAGTTGAGTGAGATACGCAGACAAAGGAAAGATGAGGAAGGCAGGATTTAGGGGCATGTCTGACGCGGCCAAGTAACTATTCATGCAGTCAAACTGAGCTGAATTTGATGGTGTCAGTTTTTCTCAAGGAAGACGGGGCTGCGACATTAATCTACCCCGGCGCCCTGAGGGCAGCTCGCGACTTCCACGCCCACGTGCGCACGGGGAGTGTGCGCCCCACGCCCATTGTGCGTCAAAGTGGGCGGAAGAGCTGCCAGGCCGAATACCACGGCGCGACTGCGACTCGGTGGGGCAGATTCATTGGCGCGCCGCCCGAAACTCCATAAAACCGCCCAACTGCTTGGCAAAACACCAGCCCCCTTCCCTCCTCTTGCCCTCACCCCTTCTCCTCGCGACGTCCGACAGGTGTAGCGCTTTTTCACACATGCGGACATCGAGACAGGGTTGTCCATATTTCACGCCTTATGGGCCGGTATGCGAACCTCGCAAGAACTGTGTCGGCAAATTAAGTATCAACCTCTAAGCAGAAGCGTCATAATAATAAATGGGGAATTGCGCCTCGAGGATCACGGAATAATTTCTTGAGACCAATTCACAGCGTTGATCCACAATTCGTGGACAGAAGGCATCGGGTACTTTAGTGGTGGTCAAGTGGGCTGGTTGTGCTGTGAACCGCGTACCTGAGCAAGCGGATTGGCCCAGGCATCACTACGGAACGGGTAGTAGGGGGCGAAGGCGCATAATAATCAGACTTTATTAAAGCTGGAGAAGGCAACATACGAACGCTCACTCCCACTCATACGAAGACGCGTGTCGAAGCCTGTGACTCCACCCTGCCCCTATGCCCAGGACAGCATTTCATTTTCATGAGTGCTGCAAAGACTTGTTTGAGTTTAGTCAAAGCACTTATGGCGACCTTATGGCGACACCCGCCGTCTACTCGTCATCCCCTCGATTTCTAAGTCGCTGGGCTGCGTCCGGATGGCAACGCGGAAAGCGTCAATGACCTCGTTGCTTCGTGTCTCGTCAAGTTCCGCTTGCCCATACGCGCGCACACACAAACAAACAGAAGACGGACAGAAATCTCTACGCTGTCGCTGGGGCGCCAGTGGTCGGGTGGGTGAGAAGGAGGCAGGGCAGGCAGCGACGCTCGCAGGTGTGCTGCTGCAATGGCCGGAAGTGGGGGATGGAGGAGGACTCTTGCGTGCCTTATCGCCCGATGTTTATCACCCCCCCCCCTGCCCCTCGGCTTAATGAACACGTACCTGCTGACTAAACACCACCGACGCCATCGAGCGCGCAGGCGTGCATTCGCTCCAGACTAACCCCGCACGGAATCCACTCCCCCTCCATCCGGTCGCGTCCCTCCTCGCTCCGCCCTGCCCCGCCCCCCTCCCCTCCTCGCCCGCCCCGCCCAGCCCCCGCCCGTCTCCGCCGCCGCCGCCGCCGCCGCCTCCGGACCTCGCAACCAATTTCCCTCATACATATCTACACACACACACACACATATATATATACGCAGAGACGCACAGACGCATGTGCATACACACACGCAACCAACACAGCAGGTGAAATTGTTGTGAAGATTACCTGCCAACCCGCTCGCCTGCCTGCCCGCCAGCCCTCCAGTCTGCGTGCTTGCTTCCATCCTTCCTTGCCTGCTTATGTGCAGAAGTTTTCATTGATTTGAGGCTAGAAATACACAGTTAATATACGTGTGTCTTGCGGGTCGCTGCCACGGTGCGCACATCGGTAATCGCGGCTTTACACGGGGGAAGCAGCGGAGCGGGCCGGTAAACATCCGGGGCACGCTGCGTGGAGGTGGGCCATGGCGTCACAACACCCCTCCCCCCCCCCCCCCGAATGCCATCCACAACGGCCACAGTCACCGAGCGCACAACTCTCCTCGACCGTGCCGAGTGCGAAATGCGACAAAATTTTGTCGAGTAATTCGTGTCCGCCAACTGGATTGGCTGCCTTTTATCCATTTAGAACTTGTCGCCCGACGGCAATTGGTAGTGACTGCTGGGAGGAGAGCCCAAATGAGTTATTTTAATTCACCAGACTTGTGAGGAGTCAAGACTCAGACCCAACTGAAAAATACCTCTTACTTCCTCATTTCCAACAATTTGGCCACTGAGGAGGGCTTAAAAGAGACCCTACCTCGAAATGGCGGGTAGGCATTTACGATGCCAGGGTGTCTTCGAGATGAACCATTCATCCAGTCGAATTAATGAAGCGCCTGAAGTGCCATTTGGACGGGGTGGTCGACAGCCCTCGGTCCCCTCGCCCGGACGTGCAAAACTGCTAATTGAGTCACACAGAGGCCAGTGGGCGGGACCTCCGACCGCGCGAGCGTGTGCGCCCATCTACCCGAGGCCCAATTAAAGGCGGATTAAACGAATCTGACCCCCGCTGATGCTGAGGTCAAGTGGGCAAGTGTGCCGTCCAGTAAGATACCCGATATTAACTGAGCCATAAAAGTGGCGCATTCAAGGGCTAGGATAAGAGATAACTTGTTGCATAATGCAATAAAGTAAGGTTAACGCGAAGGATTAATCTGAAGAGAATGGTGAGGCGATTGTGTTCGTCGATAGGTTTAAGATCTAAGCTTGACAATGCGTTAAGGGAGGTGCCGATTTCCCATGTTATTGGCCCCGTCAGGGCTTACAGCCCAACCTCTCGACCGAGTTCTCTTATCCTGGTGATGCCGCGCACTCGGATTCTTTGCAAGAGGAAGGCGAGTATTTCAACAGAGCCCAAATTGACAGAATCAGCCGCCTCAGCAAAGCCCCACGGCAGCATCCCCAGCCCGATGCAGAGGGCGGCCTCAAGCGCCAAGCGCGGATGCTTGTCACGAGACGGAGGTGTCCCCCAGCCCCCCTTACGACAGCCCTCGTCCGGACATTTTTGCTTCCCAGTCCACTCTCAATGCCCGAGCCTCAGTCCCCATTCTTCTGTCCATCCTGAGTGAATAAAATAGCCCTGAAAACAATCATCACCACCACAAGGGGCCCTGTTTTGTCCCCAGAGAAAGTATTCCTCTGCCACGACAACAGCAAACACCGGTACTTTTATTATTCACTTGTAATGGAGCCAGAGTCCAAGTCAAAAGATAATTTTTAAAACAGAGGCCTTATGATTAATTAGCGCAAGGGAGGCTAAAGGTTACCGCTTTTTAGTGTTCAGCAGAAATCAACAGGTTTTGGAGTGTCAAGTTTGTTTGATTTGGGGCGGAGAAGTGGAGACCTCAGGCAGTGCCCGAGGTCAGATCACACCTGCTGATGAACGCCTCGTCTGTCCCCATCTCGACTGCGTGTTGCCTGACCTCTACACCGCCCCAGGGCATTCAACAATATCCCCGGCGGAGACCATTCGAGTCTCGTTGATACAGAACATTAGGGGCCGCCATCACACGGGCCTGGGATAGTGGGAGGGACTTCTTGGAGAAGCGTGCATGTGCGATGAAGTTAGTGTCCTGAGCGGCGAGCATGGAAGATTTCAGCGTCAGACTTTTCCCCTTAACGAAAAGATGGAGCATCTAAACGCCTCAGGCCGTCATTTATATCATCCGCCCTTCTGGCAGGTGAGCAGTAAGGCTTTGATTGGGCTATCCTGAACCGGGGTACTGGTAGGAAACTCGATTCTTTGATTGCTCCAACCACTGGCCTGAATTACTCTTATACTACGGTGGAGAGATTTCGTTGTCTCCCACCGGTCTGCATGCCTCGATGGATTGCCTAGAACCGGACGAAGCCTAGCAACAATGGGGGTTGGTAGTTGACACTCAGATGGTTAATAGTAAAGTGTACTGCGGACGAGAGGATGGAAGACCGCACTTGGAAAGCTAGTTAAAAAGGTTGATGCTTTAGTCAGGCGGGCGAAATGACAAGGCCTGGCTCACGTGGCAGCGTGGCGCTGCAAGGGCCGCAGGTGGGGAGGGACGAGTGGGCGTAAGGACGACGCCCGCAGCTCCACTGGTCCAAAGAACCGGGTCTCGTACTTGCCAGCTACAACAGGTCTTTGAATAGACAGAGGGATTAGAGGAAGTACAAATAAAGTTAATCACTCGTCGGATTTCACGTGTTTCCAGGAAGAAGCGGAACAGATAATAAAGCGATTTGCCACACTTGACCTGTGGTGTGGCATCTCTCGGCAGGCGTCTTTGCATTCGCGAGACAATCGAGCGGACTGCTGGGGGTGCAAATTGGCTTTGATGGGAAATAATTTGCCTGTACTCCTACCAGGGTGTTTATTTTATGATTCTAAGCGTTCTTGGTGCACGTAACAATGGAGGCTCAACGTTAGACCGAAGACGCTCTTCTGGGGCACGACTTAAGCCCTTTTCTGCGGCAACATCCACTCTGCGGCCCGACAGCCCCGCCCTCACCGCATGGGGGTGCCGCCTCACCTACCTGTGCCTGGGCAGAAGTGTGCGTAGACACGCGCCGAGACCGCCCCGCGCGCAACTTAGAGAGCGGTCGTTGTTACTTGGGCGGCAAAGAGGACTTTTATGCATGCAAATGGACGTTGAACGGCCTCTTATTTGCGTAGGGCAAGCAGTTTGGCTAAAAGTTTGCCCACTTCGAAATATTTTACGGCCAGTTTTCCACGAGGTCAGAGTTTTAACAATAGCGGCCAATTTGACGGAGCAAAATGTCGGCCTCTCCAATGCGAAATTTACGAGGGGACTCAGGCATCAACTGGAGGCTGGCGACTGACGTCTGGGGCAGAGGAGAAGCCGATCGGTGGGGCGCCAGTGCTTGGCACCTGCGCACACACCGACGCCCGGCCAGAAATTAATCCGATCTTTTGGCCAGCCGCTGCTGGGAGGGCAGGCGAGGGGGAGCGCCGCGAGGCTCGGACGCAGGCGCGGCGTGTGTGCGGAGCTGCATCCTCCCCCGCGGTGCAGGCTTGGCAGGTGCCAGTCGGGCAATTCTGCACGCACGCGCATGCGGGCCGCACCTGTTTCCCCCCCAACAGCCAATGGGGTGTCCGACTCGTCTGCACGCAGCCACACACTCGGGTGCGTGTATCCCCCACGCTGGCTGGTGCCTAACAGACGATTTCATACTGCCAACTCCTGCCCCGAACATTCCCATTATCTCTTCTCGCAGGTGATCGCCGATTGCTGCTGGAGGATTGGCTCGTCTTGAATATCGGCTCTCGCAGAAGACTCAGCAATAGGATTTATAGACCCATCTCGACGCCGCCTGTGAGTATTTGCTGTATATTTTTATCAGGAACTTGTTTTATTCGGGGCCTCTTTTTGTGAGTATTAACCCACTTCCAGTGTGCCTGGATTTGTGGTTGACTAGCAAAAAGTAGCTGGAGACTTCGCAATACGGAGCAGGGGGAAGTTGGGTTTTTGGCTAACAATGGTGGAAATTGTGTTCACCCCAAAATCAGTGCATTGGGAAATGCCAGCGCTTGACCTTTGCGTGGGCTTCCGCGATGTTACAAGTTGCTTGCACTTTCGTTCGAGAGAAATCAAAAGGGAGAACGACGACATGCTCGAAACACTCATGCATACCTGCCATTCATCCGCCATCTGCCCTCTTATGCACTTTTTTACAATCTGCAACGAAGCTTAGCTTTCATGACGCCTCTGCATTCATTGATTGCTGAATCTGCTCTTCATTGCTTATCATCGCATCACGCAGTGCAAGGTCGTTGCGTATATCATGCGGGAAAATCCAGATCCAATTCAAAATCACTCTGAACGGTGGACGGAGCTTCGCGTGGAGTGGCATGTTAAGGGGACTCCGAGGCTGCTGCCGTTGGTGGTGTTGACCTCTGAAAAGTGGTCTCCAACTAGTTGAAACACGCGGTACTGGCAGGTGCTGCTCACTGGTCGGGCGAAGTCTTTCTCCACCCGCACCGCCACTTTAATTGGCTGTGAATCGACCTGCACAACGGCACCGCGAGTGCACACGGTTGGAGCAGAAGTAGCAGCAACAGGTCTGCGGATGTCGTTGCAAGCAGACCATGATTCTCAATTGTACGCAACTTATGCTCACTGACTCACTTAGGCGCAGTCTTTCGCCTTAATTCTGACATCAAAACCCCTTTATACATAAACTCCGGGTTTACTGGCTGCGAGTTGCCCTGTCAGTGCTTACAGCCAACTCTATCTCCTCCCTCGGTCGTTTTGCCAGCTGTAGGAGGCAGTTACCAGTCAAAACAGCCTCGTGGCTGCACCGATGGGGCCTCGTGAAAGGTATTAGAGTCCTCCCACCTCCGGTGCGTTTTACTGTCAATCGCGAGGACATTAAGTAAATTCTAACGGACCCACACCGATCTGGACATCGACTGCTGTTACTATACGTTGATGTTGGCACGCCAAAGCAACGCATCAGCACATAGCTGGGCGTCATCACTCCACGGGAAAAGCTTTTCGGCGGAGACCACGGTTACTTTGTTGTCCCCGGTTCCCGACAAGCAGCTTAGGCGAGCTTTGGGAATTCTAGGCCAAGGCGCCCAAAATGGAATGAGGAAGTAACAAAGATTAGTGTGTCATTGTGGATTTTAAAGAGTAATTTATACAGAGGCGTGACGAGGCTTGACCCGTAGCGCGTTATCCCATTTGCCGTGCTTATGTGCTGTGCTGTGCTGTGCTGTTCTGTGCTGTGCTGTGCTGTGGAGAAGTGGCCTCGTCCATCTACGCATTTTGGCCTAAACAGCCAATGGTGATCCGGTCCCGCGCCATTGGATGCCGGCTCGACCCGCCGGTGGTTGTCCTGAGTAGGCGCCATGAGTAATGACGCCTCTGCCTATGCTTTCGTGTCAGTCGCTGTCTCCATGGCAAGAAGAATGTGTTCTTCTGCGGAGGACGGCTTACGATGCCAGCTGTAAAACTCGCTGGTCAGAACGGCGGCGATTGGACTGAGCATGTGGATAGTGGCCCTAACCAAATTCAACCCGTCGGTTATGCACTAACTCGCAGCACCGGTGACAGCTTAAGTTGGCAGTTCCGGGCTGGTGCGAATTACCCGAACACATCAACTCCATGAAAACCCACCCAACCACTTGTCCTCGCTCCCCCGTGGCTTGGCCAACTGAACGTGGGCATCTCGTGCTCCTCCTTCACTTGACACCGAGGCAGGGGCGCGCCATAAGCAGGCATGAAAAAATGAGCGTCGAGGCACTGTTGATTTACGGTGTGACAAGTGCCACGGATGAAGGTGGTCCCGGAGATCCCCTATTCCACGCCATCGGACAGGTTGCCTGATGGCATTCAAATGCACAGCGCCTGATCCAGAATAAGTTAACGAAGCTCCCTCGCCTTTTGTCATTTTCCATACCCAATGGAGCGGATATAGCGACTCAATTATTGCAGCAACACAGTCGCACTTGAAAAATGCAGTTATGAGTGCAAGAAGTGGGGTTGTCTACCAATGCGGCCTTGACTGAACGCTGAGAGTGCAAATTGCGGGTCGATGCCAAAGAACTTTTTGGGGCGGCTACTTTGGACGGTCTTTAGGGCACTGAGACGAGTCCCGGGTTGGAACGTGGACCCACCCGGATTTGATGCATATTTTGGGGGGTGCGGGAGAAGCGACGAAGCTGTGCCGCAGGTGTGTTCACCGAAAGGGCTGAGTTGAGCCGCACGATCTGATATCGAGGCTTTGTGAGGTCTGTCAAAGAGATGGCTACAACAATTTCCCCAGGCCTCCGGTTCTTAACTCGAATGTAATGGTTCCGTTTAACTGCTATACATTTTGTCAGTTCAAGAGAGGCACTTCGGGGCAGTGAATATGTGGAAATATCCCTTTGCAGGCAGGTGTATTTGTTTCCTCGGGCATAAGGTGCATGGAGGGTGAAGGGCCTGGTTGCGAGTTGATTGGCTAGTCAGCCTCTAATGTTGGGGAGGATTCGTGACGACCACCAAATCCGAACTGTTTGTCCTCCTACCAGCATCGCCTCCGGGGAGATTAGCTCTAAGCCTATTCCGTCCGATGACAGTTAACACAATCGGGACTTAAGGCATTCTTATTTCAGAAATTCAAGTATTCTCTTCGCCTCAGATAAGTTTGTTCACGCATTGAGGCGTCTGTATGTTTGTATGCATGCATGTATGATTGTGTGTGTGTGCGCGTGTGAAAGAGGACGTAGCCCCAGCTACTGCAATGTAACTGGCAGGTTGAAAAAGATAATTAGTTGGTGGAGGCAGCGGTCCTGGAGAGGAAGCAATGCCCGTGGCAGTAGTGCTAGCGGCACCATCATCATCAGTACCAGCAGTAGTAGCAACAGGACACAGACACACTCGCGATTCTCGCCTTAATCACCCCTCAGGGAGGTGGGCCGGGGGCGGGGACGGAGGTGGGAGCGAAAGTGGGGGGATGGTGCAGCACCTGCGCGTCGCGTCCGCATGCGTCCGACGCCCCCTCGCCTGCACGCGCCCACGTGATGCGCTGCTTCCCCTCGTCACGCCAGCCTCGCAGCCCCGCGCGGTCGCCGCTGCCCGGCGCTCCGCGGCACGCGCGCGCAGCGTGCACCTGCAGCTCGGCAGCAGCACCACCACTGCGGTGCGACACCCTCCAATAAAAACGACGCCACCTTCTTCCTCCTCCGCCATCTTCATTGCCTCTTTCGCGTGAAGAAGTAGAAACACCGGTGACGCAGATCACCGCGGTTGTCGAGTTCCCTTCGACAAACCCCTAAACTTTCCTTCTTTTACCACGAACGATTCATCTTAGGCGATCCCATCCACGTAGCCTTGGCAGCCCTCAACGGAAACAGTGAATATATGGACCGCGACATAATAGGACGTGGACTTGATCAGCCTCGAGGCCCTCGTTATGGGCGGTCTGTGCCAGACGAGCCCCACTAGACCCATAACACTCCCGACTCGCAATGACCTGTCTTTCGACTTGCTAATACCAAGTCATAGATGCGCTAGCATTTTCATGAGTCTTCGGGGTGGCGAGGCGCCTGCAATCCTCAGTGTTGTAGTCATGGCGGGTGGTGTTGAATTGGCTGTTTCCTGTCCGTGAATAGACTCGTCTGTGGCTGGAGGGTGTTAATCAGCATAACGAGGAGGTGTACAAGCGATGGACACTGGGACGACAAGATTCTCTCTTAATCCCGTGCGCACGATTTACCGCCACCTAGCCGTTTTGCACACTGAACCTGTGTGCCTACTGGGCGATTTTATTCCGTGAATGTGGCCAAAAGGAAATGTCCGCTTCAAACTGCCTGCGTCACTGCGGTGCATCATAGCGTTCAGGCAGAAAAGTAGATTTAACAGTGGCTTTCTCTCAGTGACAGGTAGTTCCAGAGGGCTGTCAGTGCTGCGAAGCCAGGCCGAGTTTTTTTCCATCGGAGGAGGAAAGGAGAGGCGCTCTTCCGGACAATACTAACGTGATCAACACTGAGTGAGTAGAGATTTGCACATTTAAGTCTGGAGACACCTTAATTTTAACGGTAACGCCGTTCATGGATGTTGAGAAGAAGACGAATAGACACAGACAGTCCCTCTTCACGAATTTCTTCATTCGATATACACGTGTGGAATTTATGTGCTAGACAACTTTGTCAAGCACACCCCAAAGGAGCGAGTTGGTTTCCTTTTGGGGTTTTTCACAAAGACTTTTCTCATTCTTTGTCACCCACAACCACCTCTGAGACCAAGTACAAAAAATGTGCCGATGAGAAGCGAGACCGGACTAGCGCGTGCATTTTTCTCACTCGAGGCAGCCTCCCTCCGCTCCCCATTGCAAATGTGGCCATTGAAAACATCGTGGAAGCCTTTCCGCTAAGTTTTACCGCATTTTGACCCTAACGTCGGTAAATTTAGTCCTCGTAGATTTTTCTTCACTCGAGCCCTGCTACACGACTGTGGCAAATCGAGGCTTCCGCCTCGAGGCGCGGAGAGCTTTTCCCGTGGTTCACTCCCGAGCGTGAGTACTGGCTGGCCTTGTCGCGCACATGTCCCATAATAGCCGCGCCGTTCCAACCAGGCATGTCCACAACCGCAGGGCAGACAGCCTCCTTCGGACACCGGGTTTAGCGCCTTCCGTGTCTTTCGAAAGGTCCACCATGATTATGGGCGTGGGGAGAGGAAGTGTGACAGCTGGAAACGTACAAATAGTGGTTAATTTGCGAAAAGAAGGACACAAGTCGTAGTATGCGGTTTTTGTGTTGCTTATAGACTGCACTATGATGCCAGACAAGTGTCCGAGGATCCCACCAGGTCAGGGCACGGGTTTCCTGGGGCAGACCGCGTGATGGAGCATGGGAGCTGGGGCAGGCGACTGTGCTCTCGGACACTGCTCCGCCGCATGCGGTGCGATGTGCCCCCTAGGGATTTTGCCAACACGTCCTTGTACGTAAAAGTAAATTGGAAAGGGATGGGACTGCTCTTGTATCGGGTTAAATCAGGCCAGGAGTGGAGTAATATGGCAAAATTAGGAGATTAAGGCCATGAAAAGCAGGTAGACACCTTAACAAGGGAAAATGCGAGGAATGCGTGGTTTAATTGACGATGCGGAGGTTATCACTCTTTTGAGTGATCATACACGGCCTTGGCCCAAGTGGCTCAGTTAGGCACGCAACCCATCCCTTGCCCCTCCGAGAGGCGCGCTCTCCCCCAATGGCCTCTTCTAATATTGCGTTTTGTGTCTTCATCTCCCTGAAAATCGTACATTCTTCGAGGTAGAGAGGAGTGGCACAATGGATATGATTGAGGAGAACACCGAAAGCAATCGTGGCATCTCGAAAGGACCAGTGGTTAGCGCCACGCTAAATGGCAAGACGTGCTACTTCGGCCCGCTGATACTCGAGGCCTCGTGTCAGTGGGGCCCGAGACGCAGAGGAATGGGAAATGCTGACCGATTCGTGGCATGTAGATGAACTAGTTCGCTGAGAGAGACTACCACCTGCCGATGAGTACTTGGAAAGGCGTGAATAATGGGGTTTGTCATGAGAGACACGGTCTTTAATACATCGCACGTTTTTCCCCTGTGCTTTAGTTAATGCAGACATGCAGACAAAGGAGTCATCCCGAAATCACATCATGTAGATCCTCCCACCTACCCTGCTTATCGAGGTGATTAACAGTCTCGTGCAGTCTGCTAAATAACATAAGTTATGGCGACACTGCTGGGGGCAGCGGGACTGCAAGCCAAATGTCACCGTGGGTGAGGCCGATTGCCCAAATCGAGGGTCACTTGACATCAGTAACCGTAGCCAAATTTAGTGACGATCATGTGTATCTGATGGCGGGCAAATTTTGGTTGCCACCACCCCCAGATTCGCGAAGATCCTTCTTCTCTTCCGTAAAGGCGTTCGCTTTGTCTGTGGTCACTTCGGGAGGAAAAACCTCATCTGAGAGCGCATCAGGAATTGAAGTAAGAACAAAAACTCTGGACGGCACTGCCTCCTAGTATCAGCTGAACATGTCTGCGGAAGTTTGTCTGGTGGGTGAGGCCACCCTCCTTCCCCTCTGCCATGAGGGAGTTTGACTTGGTCCCGTGGGACACGCGGTCTCCTCTTCACTGAACCACCACTGAACCATCACTGAACCATTTGCGTACGCCGCTGTTCCCCTCTACACCTGTTCACGCGTCTCATGCACCAGGAGAGATTCCATAAGTTAGGCTGCCTTTGTCGGAGTGTCAGACTTAGAGGTCAGCGTCCACCAAAACAAAAAAGAGTTCCGAGTACCATGATTTGGCCATAGCCTTGTAACTGTGTGTGCGTGTGTGTGTGAGGCCGCTGTGGCCCTGAACTTGGCTTATTTGCCCGTGCGCACAGAGGCACAGATCTGCTCGTTTCTCCGCCCTCCATGTGTGACCGAGTCGATGAGCCATTCGGGGATGAGGTTGCGAGGCTTCCCACCCTACTTCACAGTTTCTGTACGAGCTCTCCTGAGTTTGTAATCACCTTGCCGTAATGGAAGATACAGGCGGTTGGAAGTACCATGACTTAAGAATGGCACAATAATGCTTGAGAGGGTAATTTGAAGTCCGACATGTCTCGTGAAGAACAAGTTGAACGCGGGAGGAAAGTGAAGGCGCAGGGTACGGAGAATCTGGCGAAGAGAAGTGGGCGAAAGGCAAAGGAGCGAAGTGGTCTGGCCATCCGTCCCATATCGCATTGGAGAACCGGGGCTGGGCAGCGACATAGATTAATTTGCCCTCAAAATGCGGCTCAAGGTGCCCCACTCGAGGGATCACCAGGCGAAGCATCTGAGATGTCCATGTCCACCTGATTTGAACCATGGCAGTAGGCTCCACGCCATCGACCATTCGACATGGTTGATAGTTTGAAAAGTGGAAATCATCCACTGGAGAATTTGTTCAAAGGCAGCTGACGTTAAAGAGAGGAGGCGCGTATTTCCTTGCGATACGTTTTGTGGTCGCGGTTATTCCTCTTCGCCGTGAAAATTGCCACAGAGAGAGATGGAAGCTATCTTGACGTATCAAATATGGCGTCACCAGACGAGTTGAGAGGGGGACCTGGTGAAGATAATGAAATGCCAAACGGGCGGAGGGCTGGATGACGCTTGCAATGAAGGCGTCGTCTCATCTCGCCTGCGCCTGTCACGGCCGCAGTTACGGAATGGGGGAGAGAGCAGCGTTAGTCACTTGTTGGTGGTGGCACGAGACCTTGGGGGGACTGGGAGAAGAGTCGAACCGAGGTGGCAGCAAAATTCCCGCCCCAACGCGTCCCATTCCGCCTCCACCGCCCGTAAGGTCCCGAGGGCGCTGCAAAATAGTCATTGAATCCGACGTGATAAATGACAGGATGCCGCCCCTTCTGCCTCTCTCTCCCACTCCCCTGTGTGTGTGTGTGTGTGTGTGCCTGCATCCGCGTGTGCGGGTGTCTGGGCAACAACTCCCCGAATTCGCGCACGTGTGTGCCGCTGGTGTGTTACCGGGTGGGGCGCGTGGCGGAAATTTATATTAACGGAATTCCCGACTGACATACGCAGGTGCATTTGTCCAGAAATTCCATTTTGTGCACAAACAGACACGCATTCAGAAGAGGTAATGATGGCGTATGGAGCCACCGGACCACAACAAATGTCTTCTCCGCGGAATTCAGTGCGCCACTCACAACACCCACCAAAGTGCAGTTCTTGTTCCACCCACATAAGTGATAAAGTTAAGTGGAAAAACCTGCGGATTTCCCTAAAGTCGTCACCTAGGCGGTCTACTAGATTCGAGCACTTTTGCCTCCGCCTCACAGAGAATCTGTGAAATTGTTGACATTATTTATCAAAGTCGAACCAACTCATTCGTTCATGTACCACCTGACTATCACACAGTGAGTTCCGCGAGAATGCTGCCATACAAAGCCCCGGAGCACGAGGCCTTCCACCCGGCGTCATTCACCAACTCGGAGAGGTGGCAGCCCTCTTCGTGGTGCCGCAACTCACCACCACCACCTTTACCAAACTCACTGCAGGAGCATCACCACGGCCACCACGGCCTCAACAGCCACCGAAACTTCTTTTGCAAGGACGATGTCCAACCAGCCAACCATCCTTCCTCTGAACCCCTCCAACTCGAGAGCCTAGGGTACGCCACCGGTGGAGGTGCTGTGGACGGCGCAAGATCCAAATGGGAGGCTGAAGAGGCCTGTCATCATGACGCCATGTCTCTTCCCATCATCACTTCGGCCCCGGCCTCCGAGTCCGCCAGGGGAAGCTGTGGGACCGCCGGAGGCGGCGATGCCTTCTGGTCGTCCACCCTTTCTAGGGTCGCCGCTGTGGCTGCTGCCGCAATGGCATGCGCCGCGGCGCCCCATAAGAATCCTCGGGATGAGCACGCAGAATTTGAAGGAAGCGCTCTCGGTGTCCACGAGTCTGAGAAATCGGACCTAAAGGAACTGTGGTGTAGGAGTCAGCGTAAACTACACGGCCGGAGGTGAGTTCTGATGCCCTCGTCTTTGTTGTCAAAAACTTTTCTTTCCATCTCGGCTAAAATATGTCTTAGTCGTGTCAAGAAATAAACTAATTAGTCGGCTGATTTTGCCTTATAGGGAATTTCTGTAAACTTGTGCGGCAAGCTTTTCATTTAGAATGGTTTATTACCTTTTAGGAGTCATATCCCCGAAGGCAACGACACTGTGCCTTCCAAACGGCAACCGCAAACGTCCTTTGGTGACTCCAGTGCCTCACCCTCTGCTAAAAGTGACACTGCTGCTTCCATGCCAATCGCCTATCCTCCCAATCAGCTACCTCACCTTCCCAACGGCTCCTGGAATAACGCAAATGACGTGAATCTCCAGTGGTCCACTGGAGCTCCCAACGATCCCCTTAAGAACGGCAGCAACCCGAACAATTCGCAATGGTCTTCCGAGAGTGATGGTGCCCAACGCTTTTACGGCGATAATCAATTCGTTAAACCATTTTCCTACCCCAACAACGAGGTCTTCCGATCATTGGGTATAAGTTCTAGTCTGTCTGAGGACTCAATTTACGTCATGTCCACTTCGAAGCAAAACTCGGGAGGAACCTTTCCCCAGTTCCCGAATTCTACTGCCGCCCCTGTTAAATCAGAATTGCAGCCAGAATTCTCGCAAGCCAATCAGTACGTTGATCCATGTCAAAGGCGTTACTCAGACCAAAGCGAGTGGCCGCAGAAACGTCTCCCGCCGCCCACTGCCTATGAGCCAGAGTTTGTCGGCGAACGGAAGCCCCTCGCTGAAATGGGTCTCCCCCTCCCTCCACATATGCCTCCAAACTCCACGCCGTGTGAATACTTCTTGGAGTCGAGACATCGGCGCGACTCCTACACAGCGCCGGGAACGCCCCCTCGGGGCGAGTTCTCGCCCCTGCCAAACTACTTCAGTCTCTTCTCGAGCGGCGCGAAAGACGGCGACGCACACTTTGGAGGCACGCAGATGCTCTACTCCTCGGTCATGGAGCCAGGCAGCTTGGGATCATTCGGCCAGCCGTCGGGCAGTTCACAGTTGCCCACTCCCACCAGACTGGAGCTGCAGCAGCAACAACAGCAACAGCAGTTCTGTCTTGTCTGTGGCGACAATGCCGCCTGTCAGCATTATGGAGTGCGTACTTGCGAGGGATGCAAAGGATTTTTCAAGGTAGATCCATTCGCTGACTTCAATTGAGCCTGAGCTCTGGACCGCCAACACCATGATGTTCACTGTCTCAACCATGAATCGTTTAAATCTCGCCACATTCATGTTTGTTAGCTCTACGGCGACATCGCTCTCCTCTGAGCTCTTAGCTCCAACCTTGGGTAAATCATATTGGCAGGAATCACTTGAGTCGGAGACTTCTTAAGTTTATACTGCTAACTAGTGGGCGGGTGAGGACTTTTACTAGTGTGATGAGCCTGTTGGTACCGTCTGGGTGTGCATTCAAAGGCAAATGTGGTGTAGCGTCGAGAAAAAGTGGTATTTGACTAGTCAATTACGGGCATGAATCTGCAACCGCCATGCCTTGTATTGTAGCGCACCATACAGAAGAACGCCCACTACGTGTGTCTACAGACCAAAAACTGCATAGTCGACAAACGTCGAAGGAATCGTTGTCAATATTGCCGATTCCAGAAGTGTCTCAAAGTGGGAATGGTGAAGGAAGGTAAGTGAAAGCATTTCTTCGTCTACTCTGACCCGCACACCCCCTTTGTGTCTTGTTCCGATTGAGGACGCCTTGAGGCGTTACTTTAGCAGCCTCTGTGGTCATGACGTTGATTTTGCTTATGGGGATCGAGGGCGTCCTGCCGGAAATGGAATTTTGCCAAACATGCTACTCTTGCCAATTCAATAAGCCTGCTTTTCTGTTTCCCTACGCCCAGTGGTCCGGCGGGACAGCCTAAAAGGTCGACGCGGCAGACTCTCCGCCAAGGCGCGTTGTCCCATCGACGGCGAGGGTGGTGGCACTGGCGAGGCAGCCCATAAGGCTTTCGCCGGGAGCGCCACCTCGGGCTCAGGACAGGCCTTCATCTTGTCCGGGGACAAAGGCGCGCATCAGGGCATTCTGCCCAGTAGTTATTGCCACGGGAGCGCTGCTGGCTCCACCAACAGCAGCGCAAGTTCAATGACTCTCCTCTCAATGCTGACCAAAGCGTACGAGACTGTAGACTGCACTCTGGAAGCTGCTCACCTTTTTAAGCATCCGCCGGGATCGAACTATCTGACGAAAGAACGTGATCAACAGGTTTGGTTTGATGAGCTGAAATGAGTCCTTCTGACAGAGAATTGAGACATTGTTTAGGCTGCGCCGCTTGCACCGCTTTGAGTTACCTGACCCAGCACCCCCTCCTGTGCCGTCCCCTTCGGCTTTCGCCACCCCCTTCCTTCATCGTGAAGTCCTGATTTTAGCGACGCAAGGAGTTAACCATCTTAGACATACCTCGGCAACCTGCAGAAAAATCATGAATCTAATTTTAGCTGTCACAGTTCACAAGGGGACAGTACAAACCAGAGAGCGCTTAGAGGCAAACAAATTATTATTTAGTGAATTGTCATTTGCTAGAATTAGTAGAGAACAGGATCTACCTTCTCTCCCACTAGGGGTTTGAAAAGGAGGAGGACGCTATCATTCAAATGGCCATCAAGAACCTCGGGGAATCGGTCGAGGTAATTCGTCAGTACGCCGACCTGGTGCCCGGATTCGCGACTCTCACAGAGGCGGACCGAGAAAAGATCATTCTCCTGCACTCTGCGGATTTGATCACCTTCCGTATGGCCTTCAGGTATGCCACCATCACACAGGCCTGCTATAAAAGTGGTGAATGATTGAGGAATGAAGCACGGGTAGGAGGTCGTCCGTCCGAGATAAAGAATGCGAACTAGCCAAACGAATATGCATTAAAGGTGCATAAAACATGCTTGGATGATTCCGATCTCCCGATCGGCAACACCCTGAAGGGAAAAAAGACCAGAGAGCAATAAAATTGCAACGGGCTATAGAAAATTATCGTTTCCTTTCATCTGTAATTTTTTGGTCGTAAAAGGACGGCGAAAGCGGCTGCAGAGAGAGCCCAGCTAAGCTTATTTCATCCAAATGCCCCTCAACCGAACACCTACTTTCGGCCTTCCCTCGCGACGGATGCTGGCAGAGCCCAACAGCGACAGCAGGCCGCGACGACAGCGCAACACCAACAAGCACCTCCTTTCCAGAATACAGAAAGCCTGGGTGCCTGGCACCCGCAGCCAGCACCGTCGGAGACTGTCTTTCGCCAGTTCCCTCACACACCTTCCCCGGCGCCCGCGCCCGCACCCGCGGCCCTCTGGCACGGCGGCGGCGGGGGGGCCCCACGACCCATCGATTTTGAGGTGGAGGAGGAGGGGAGCAACAGTGCCGCCTGGGAAGTGGCACTTACGACGCCCACGGAGCCCGTCTACATCTTCGAGAATGGCTCCGTCATGACTGACGAAGAGCTCATTCGGGCAGGGCTTGGGCCCTGGATCAGGGCTCTCACCTGGTTCGGCTGGCAACTGCTCGAACTCGCCATGGGCGATCACAGCACAATCGCTGGCCTCTCAGCTCTCGTCCTCATTAACTACCAGGCGCTTTCCGGTGAGTCGAGGTTTGGGCTTTCTTCGGGCCACAGTGTAAACACATCTAAGAGGAGGCCACATCTCAGCGATTCTGGGCCGCTGCACAGCGACTCGGAGGTCTACGGCCCTGTTTAGGGTTGTGCAATGAAGACCACCGGTGGTATGCACCTGACTGAGGCAAAATTCGCCTCAAATCGGTGGTGTGACTGTGGGAGAATCTTTGAAATTTCATATCAAAGAACTGTCGCTACATCTTTGCTTTCATTTGTGTGGCGAGAAGCGGATTATAAACGTGTTAAATACATTTCTTTGTGGTTGCGACAATATGCTGACTGCTGAAACTGGTATGATTCGGCTGCAGAGCATTCAGTATAATCACAATTCTACTTCTACTCCCTCGTAAATTAAATAATTGCGGTTTGGTAACCGCATCTTTCGTTACTAGGACGCCGCGAAACAACTGGCTTGTTTTCCTTGTTTCCAGGAAGGTCAGATTTGAAAAACTCGAGCGAGATTTACACGGTGCATCACAGATTCGTGGAAATGTTGAAGAGTCATTGCTGCTCTCCCACCACTGCGGTGGCCATCCCCACGGGCTACCCAGGATGCTATGCCTCCGAGGTAGATCCCACTGCAGCCACGTCCACCACTCTAGTGTCACCGGCGCGCTCCGATTCAACGTACTTCTCGCAAGTGTTTAAAAAGAAAGATACAGTGCACTGGATAGCCAGCCAGCTTCTTCTGCAGCCCCTGCAACGCCTCCACGCCAGTGGACGTCTGCCTTCGGCGCCAGAATGCGGATGGCTGAGGACCCTCGTGCGCCTGTTGAACTCCGGCTGCAGCCAACCGCAGCCCTCCCCTGCCCACAACTAGGCAGGGGCGGGTTGCCGCCCCTCCGAGTGCTCCGAGTGGGAGCACACTGCCGCTGACCCACCCTGTCTTCAGTCAACTGCAGCAACCCTGTACAGCCCACAACGTCAGCAATGCGACTTCGCCGACCCGACGTCCTGACGGCCTCCAACTCTTTCCACTGCTACCACTACCAACTTCACCATCGCTATACACTCACACACTTAATGCTTGTCTTGTACTGGTTTTCTCTTGGTGATTTTACTCATATCGTCCCTGGCCCCCTCTTTCTCCCATCCCTCCTTTTTGTGGATACACCTGAAAGTAATTTTTCAAGATTAAAAACTGGCCACATCTCGAAGGCTCATATAAGGGCGTATGCGCGGCCTAAGTTTGCCGAGCACCGGTGCCAGCATGGCAAAGGTGGGGTCTCAGTGCTCGAACGCCGGAGGTTGGGGCGGCCTGAGGAAATGGGCATTCGCCTATGCATAAACAAATTCTCCCACACCCCTTTGACAGTGGGAGCATTGGTAAACCTTTGGAGAGCGCGGAGAATAAAACTCACCTTGAGTACACGGTCCAAAAGATGGAGGCAAGCGGGTAAACTGCTTCAGGGACCCTCCTATGTGCATTCAGGCTTGCAACCAACTCACTTGCGTTCGAGTATAACTTCATTGGATCTGCCTCCTCAGCCAAGTGGACTTGACTGGACACAAGTGGGTGAGTGAATTGCCGCCAAGACAATCCGCCAAGAGGCCTCAGATCTTCCTCTTGGCGGCAAGAAGGCACGGTTGCTCTGCTAACTTCCGCTCAGCTGCACATCACAAATTTGCGTGAAGAAAGGCCGTTGTTCTTTTTGCCAAAACTACTGTCAAGGCCCCGTTTTTTGAGGTAGACGCAAACTAGGTGGGCAACATCCATCGCGTAAAATCGGCGTCGCGTCGCCCAACCCTCCCTCGGAGACGAATTTGTTATCTTGCGCTTGTGTGTGTGCAGTGAGGACTTCCTCTTGTCCAGACTGGCGGCCATACCAGACTTTCTTTAGGCTGTGCATGTTTGTTTATATATGTTTTTGTCCAAAATTTACCATTTGGAGACAATCTTGATGTCTGAATCAGACAGCATCGCCTTTGGGAAGGAGGAGTGGAGGCCCTGGACGAGGGCTGGACGCAAACGGGCACGACACAGTATCCACCCCGTGGGAGGAAGAGTGATCTGCTCCAGTCACGTATTCAACCAGTCCACTCGTATCAAACACACTGGCATGGCTAAGAATCCCTCAGCCACCGCCACTCCGAAGTGTAAAACCCTCGAAGCATACACTGAGTTACCAATTTGGCAACTGAATTCGCACAGAAGTAAGGCGGTTTAAGCTAACGTCGCCGCCTTCAAATCCCACGACGTAGGCCAGGAGTCGTCAATGCCTGCCCGTTTCGCTCACAGGGTGGAGGGTTAATAGGACGTCCAAGGGGGAGAGGCGAGACATTGAGTTTGGGAGTCTAGACGCTTGTGTGGCTGTCTTGGACCACCTGTCTCCTCTCGTTCACGTCAGTCAAGTAAGCTGCTGTCTGGAGAGTCAGTTGGAGGCGGCATCGCTAGACCCGAGCGGAACCTTGTATTTAAACATGGTGGGGTTCTTTTGTAGGAAGGTCTTCACGGACACTTTTAGAACTGTCTTTAGTGAACTTCTCTGGCGCCGACCTACATGCTACCTGTACAAATCCTCACGGAGACTCCTGAAGTGCCGCATTCCGTGAACTATTGAAGTAATGTGACATTATTCTCCTGCGCCTCCTTCGCATTCATCGACTGAGACGTGAGGCCCAAGGAAGCACCGCATAGCGCAGAAATGCTCCTCAGGGCTGGAGTAAGAAGTTCAGACAAGGAGGTTTGGCCCAAACATCATGCACATTGACGTCCTCTTAACAATCGGATACCCGATTGACATAATTGTTTCGGAAAAGTGGAAATTGCACCAGAACAGTTTTGCATAGACGTTTAAAAGTCAGTCCGCCAGATGGTCTGCAAGCCGGTTGGTTCATTGCTGTTCTTTAGTGGAGCAGTCAGCTCCGCCGTAGCGTCACGAGTGGACTCAGTGGTGTCGGACGACCTGCTCATTCTGTGCTTGAACATCGGGTATGCATGGAGGAGGGAGACCAGATGGGGTGCAGTTTGGAAAAATCGTCACAATCTGCTTCAGGTTGGGTTTGCCACCAGGAGGATCGGAGACGGATCGAAGGCAACGGTGACTGTCCATGTGCACTTTTGCTGCCGCTGCTGCTGCTGCTGCTGTGTTGTTGGTGTTGTTGCTGTTACCGTCGCTGTCGCGGTCGATGGCGATGTTGATGTTTCAGATATGTGAAATATGCGTGCACGGAGGTACGGCACCATCCTGGTGTTGACACTCGGGGATGCAGAAAGTCCAGAGCATCCTCAAACGGCATTCAGGACAGGAGAGTTGGAAGTGCTGGTACCGCAGTCTTACCGGAATGATAGGCATAGCAGTACTTAGGTGCATCTGCTCAGTCTCAGAGAAGCAGCCAGCCTGCTTCAACAGACTGAAGTACACCACGGGCAGACAATGAGCCTCGTGCGCCGCAAAGTTGCATTGATTTCCTCCTATCACTTAAATTTCAACGGCTGCATCGGCGGACGAACATCAGCTAATTACCAAAACCGCCGATGGCCCCCAGTGCAATCCTATAAATGTTGGCGTTTTTGCGATTATCTCCAGAGGGAAAAGACTAAATTATTCTTTCCTACGGGACTAATCCGCACTTCGCAGTAAAACGCGCATGGAGGACAGCCCTTTTCCGCACCATGGGATATGCGCCAGAAGGGACAAGACGAGGGCGGGCAAAGCACGCAGCCGCGTAAAGGCATGAGGTTTCCCGAACACTTAGGAGAAAGACGGCTCCCTCCGGACAAATAACAGTTGCCAGTTGTATAGAGAGCAAAACGGCGCACGACAAGCACAGCAGACACTTGAATGTTAGGCGGTTGGAGGAGATGGCGGTGGCGGTAGCGGTGGCGTTAAGTGATAAAAAATCCAGTTGAATTCTTACTTCCGCTATTCAAATGCACTTGTTTAAATGAGCCGCTTTGGCAGGGGAAACTGCTGGATCTGCAAGATATCGAGTGTGAAGAGATATTCGGGCTTCCCCCGAAGCAGCGACATCTCAAACTGTCCTCTACTGGACGCATGACCCCGACAAACTGATATCTTGGTTAGGATCACACAGAAAAGCCACTCCGCCGTCTTTTGCGACAGATATGCGAATTCACACACTAAATCCAGACAATCGGCACCGGAAGAGGTCGTCTGGTGGCGCTTTCCTGGGTCATGTTCGTCCACCACTCAGAGCCTGGGCGGGGATTCACGCCCTGTGACTAAGGCTTTAAAAAGGGCGATACTGCGCGAACCAAGTCTCCGGGCATAATTCATGTACGACAACGAGAAAGGAAAAAAGCGACGCTTGCGGGACCACCGGGGAAGTTACCGCTGGCGGCAAAGCATCGCCCATGCATCATAGTCCCGAGACACAAGAGCAACCTCGGTAACGCCCAAATGTAGAAGAAATGCATAATTTGGAGCCTTTCCCATTGCCTCGAATTACTACAAGAAAGGGTCCCGAGGATTCGTTTATTCAGACAGGGTGGGCTATTGCAAGGCAGATTATTTTACGCAGTAAAGATTTTCGGAGCAGCAGTGAGGGAGTTGCCGGACCCAGCAGTAGGCAGACCGGCCTCTGACGCCGACCATCAGAGGCAAACATTGTGTGGGAAAAGAGAAGCAGGAGAGGAATACCTGGATTAGTAAGGGACTACTTCGTGACGCGTCACTCCACGTTCGTCGTTCACCGTTGTCGTGCCTGCCGTGGAGCTGAGGCAAGAGGACCTGGACGAAGGGAAGGAGGCGCGGATGCGGACCAGTAGGCATGCGTTGATTAGCAGACGAGAACGTCTTTTGTCTGGTTGTTAGACCACTGCTGCCTGAAAGGTGCTTTGTTCTGTAGCATAGACGGCTGCAGGTCAAGGAACCCATTCACAGTTAGCTAAACAGTTCGGCTATTCCACCGTCGTCTCGCTTTTCACGGGACAGGAAGGACCACCTATCGCCGTTATTAACTTGTTAAAGGCCAGGACTCATGCAACGAAGAAAGTCATTAAATCCTGCTAGCGACGCTCGACCTCGGTTCGAGGAAAGTGGTCCAACGGAAGAGTAGGTCTGCCTGCCCGCCTGCCTGGTTGACTCCAGTGAGCAGTACAACGGGGCGTCATTGAGAGGGTGTCGACAGAAGACGCACGCATCACTCTCAAGAAGGAGAGGAGAGAGCAAGTCGCTTACTTTTCCGAAGTATTAGATTAGTTGACGACTTATTTGAGGAACAAATCGTCGCATGCCTCTGCGCAGTATCTGGGATAACTTACCTCTTTTGAGAAGGCCTCTAAGCCTCCGATTCCACAGGTTCGAGAAGTACTTAGACGCATCGCCTGGCAAAATATGAAGGTGACCCTGGAAACTCCTTCTCGCCATCGCAAGGCGCTCCAAGCGGTGAGCGCTGAGCGCTCTGAGTACTTTGAACACACCAGGCTCATTCGCAGGCCTAAGGGACTGATGTAGGGGGCCAACTATCAAGGATCGCATTCTCTCAACCACCACTGGGGATGGCGACATCTCAGGAGGAAGCCTAACTTCTTTAAAGGAAATTAATTTTATTCAGAATCTCTTTTGATATCCTAAGTGGTCCGTTAATGAAACCGATAGGAGAGAAAGTTGCAGAGGTAAAATGACCAAGTGGGCTTCAAATTCGGTCACCTTCAGGTGGAATAACGAAATTGTCTAAGAAGTAATGGGATTGTGGGTCACCCGCCGGAGCCCCAGATCAGCAAGGACCCCACACAACAACCGCGACGGACCTGTTGGGCGAGCGAATGTCAGCACGAGGGGGAAGACTGAGTGACTGGCTATAGGCGCGATCTCCATCCCTCCTCCCCCCTCGTCTGGGTCGCATCATCATCGAAACTCTGTTCAGGTGGGAGCAAATTCAGGGCCTCCGACGACAAGGTCATTAAGGAGAATTGAACACGCCTCTAAGTGTTACTGCTTTCTCCCCGACACCCACCACCGTCACCACCTCAAAACAGGCACAAAATACTCTCGCGTGCGCCACAACGCTAGCCTATCCTTTGCCGTATTATCTTGCTGGATCAGCAGTTCCGCTGTGAAGCGAAGACGTTCAAAAGCTCCATTCTGCTAACTGACATCGAGTGCGTCCTCCTTCGCCGAAACAAAGTGACCTTTTGCTCTGCTTGTCTGACCTCATCCGCAATGGAGGTCAAATTCATTGCTCTCTCTCTCTCTCTCTCTCTCTCTCACAGAAATTTGGTAAATTCGTTCTCGGTAAACGCCTGCGGACTCTGTGTGCAAACATGCGAAAGACCCAACCAATTCCCCGTAAAGTCGCCGCCGTTAGCAGAGTAAAACAGTTGAAGTGTAGACGAAAGGACAGGTCGGCCACAGAGGCAGTCGAGATTGCCACTTCTGTCTGCAGAACGAGATTTCGCGGAAGGAGGTCGATCGTGGCCAAGCACAGTCGAACTGCACATTGTCGAGCCCAGTATGCCCACGCAGCTGAGGTGACAAAGCCGTGAAGGGAGGAAAAGGTGACAGAAGAAAGTTGCGGCCTCTTTCCCTCTGTACTTGACTGTCTCCTACTTCCGTTTGTTCAGCGACTCCTGCAAACAACTTGGCTCAGCTTTGGCCTTTGCCAGGCGTTGTTTGGGAAGCAAACACAGAGGAAGCAGAGCTTTCACCTCTGAGTCTTTTAATTAATTCGTTCAGCAGAACCGAACACTGCCCTGACAACTGTTTCGTAAAGCATTGAAGCGTCTTTCGTTCAGCCAACATGCTGAGGTAGAACCTTCGGGGGTCTGTAAGAATCCATCTTGTCTGAAAACCAGCCTCATTCTTCAAATCTTAACTTTTACAACTACTGTCATCGTTGTTGTTGTGGCTGTCGCTGAGTGAAAAGCCAGGCAGGGCCTTTAATCACCGTGTCTGTCATTTAGCGTCTCGGCATTCAAGTTGGAGTAATTAAGAACTCGATTTCCTCCAGAGAATGCAATGCAATTCATTATTTTTGTTCATTTCGTATGGAACTTATACACTCGTGAAGCAACATCCTCTCCTGTTCGGAACGAGCGCTTTTGCAGAATTGCCATTGGAGGACTTGCGACGCTACGAAATCATTCCGCGGTTCAAACGGTGTCGACTCCAATACGGTCCGTCGTGAATCAAAATCCCAACTTTTACCGTAAAGCGCCTAATTAACGAGTCCACCATTACCTCACAACAACATTTCCTTTAGTCTGACCTCTCTCAGGACCTGGTTACCCTCGGGTTTGCCCCCGATCTTCACGAGTCGAGTGATAATCGAATCCCTCCACTGCCTTCCCCGAATGGGAATATTTCAGCGTGATAAATGGCTGGCCGGCAATTTCCCCCTCCCCCGTTCTCTACGTCTTTTGAATGCGGAACAACGCCCTCTTGGGTGGTGGGCACGCCAGTTGCTCCCCTCTGACTGCGCCTCCACCCAAGTTTGACCCGTTGACTTTCGCGGGTACCTGCGCGATTGGTTTGGCCAGGCGGAGGCCCTCACAGACCGCAGAACCTTCTTCTGTGTGGCTTAACCCTTTCCCTCGGCTGACTGCAGAATTTGCGGTCGGCATCGCTGCTCATCCCATCTGGAATGCGGACAAAATCCTCCTCCAATGCTCTCAGTTCAGTCACTCTTTGACTCCGCTATCCGCAGGAACGTGGCCGAAACGCCTTCCCCAGCTGCCGATGCTCCGCACCCTTTGCACAGGCGCGTACAGACGACCATTCGATATAAAGGCAGGTATTTTCCTTTTCCTCTTTGATGTAGTGCAGAACTAGCAATCGTCTCCGTTAGCGCAAAGCAAATAAGTCTTCACGACCTCCAACGACTGCATCTTGTCTGTGCGTTCTGGTTGAAAGTTAGAGAGTTGTCATGCCAACATCCCAGTTATGTTAAAAGCAGGCTAGGTTTTAGCTACCCTCAGTTATCTCGAAGATTGATACTAAACCGAGAAAGTTTAACCAAATTAATGAATCATCAGTGATTAATTCCTCGCCTCCCACCACGTCCATAAATCTTTCTCACGCCAAATGAAACGCAGCTGCTCGGCCCTCAACCTGTTTGGTGCAACATCTACGCTGTTTGTGAGTTCATCTGGAGGCAACTCTGAGATGGTCTATAGCGGGGGGAAGGCCACGGGACTTTCTTTGTTCCCACGCTGTGACTAAACTCCAAATTATCCCACTTTACGCCCTTAAAAGTGACCACCGGGGAGATGTCGGAGTTTCACGTTTGGCTGCCTTGATGGAAGTCTCCAGGTCGCCTATGACCCACGTCCACGAGGCCCTGGCGTTTTGATTTCACTGCAGCCATGACTTGTTTCCGTTCTCGAGACAGTTCGAGCAGGGGCTTGGTCAGTACGGATCACTGTCGAGGCCTTGAATGGAAGTGGGAGTGGCGGCCTGCGTCTGATTTCAGTCTGAAGTGCTTTAAACGCCACCTTGCGAGATGGCAAGGGGACACTAGGGATGCAAAAAAATGCCTTCCAATCACGGTATCGTTCATAATTCTTGTCTGGTGCAAATGTGCTAACATTAGCTGGCGGAGAGAGGAGTACAGGTACCTGTCGAGCCTGGAAGTCTTCCGTGTGGGTGCAACGATTATGTTGGGAATGTGGATGCCGCTGTTTGGTTTCGACAAGTGCACATCACCTACGCTGTCGAGGTCATTTGAATGAAAACCGCCTCGTCTACTCCGAGGACGAGTGACCAACGCCCCCCAGATACATGCCTAATTCTGTAATTCTGACTCCATTTGCCCTCCACCTTCAGTTCACTGGTGGCAATAAAGCGTGGCACGCGGCTGGGGCGCCAACTGCCAGCAGGAGCCTCTAAGCGGTTGTGGCAGTCACACCGAACCGCGGGTTCGGTGCGGGGCTTGAAACGAAACATTGAATAAACATTCGAGGCGGCTTGCACTCCAATTGGCGCCTGGCTGAGCCCGTCAAAGGACGGGGACCGATTGTCGTAGGAGTAATTTCTATTAGGCAATTAATCACAGGACCTCTTATTCGGCCCCCCACACCATGTGACGCCGTGACGCAGTCGCCCAGTAGTGATTTTTATGCCAAGCTGTGGCAGTATTCGCTTGGCACACGAAATGTCTGAAAAAAACACTTGGCGTAACCCTGCTGGTTAGTTAGGTTCATGGTAGATTGGAGAAGAAGGAAGGCGCGGCGTCACGGTCAAAGAGTACTTTCGAGGCCTTGATAAAACAACTTAGGGGAGCCAGTTTCGTCTTAACCACCCGACAGGAAGAAAAGCTCGAGCCTTCCCAGAAGTGCTTTGCCTCAAATGTTGTTAAAGCTCCTTGGAATTGAGCAGAAGAGGATAAACTGAACCATCCGAGACAGATGGCATGTGGACGGATAGCGGAAGCAAATTAGGGGGTGTAGTCGAAGGAGGTAGGTTCTTTCGGTGTTCACTTCACATCGGACTGACTTTTAACTTAACAGTTGCCAACACCGAGCCCAACGGGGTGGCCCTTATTGTTATTAGTGACTCGGGAACAGTGGAGCTCGAACTTTTTAAGGTTAGTATTAGTAGAGAAGGTGGAAAGGCGATCTGACGAAATTGTCTGGGATGTAAGCACGCTGACTAACGAGGCAATTCACGCTCCGTCCATGCCGTGTCCACGATTGTGGTCTAGTCCGTCTTAGCTGACCGAAATAGCCTCAGGGAGAGCTTTCAGCACCTGAGGTGACGCCAAGGTCAGCACTGCCCAATCGGCGGAGCGGTGCCTTCGAGGAACGAGGTGTGGTCACTCCCCACTCCGGGTAACGGTAACGAGCTCGCAGAATTTCAACTGTAATGCTGGGTCGTGAGGTAATAGTGGTGAAGTGCGGACTCCAACTCGTTTTTCACTATGTTTTCAGCATGTTTGGCCCCTGAAAGGGCACGCATTAGATGGTAACTTCGTGGGTTTAACTTGAACTTGAGACTCTCCTTTAGGAACAAAACAAAGGAGGGACCTGAGCATTTTCTATTCGTGAAGACTAAAGATGACTCACATGAAAGGACTAATTAAAACAAATTTGCCGACTCGTGAAAAATACGTGTGTCAAGCTCAAAAACAGTTGTAGCATCAGCAGCAGCATCGACGAGACAACTCTCCCACGAGCCCTAAATGGGAGACCACCAGGGCTGGGAGGAGGCTGAATGAGGCAGTTTTTTTGTCCAGTAGCTCGGGATGTGTGTGGGTGAATGTGCGTGTGTTCCTCTTCCTCTTTCACCTCCCAAACTAGCAGCGCCGTTAATGGCTATAAAGTGTGTATATACACGCACAGGTATGCGTGTGGGCGAGTGAGTTTCGCGTCCGTGGTGGAGCGGGAGCTGACACCACGAGCGCCGACAGACAACCACGCGCCCCAGACCCTTCTGAGGCAAAAATCAGCTCCCTGGCAATGCAAGTCCCCTCATGAGTCACCAACAGAACTCCTCATTAAAACTCCGCCCAGAGGCACCGCACGCCGAGAAGGTGATGGGACACTCCAATCATCGCAATTGTGCCCCGGGAGGGCCTGGCCACGCAATCGTTGTGGACGCGTCCAGGTCACACGTCCAGTGCCAAAAGTGCATTTTAAGGTCCACATTTTTGGGTGACCGATGAATCATGGCCAGCGATGTCCACATTGTTTAATGCGTCGGATCCAAAGTGCCTTACTACCTATGCAAAATGTCAGGTGACGAGTTGCTCCGTAACTGGAGGGCCCCGCAGTTGTCTATTTCGTGATGCAGGAGACTTGATTACCTCTTTATTGCTTAAATACATTCAGCCACTTCATAGCTTTGCATTCCCCTATTCACTTGAACGCTACACGTTTCACCCTTTGCTTGCCGGCCTCGGGGACGTAGACTACCCCATGGACAAGGCTAAGTCATTGGAATGTGGGAATGCCATAGAATTGCCAGGATTTGACTTGCTTCAGCCATGAGCAGTTTGTTCCGTGTGACTGGGATACAGTGTTTACAGTTATTAGAGAAATTAGATTGCAGTCTATCATCTATTCTTATAACTGCTCTTTCCTGTTCTATCGTCGGAGTGGAACCTTATTTGCCTCCCGCAAGAGAGGCCGGCTATTTCACACTGTCCACCTCCTGCATTCAACGGTTCGAAGAGCACCGAAGGCATCTGTTCCGCGCACATGGTCAGCAGACTAGAGCCACTTAAGCCGGGCTTTCTGATTGGTCAGAATGGCTAAGGTTTTGATTGGATATCGTAGCTATGGCTTCGGAATATGCGAGTGGGTGTCCTGCGCTCGCGCGCGCGCGCACGCACGTACGCATACGACTGCACAAAAGCGTCCTCTCCTGTTGTCGCCCCGCTCCCGCTGCGGCCTTCGTTCTTGCTCCCATTCTCCTTGTCGCCGTAATTAATCTCCTCTTTTGTATGTGATCTCTGTGAGACGGCTGCACTTGTCTGAGAATGGCTTCCCATATATCGTGGATTATCGCGTTGAGCCTCGTCTCTCTCTTCCCCTCCACACACGGTAAGTCCTCAGTCCCCGGCGCCAAGTATTGTGACGCATTTCTGATATTGGCAGTGCATCCTCTACCTCCTGTCGCCAATGTAGCGCTAGTCCCTCACGAAACCGCCAATCATAAACATTTAAAATCTCATCGGTTGACACTCTGTCTGCACATCCCACCGTTACGATTTCTCTTTTATCGGGTAAATGAGTTCCGCATCTCCGAAGCCGCATTTTTGACTGCGATAGCCTAACGTAGATGAGCGCAATCCTCCCAGCCCCACTTTTCGCAACCATATACTTCCGTTTCATTTTCATTATAGTAGGGCTAAACGACAAGGTACCACCATCTTCCTTAAAGAGAAGTTAGTTGACTCAGCGAGGCTTCTGTAGGAGTTTTACGGGCCCCAGGGCCCAGGTCCCGGGCACTATTTGTGCTCTAAACGAGTAGCGTTCCAAGGAGCCCACTTGTCAGTAGATTCCGTGGATATGATCGCGAGGAGTGAGAGACCAACTGGGTTTCTAACCCTCTATGCGCAGTTCTGAGTACCTTGGTAGGTGGAGAGGCTGATGAGGGGAGGGACTCTCCGCCGCACACACACCACCATCGGCATCTGCAATTGTTATTAGAACGTCTCGAATGTGGGCCGCGCCAGTGCGTCTCTTCTTCGTCCGATCACCGATTTAGGATAAAGTTGCCGAGTTTTACACGAGTCCAGCAGTGTTGCGTTTTCGGGATTCAGCACCGCGGTTGGGAAGGTGGCCGGGGGCGCGTGTGCGACGCGAGAGGCGAGGCGTGGCACACAAACACATGGTCTGGTCCGGGGTGGCGGGCCCCGAGGGTGCGTCGACCCCGTCAATCGATGTAGCAGAATGGCAGTGGACGTTCGTGGCCCCGTCGTCCGCCACGCGGTGGACCCAGAGCCCAGAACACGTGCCTCACATTCACAGGCCAAGTCGTGGACGTGCGAGCGCCGCGCGAAGACTCCCCACACGTCCCCTCCTGGCTGCGACCCCAGGCCCCCTGGCCCGGTAGGACGTGAATGACCGTGATTCGGTGAAGCCGTTGCCACTAGCTGGTGATGGGGATTTGCGTGAAGCATTCCTACAGTCTTCAAGACCTTCTTTTCACCCGAATTTTGACGCTCTCGAAGTAACTTTAAGAATGCATCGAATTTAGAATTCTCATGTGCGTGGGTTCAGGTCATCCGCGATCGGCCTTCCGGAGTCTTATGATCTGGAAACGGTTAGCAAGTGTCTTCGTGATGTGATAGCTTTCCTCCACCTAACGATGTTGTGCATATGCGCCAATTGCTCCTCTCACCACTGCCTGTTCGGTGAAGTGGCCATGGACACCGCGCGGGAGTGTCGGCAATGGGACGAATTCTACACCGCGACGAAATGTGACTGCTTGTCTAAGACGACGAGGTGCCTTCTTCCTCTTCCCCCACTTATTATTTCCACAAACATGGGTAGCTGACAGTGTAAAAATAGCATCGCTTCTACACCTAAACGTGTCATTGCAGACAGCGTCGGGTAGATTAGAGCGCAGGCTGCAGAACCGTTTACCGGGTGCTCCATGTTTGAGTGGGGGTGGTCATCGACTTGACTGTGGAAATGAGTTGCATGTGACCCGGTTTAGCTGCCTGTGATGCTTTTGAAATCACACCTGGGACTCAGTACAACATTGCTGCCCCTGGTCTCGATCCGCCCTTCCTGTCCTCCTGTAAACTTGTCCTACCCGTTCTGCAGCCTCGACGAAGCGGAGGTTGCCAGCCAGCCCACTTCCCCTTGTGGGAGCGAAGGAACTGCGCGATTTGGTGATGGCGCAAGGAACTCTTTGTTAAACCCCGACCCAGATGTGTCTGTCTGAGGCATTCGGAGAGCCTGGACGTGCCATGCAGCCTGCACCTCTGATGGAAAAACCATCAAACGGTGTTGACGCGTGCAATAAACCCTTTAAGGCACTTTGGGTATTCACCACACCGATTCTCTCTCCTGGTAGCGTGTGCCAGCAGCGACTACTCGTTGGTTCAAACCAACTTTATCGTACAGTTTAGCGCTAAATGAGCTCTCTAATAAAGTGGTTACGATAATCGGCGCGCCTCAATTTGTTCTCCTCGACCGAAACAGCTGGCAAAGGTGGCGAGGACGACGCTCTCCGCATGGACATACCCCTGACAGTAGAACAGGGTAGTAGGCGAGGAGGAAGCCAATCGCTCGAATACTCTCGGGTGTTCTGTTAAACATAAAGGCCACTGAGCACACTGCCGACGCATTCCAAGGAGATGGGTGGCGGCGGTTATTGCACTCGTGGTAGCCGCTGTGCCCTCGGTGTGTGGCCGCCATCCTAACTGACCTGAGAGGATTTTGCAAGTCCCACCCCCGAACCTCCATCGCTGCGTTCCTATTTTATTAGCATTCTGTGCAAATTTCACATAAAATGTAGAGTACAAGGTCAGAGAAATTCTCATGTCAGCGCATATTTTGTTCCGTGATGACATCGAAGGATTAATTTCCCCTTAGCGAGGGTAAACACGTGAAGTTGGGTTGCAATTACTTTCCAGCAGTCTTTCTAGTACATTTCCACGGTGCCACCGACGCCCAAAATGGGGCAATTATCCTAACGCAACCAGACCGAGTGATGATGCGGAGCCGAACTCGGACAGAAGGAAGAAGGAAAGCGTTTGCCTAACGCCCACTCTGGCTGGGTTCCGCATTTGCGGAGGCAACGGCGGTTGCGTGGATCGTGGCCTGAATGCGGAGTATGCGCACCCATTGTGCAGGCGCAATCACTACAACTAGCCCAGATTCCTCTTTCAGCCGGTAATAAAAAATCCACAGATCGGACGTCTGCCGAGACGCGGGCAGGGGAGGGCCGTGACAGGGTCGCCACGATGCTCGTTGGTGCAGTGAAGACCTGGTGTCCCGATTGGCGGTCTCCTACTTTCAGCACAAGTGTATCGTCCTCTCGTTACTGTGGCAACATCTGAGCCGTAAATGTGGATTTTGTGTCCACTTGTGCACGCGAGTGGGTCACCGTCGGGCGGACTGAGCAACCGTCCCGATATCTCCCACCGCCGGCCTTCGCTTGCGCCCGTTCACCTCTCAGTCCACAAGCAATAGCCGAATGACCACATCCTCTACTCGAAAATCACTTGGTGTGCCAGGTCTTCCAAGCATGAGGAAGTTAATTAAGCCAAATAAAGCCTCTGACGGATTCTCCGCGGACACGACGTGCATTGCCTCCTTTGCAGAAAGACTATTCGTGTCTTCCTGTGAGCAGAATTGAAACCGCCCATAAATCGAGACTTCCTGTGCCCTTCGAATCCCTTTCCACTGCTTCTAGGATGTCTTCTGCATTCAGGACTGGGATCGATGTGCTACTGTTCCCGAGACCTTTTCACAGGACCCTTTCCATTCTGTCTATTCCTTGAGATTCGCGTAATCGTGCAGTGTCCTCTCATTTAATCGGCCACGCGGGGATCGTTTTTTGCCCTGAGACCGCTGCGGACGAGTCCTTATAGCTACCTCTTTTCTCACATTGGTGGGCCACGAATTTTCTTTCGTTGATTTAATTGAGAGGTTCAACCTTCCAACTCAGGACCCAGCACAAATGGTACATTGTTTATGGCAGTCATTAAAAGCGACCAGGAAAGAGCACTTTCGAAGAGGCTCTCTCTTGTGCTCCTTCCAGGGTTCATCCTTTGCAAATGCGACACGGAGGAATGCCAGGCAGCGAAGGTGACCGAATGCAGAGCGGAGTTCTACTGCTACGTGTCGTTCCGGCCGGAGAAACCCGGTGAACGAAAGGCCTCGTCAAAATCGAAGATGATGTACGGCGCAGGCAGTCAGCTCTTCATTGCTGAGAAGCGCGGCTGCGTCCCGTCTGACCAAATCGAGATGTGCCACGAACGCGCGTCCGGAGGCGGAAGCATCGGTGTGATCAGTGGGGGCTTCGGCAACCTCAACGTCGACGAGGCTGGCCGTACGCATCCACCGATCCTGCAGTGTTGCTGCGACAACTGGTGCAACACTGGCCAGGTGGGCGGCAAGCTCTCTTTTCTTGACTTCACAAAATCTTGCCATAGGACTTTTCTAAGCGATTTGAGGTTTCAGACCGCTTTGGGCTCTTAGAGACTCCTACAGTACTCTAAAACTTGTAAAATGTGTTCACATTTAACTCCATGTTGCAAAGGCTCTGTCGCAAAGGGTTTCCTCCTACCCGGTTACGTGAATGATGATCTCTTAGCCACTTTCTGGTAAAAATTTCTTGTTCTAAATAACTTGTGAGAGGAGTTATCTCTTATTTTTCTTACTCATGGAATGCAGGAACTTGAGTTCACCCGGGCCGAAATGGATGGTCGTCAATTCTTCTTGAATCCTGAGGTGTCGAATCTGGAGCCTGGATTAAATTTTCCCACATTTTCGGCAGAAACTTCTGGAGACGAATTCCATTCTCACCTCCTGTCGCCCTGCAAGACCACCGTAAATGCTCCACTACGGAATCCCGAGAAGGCGGTTAGGCCGGTGGGAGCAACCCCGATTGTATCACTGACGCGGCGTCAGCAGGAAGATCGACCGACCCACAGTAACGACGTTTTATCTGATCAGTGGTATGACAGCACCCTTTCGCAACCTCCCCCTCCTCCTCAGCTTCAGCCCTCTCAACCCTCGACGGTGCTCTCGGGTCTCGATTCTTCCAGTGAGCCCCCTCTTTGCTCTTCCTTATGCTACCCAATTTGATTTTTCGACCTAATGAAATGTCTAGCGTTGAACTTATCCACTTGGGGACATCGGAGCGCGTACTGCCGACTGCGTGAGCGGGTCGCGTTGAATTGGATACGACGAGATCTGATTCGGGTACACTTTTTCGTCTCCCGACTTCGCGACACAACGACTGATGGCACTGTTAAGATGGCTCAACTTCTGCCCCAGTCCCTTCGGTTCATCCCTGAGGCTCCGCCAGAGAGACTTTGTGAAGTGGACGCTATCAGTGCTCCACCGTTGGTCCGTGTTCCACACAGCATGTGTTTACCAATCCGAAATTCTCTGCGTCCACTCTGAGCAACCCGCCTAAGGCTGTCACTCTAGTTAATTACAGGGTCGTAAGGCAGTGGGATTCGAAAAAACGCCTATTCGTGGGGTGCTCTTGGAAAAACTGCTGAAATTAAATTGTGTTGGAGAAGAAACGGGGAGAGATGCTAGACAATTGTCCCCTCGGCAGGCGGAAGAACATGGCACACAGAAGTGAATCACTCATTGTTGCCGAAGTTATTCACATGGCCTCTCGGCCTCCCCTCCGCGCCGCCGATGGGCTCTCCCGCGCCCGTCCCGGGGGATCTGGACTTTAATTATGCACTGGGGCAGCGGGAAGGAATTGTTGTAAACACCCCCCAAAGGTTTGTTTGTCTCCCTTTTTGTCTGAGCCTGTTGGGTCCGCTGACACAGCCACATGACGTAGCGCGGGGGTCGGGGAGAAGGCTGGGACTACGTGTTTCGCGTCTCAAATTACCACCACGAAATCCTATACGGCAAGTAAATTAATGGTCAAAATCTTGTCACGCATGTGTGCCTCACCGGCCGTGGAAGAGCTGTCGGCCCCGGGACCTGCCTTACTCAGACCTGCTTCCCTATTCCAGCTGGTAGCAGAGCACATGACGCACTCAACTCACCCTGGATTCTGTCTCGGGCCTTTCTCAGACCTTGGAGTGGAGAAAAGAAGGTATTTGGCTAAGTTGAGAAACGAGGAGGCGGATTCGAGTCGCAGTAACAGATGCCAGCAGACGTTGAATGAAGTTGCCTCCTGTGCCTGCCTCTTAGTGATATGGACTTTGGTTTTACGCCAACAGGACTTGACCCCATGAGTAGTTGAATGTCAGTAACAGGGATGAAAAGGACCGGGACATGAAATAGGATCTTTGCAGATGCCACACCCATGAAGTTAAGGATGGTCGGTTTTGAAATTTGCCTGACAGCGGCATTCTCTCTGCTGCCCTTCACTTTTTGTTCCATGAAGCTTATAGTTCCTCCCTGAGTCGAATGCAACAGCAGCCGCCAGACTTGATCACTTGCCCAAGGGGGCTCCGACTTTCCTCATTTTAATCAATTAAATAGTCTCGAAATAGAATTTCTTCTTTCGACTTCTCTCTTTGGGCCAGGCTCGTGTCGAGGAAACCGACGACACCGAGAAATGCATTTCAGCCTTCTGAAATTACTCCACGGCAAGAAGTAGTCGAGAGACTTCACGTAATTATTTGCTCGCTCTTTTCAAGTATAAACTGCATGACTTGTTTATATCGCACGTCAGAAAGTGTCAATATTTTCAAGTTTTATTTTCTCGTGTTTTGAGGGCGGCGAGATTCCCCCTTGCGGTCTTGGATAGACGTCGTTCTCGGAGAAGGCGCAGTAAATTTTGCACTACTCGATTAACATCTAGCTAGCGCGTTCGCCTTTGGAGACAAGGGCTCGGAACTGGTTAGACAGTGAGGCTGAGCCATAGGTGGATGGGCTTGGGGTATGCGCGAGTGTGTCTCTCCGATGTGAGGCGCATCGCCATTCTCTTCGCTTGTGCGCTAACGATCTCCACTGCGATGGCTCTGTGTGCTTGTGTTGGCAGCGAGGCGTCGCGGCCCCGTCCCCGAGAGAGACGACAGCTACTCGTCGCCAGCCCAACTGCAACAGCAGAAACCGCGGGGAGATGAGCCCTCGTCGACGCGGAACGATGGGACACGGTCTCCTGTCGTGCTACAGCCACTCCACATCGCCATTAGTATCTGCTTCATTATTCTCATGCTCGTAGCCGTCCTCCTCCACCTCGTTGTTGTCCTACATCGACGCCATCGCCGCCTCAAGCGTGAGCTGATGAAACAAACCCAAAAGACGTCAGCCACCGACCAGCAGCAACAACCCCAGACTCACCAATGGTCGCTCGCCGCTGGAAGCCCTCTTTCCGACCAGCCTCTAGGCCAGCAAATTAACTTGCAACAAATCAAGTGCCTCACGGCTCCGACCGAACAGTGCCTCCACCGAGTGGACAGGCTGGACAAAAGGTTAGTGGCGCTGGGTGGACCCCCCTTCACCTACTCGAGGTCTTCATTTTGGGCAGCTGTTCTTTTTAACAGCCATGTGTGGGTCCCCTCTATTGCATGACAGTCCCCAAACAGGGCCGCTTCTGCGCAGGCGGATGATGGAACCCCGACCCATTAACCAACTGACGCTCACGTTACAGGCGGACTGTCGGCGAAGATCGCACACGCGGCGAAATAACACAAACCACTCGCTGAAAGAGGAGCTGGAGCATTCCGGGGCTTTGCGAGGCCCCTCATTTTGTTATAGAGTACCCGTACACCCGCCCGTATTCCAGACATTATCGGGATCCTTTCGCTCCCCATTTCAGTTCTCGGTTGCATTGGTTGTGTTGCAGTTCATTTGCCTTAAACCCAATTTTAGGTCCCTTTGCCTCCCCTGCCCATGGAAACGACCCTACACTAAAAGGCCTGCTTCCAACGTGTACACTGACATTCACTCTCGACAGACGCCGGCTATGACAGTCGAAGGGCGAGTTAGTCAAGGTGGACCACACGAAACTCGCAACTCTCAGACATCAGCTCCCTACCAGGTCGTGTTGACAACATCTAGCTCCCTTCCCAGCTCATTCCCAACGCCGCCTACCCTCCACGGTTTTCCCGGTTTCACGCAACAGCAACAACAACCGCAGCAACAGCAACAGCGAGATGGACCACAGCAACCTGTCAGCTATCCTCCACATTCCCCCGACCATTCTTTCCTTTTAAGTTCCACGAAAAATGCCTACGGCACTGGGTCCAGCACCAGTGGATGCAGTGGAAACAATCCTTCAACTGCCGAGAGTTCGCTTCCCACACAATCTTCTGCTGTCACTGGATGGAATAACATCAACAACAATGTCTTCTTATACAACGGTCTCACTTCCGCCATGCCCATGGCGAACGCAGAGCGTCCGAGTCTCTCAGGGAGCAGCGAGGCGTGCGGACTGACCACGCCAGACTTTGAAACTCGACGCGCTAACGTGGCGCTACCACCGGCCCTGCTCGGCGGAGAGGGTGGAGGGCCGTCCGCACTCTCCCACCCCGCCAACACCACCAGTTTGGCGCTCTTCCGCTCAGCAGTGCCGCAGAACGAGACCTGCCCCCTAGTGACGCCCTATGCGCAGCTCCAACTCTCCCTCTCCTTCGATCAGTACGATACTCCGGAGCAGATTTTCGACGGTGGCAACACCTCGATCACGGGTTCAGCCAGCTTGGACGGTCTCGGAGGAACTCGAGACCAGGCCAGTTCGAATCCCACGACGAACTCCTCCCTCCTCCACTCCTATTGTGAGCACAGGGCAACCGGTGATTTTGGTGTTTAACTTCTAACTGTTGTAGTTCATGCTGTCTTACCGTAAAGGCGACCTCTTTTGTACGACTCCTTCCTCGCCTGCACGTATCTTCACGCGAGGTATTCATAAATGTAAAAATTAAGGGGTTTCACGACATTTCGAGTGATATCGTGGCGAGGAATTCCGTGCGATCGCGGTAAGGCAGGAAAGCTATGTAGGTGGCTGAGCCTCGACAGCCGAGTCTTCAGCCTTTCCCACCTTGTGGTTTGCGCTTAAGGGGACTTTGAGGGAGCACCGTGCAACGTGCGCGACCCCGCAATGTGTCAGCTCCTCCATGTCACTCCTGATGGCAGGACTGGCAAGTTGACCGCTTTGGGGCGGGGTTTTGCGTCCATCGGGAATGAATTTTACAAGGCAATTCTAGGTTCAATCTACTCGGGGATGGATTCTGCGTCCTGCGCCTGTTTATTCTAGTGCACAATGCACGCCTCCAACGCCGGTTTGACATTTAACGTAGGCATGCAGTAGACTAAATTGTGAACGCAGGGCTCAGTGTGAGAGGGTTTGAAATAAGCAGCTTCAACCTCTTTTGGGTACAGGCTGGAGCCACGACCGATCTTAGGTTTCCCTTTGCCCGATGACCAAAGAAGGTAATCAAACCATGCACGATGAGTGTGATGTGCCGGACTGATCCGCCAACGGGGCAAGCGCCGATTAGATGAGGCCCCACCTGTTACCATCATCGTCGACAAACATTGCGTTCTTGGAGCCTTTTGTTCGACGCCGAGGCTGAGATGCGAAGCAAGTCGAGGACGGGCAGGAACAGACTGGGGGTGCCAACACGCTTGAGCCGGGGGTCTGTTACGTGTTCAGAGGTCAAGTGTACCTCAGGCTGAGGACGCAACCAACGAGTGGAGGGAAGGCCACGAATGCCAATGAGTTGATCACTTTCCTACATTTTTCTGTACCAGATGGAAGGGAGGCGAAAGGCGAATACGCGGAAGTCGAATCGTTTATCAGCCACTGCTAGGAGTTCTCTTAATCCCCCAAGGAAGTGGGAGCACTTGGGGCAGGTGAAACCTCATAACGACGAGAAGGCAGAAGGCCAAAGTTGAACAGAAGCGGGGGAATCACTCTGCCGTCCATACTACCACCTTATCCTAATTGAATTGCCCCAGGTAATACTTAACACGGAAAATCGAATTGGTCGAGTAATGTAGTTATTTGTCCTCGCCGTCCACCAAGTAATCGCATTAGTGAATTTCTTCAACTGGCTAAGTGTTGACACAATGAGCTGGAATTTACGCCTCCCCACACGTAGTTCGCCTAGAGCGCTCGATTCCCTCACTGGGATGAGCAACTTTGCATGAGTCGATGCTCGAGATGCTCGAGATGGGGACAACGGCCCCGAGAAAGAGTCGACCTGTCTACTCATACCATTCCGCGTTGGCAATCATGTCCGGAAGAGATGGCACTTGAGGAGACCCCCGATGAAAGCGGTGGAGGCCACAAGGCGTGACTGAATTGTCAACGGGCACATGAGCTTTGCACTTGGCGCTGACTCCCATCGAGGGCCTCCGCCAGCTCCACTGGCAAAGTTCGCTGCCTCCTTGTCTCACTAAAACCTCTTTGCCGGACCCTGCTCTTCACCCACCACCCTTTCTTTCCTATCTTCAGGGAACATAGGTGTGGGGAAATGAGGCGGTAGAGTTGTATTTGTCTTTGTTGGAACTGAAAGGGGTTGAAGAGTAGCCTGTACCGCATAAAGTTCAGCGTGACACCGTTTCGCGGTGGCAGGCTATCAGAGTCCCCTTCTGATTGTCCCAATCTTAATGAAATCTTGCACGGCCACCACTGCGATGCATGGCACGAAGCTGGAAGGAGGCCAACCACAAGTGGTTGCCAAGATGACGCGACGTGGGCGTCTGCGCACGAAAGGCGTCTCCACTGTGAGGCGTAAACTCTCCACAGAGGCGCATTACGACGTAAACTGGAAGATTTGGAGAGGACTTTGTCCTTTCTGGTCTGTTCCACCCCAGTGATTCATCCCCTGGGTTAACGTGGAAAAGCATTACGTAAATGGTAGCCGTGCGAGAGACGTGCACGTCAGCTGTCAGGCGCGGGTCAGCGCGAAAATGCGAATAATTGGGACCACGAACGAAAGCCTGCCTCTTGAAAAGCGTGTTCGGAATGCTACCGGAAAGTGGCATTGGGGCTTGGTAACCCTCTTCAAAGCGGCTTACGGCGAGAATTCTTCCCTCGACATTTCCTACTAAACCATTTATGGGGTCACCACTTCCGAGAAGTCTTCCTTTAACATGCAAACGGTAACAGTTAAACAGTAAGTAAATTCGGACCACAATCAGGTTGCCTGGAAAACTTTTCAACACCTCTGTTCAGCCATATTGCAATCATGTCTGCATTTAGCGCCCCGTCTTCTGCCCGTCTACTTCGTCCAAGGCCATTGGCAGTGGGGAAACACCGCATTCTCGGCAGAGACACTAATCTTCCCGGTCAGTATTTCCTGAAAGAGCTGTTGAGATGCTCCATAAGGGGAAAGGCCTCCTTCGAGTGACAAATCCTCGTTGTCTTTGGCTCTTTCATGCGCCTGAGCATCTTAGTTTCCACCAGACGGGCCACTTCCGGTGGTACAAGCAGCTTCGCTTGCTTGAAATACTCACTGGATAAATTATTTTAATACCGTTTCAGCAGCTATGCGTACGTGTTTTTGACAAATCGCGAGAGCACGGAGTCCCCGAGCCAAGACGGCGGTGTCGTCGAGGTCCCACTAAGGTCACGGGAGTAACCGACGCCTATTAAACCACTTCTAGGCGGAGGCCTTTTGATCATCAGGCACCTGCCACACCACTTCAGCACTCTTCGGCTACGTGAAAGCCAAGTGGCGCCGGAGGGAAGATGGTAAGCCAGAAGGTGGTGCTGATGCCGATGAACGACTGCACATCTCCGCCTTCTGGTCATAGTATTGCTGTCAAATCAGTTTTTCTTTGACATCGCCTCAACATAAAAGGGTAGGAGGCGTTGGTGAGCGCGGCGGAAGCGTTCGTGTGCCATGCCTCTTTTCAAAGACCCTTAAGATGGCGTCTCGACCACCAGTTGGGACGCGAAGGCGATTAACTCCTGCAGTAAAGTTTGACGAGTAGGGGAAGCAAACACTAGGCGAAAATCAGCAGTCTGCCATATCACTAAACTCGCAGCCACTCAAAGGAGAGGCAAGAATGTCAAAACACGACTTCTCCGGCAAGTCACTGCACGCAGCTCCACCGTCTCCTTCCACGGCAAATTACTCATCCCTTTCAGGGTGGTCCATAGCAACGTCAATTTCCATCAAATATCCGAGCCCGACGCCCTCCCCAAAGCCGGTTGGTTAAGCGACATGCAGACAAGCACGCGTGCCATTGGTGGGAAATCCGCCTTGCGTGCGGTCTCCTCAATTCGAAGATTTTGGGAGGAGGGGAGGCCACAGCAAAAGCTTTGAGGGCGATACGTGAAAGACCTCGGACGCCGTCATGTCCCGCTAACTTCTGCTCGTGGGGGCTCCAACGGGCCACAATAGCGCGTCTATTTCGTTTAGATTTATACTCATTAGTCCCCTTTTACTTGAATTCCGTGCTGCAAATGTAGTAAAAGTGTGCCGGACATCAGGCGCGCCCTTCACAAAGTCTCGAGGCTGGGGACTGCTTCACATGTTGTGGAAAGACGTTCTTTTCACGCGTAGAAGGTGCTTGAGGTGCTCTGGAGCAGCGAACCGTGGCGCTTTGTTAACTCTCTGTACAACGCACTAACCCTCGCATCCTGAACTCTTCAGTCGAGAGTGTAGGCCCTACTAGTTGGCCTGAACCTATCCGAAAGATGGACTTTTTTAATGATTTAACAAAGCCCAACTGGGCTTGACTATTCGTGGGTCATTTCGCCAGAAATTGCCCTTATATTTTGTTTATCACCGACCTCAGCACAACAAATACAATTTTTGGTGAATGTCTCCTGGCGCTCGCGCGGCCTGGCGGCTGGAAGGTTCCGTGCGACGCACTCACCTGCTCTGCCGCATCTGCAGTGGCGCGCAACCGCGGGGCGCAGGCGCTGGCGAGGCCGAAGAGGACGACGGCGGTGCAGGGCCTTCGCTTCTTCGCTTCTTCGCTTCGTTCTTAAGGCGCAAGTCGCGGCAGGACTATTCACCAGCCATCAACTTCGGTACCGTGAAAAGGAGGAATGTCCAAAACTCCTTTGTTATCGGTGTTGCACAACCCGCCTGGGTTAAGTGTGAGCAACAATATTTGTCTCTGTGTTGCGAGGCACCGCAACAGAACTGGGGCCGAGTCCACTAACCAAAGCGCCTAAGAGGACGACGGCTTTCTTTTACATCTAGCGGAGGACATTTCGCACAACGTATAAACACTTTTTAGGTGCTCTCGGAAGAACTTTCGGGAGTTGGAAAAATTTGAAAGCGAACTGATGTTCACATATCACTATGCTGATGAAATATGCGCGAGTAGCGTGATTCGCACCGAGGTCCGAGTCGTCGAGGTTCACACACACCCGGCGCGCGCAAATAACTCCCGAGCGACGTTAATTGGACGGTGGACACGAGTGGGGAGGCTGGGGGAAATGGACCATCAATCGAGGGAAGAAATGGGACAGCCCCTCGCGCTTCTCCTCGCCGGTGGCCCGCCTGTCGCGGGTGTGCCGGGGCGCGCAGGGGCAAAGCGGCGATTTTAGACACCTGAGTTTGCGTCCGCGGTACATCACAGAGACGAGATGAAGCAGGCGATGCGGTTGCAGTGGGGAGTGCACCGCCACCGCATGGCAGCCCCCTCAGTTGGTCCGGGTTTATCCCAGGCCAAGGTGAGTGGATTCAGAAGATACACCGAAACAGGCCAATTTTAACTTTTTCTACCAATTTATGGCGGTGATTTAAGTAAAATTGTTCTCACCCGTGCAACTAAAAACGAATGAAATCTATGCGAGTTCAAACGGTACTGACATCGAAGAACTATTTTGCCTTTGAGACTAAAACGCGCTCTTGTACACGATCTAGGCTATCCAACAGAAGGGAAAAGGATGCCTTTTCGACCCGGAAAGAACAAGCGCGCTGAAATTAGGACGAGCGACTGTCTTGCATATGCAACGTCGACTGGGGTAACAAAGGCAGTCGGCAACGTCGGGTTCTGGAGCCCCTACTTGGCCCCCCACTCGGAAGGCGCCCTTTCGGTGTCAGCGGAGTCGACAGCCATTAGGACTGTGTGATTCACCCCCTCCGTGGGGCGACGAGGGGCTGCTCTGTTTTGCGAAGGTCCTACGACCTCTCGCCTCGAGAGAAGACAAAATGTCAACGCGAGCAGACTGAGGGAGATGAGTAACGTCACGCTGGCAACTAAAGTCGGGCAAGTAATTAATAAAATGCCTCAAACGAACGGGGTGGACGTTCGAGGGGACGCCGACAAGTGCGTTGACACGCCTGACCATTAAGGCGAGAACACTGTGCTGTGCTTGTGTGCATCCGCCCTAATCACGCCCCCTCATCACTGGCGTCGCCAGCGTGGTATCCACCAGAGGGGACATTTCAACGAGTACACTTTGGAGAACCTCTTATTCCACCAATTTTATTTGTAGCAGACAAACGAGACCTGCCACTCTCAGCAGCTGGACAAAACGTCACTCGCACGGGTGTAAATGACTCCCAGACCGGTAGTGCACCCCACGCTTGTTAGACGACAGTCTGGCTTTCCGGATATGATTGTCTGGAGCACAAACTGAACGAACAGACCCGACTTTCGCTGAGGCACCGCAGATGTGCAGCCACGTCGGTAAATAACAGCATTTTCGGACTTCGACGAAGCTTTGCCGGATATGTGTTGGTCCAATGACGGGGATGATGGTGGGCTAATGTGGCCGGTGCAGCCGTGTTGGCTGATTGCGCTAGATGGTGGGCCCTGAACGAGCCTTCTCTCCAGTCGTCACAATCCTTCGATGACGGAGGTCTGCACACGGACGGAGCCAGCCAATGGGCGAACAGGCCGATGCACCGAGCCGCCTGAGGTGGGCGATCACACTGGGGCCGGCTTCACAGAAGCGTTAGCGCAGTGGACAGCGTCAGCTGGCAAATCCTCCGCACAGGTGATGTGAACCGCTCGCCCCTTTCGGGCGTCGGGTAAAAAATCTCGGATAAGCGTTCTTTCATGCAATATGTTTCGAAAGTGACCTCGGTTTATGTGATTTCCTCTGAGACCCGGCGAAATTAAGTTACGGAAGTTTGTACTCCTTCCTCCTCTAAGAGGTCACTAATAAGCGCTTGAAATGAAATTCTTTTGGAAGATGCTGACCTTTTAGATGTACTGCTTCGTGCAGAAATAACCCATTTCCTCGGACAAACCGTGCAATACACGTGCCGTTTAGTCGCATTGTGTTAGGAACATCTCCTCCGCCACCGCCATGCCCATGGAGGTGGATCCATATGAACCACTGTTCTTCGCAGTGGCGAGCCACAAGCGTATACCACCGCACACCAGATGAGCCACAAAGAGCCTCATCATTTTGGAATGTGTTTGGTGTTGTTGCAATACGACACTGAGTGCCAAACCCCCAAGGTCACCGGCACTACTGCTGAGGGCGGCAATGCGGGCGCCGAGGCCATTCTCCAGCCTCAAGTGCGGATTCCAGGCTTTCCTGTCACAGTTGGCCTCGCCGTCCAGTAACCTCTGCCCAGATGGGCCAGTCTGCCCCGTCAAGAGGTGCTTCTACTGACGAAACTTAACATTTGCAGGTGTCCCAAGGGGAGACCTCCACCTTAGACCAAGCACTCTTCCTCATCAGCAGAGTAAAAAGTCAATGTCTCAGTTGCCGCGACCAAAGAAATGGACTCTTCAAGTGTGTTTGGCAAGTGATGAAATGCATTTTTCAATATAAAAGAAAGCTTGACTTGACAGATGGGGCGGAGGAGCAGCAGCAATCCCGAATTTCCGACCTGCGTACCGGTTTAGCCACTTTCATCACGAACGAAGGACAGAGACCACCCTTCTTTTGGTGCCAAAATCAGTTATAAACACCTTTACTCTGCCCAGTAAAAGCAGCCGAAAAGCAGGAATGTTGGAGCCTAGCATACCCAGCCGCTGTCAAACTTCCGTCAGTGTGCCGTCGTTCGCAAGGACGACAATTTGATTTGCACACCGCAGCAATTTGACGGTTCATGTTGTGGGCCGAGGAGACCACCCACAGAAAGGCGCCGATTCTCGTGTTCTCCCAAGTGGCATCGCGTCGCCCTTCCCCCCACGTCGCTTCTTTGCCGAGACACTGCAGGCGCCTCTCCTCCTCCTCCCTGAGTCCTCCCTGAGTCCTCCTCCTCCTCCGCCCTAGCCTTCGTCCCAACCTAGGCGGACACAAAGCCTGGCCAGTGGCCGACAAAATAGAAGGAAGCTGGGAGCAGTAGATTGAGCCGAAAGCAAGGGGTGGAGATTTGCCGTTGTGTTCCCATTTGGTGCACTCTGGATGGTGAGTTGATTATGGCATCCGTAATGGCAGGGATATGTCGGTCCGTTTCGGACAACAGCGGCGAATCCCTTTCATCTCCACTAGCTTCTTAATCAGTTAAGTGGCCTCAATACCTGTGCTTTCCAACCTAAACAAGTAGTTAAACGGCTAACATCCTCTGTCGCTGAGAGATGCAATCCGGCACTGGCGCTTTCAGCGCGGTGCTTTCTCGTGCCTAAGTACGTGCGAGTTCTCGGACACTGATGATTGCAACCTCCTCTCGAGGCAGCCCCAGCGAAAGAACCAGCGCCACATAGAGGAACTGTCGATGCTGACTGGGACCGCTGGGGCTACGGGATAACACAGCTGTCATGCCAACCGTTTAGAAGATACGCAAATGTGGCGAACAAGTTCCACCGCCCGGCGTGGCCCCTCACCGCGGATCACAAATGGAGACGAGGCCGACTTTTGACTCGCCACAATTCCAGTGGATAAAGTTCGAAAAAAACACTATCAGTCTTGGTAGCAGCTGAAAAGCATGGAGTGACGAGGTGAAAACTAAACTACCACGATAATCAGCGCAAGTGGTCACCTTTTCGGCGTGTCACGAGTTAACTGTGCTGATAGCGATACCGAGTTCAGGCACCAAAAGGTACGATTTTGCTTTCGTCCACGGGAAAATTGCATTGAGGTGTTTATTAATCGGGATCAAGCGAGCGCCACCACCTTCATGGGCGGTTCGACACCTTTGCGAGAAGAAATCTCCGAAGGGTTGTGCAACTGCAGACAAACATGTGTGGCACCACACAGAGGGATATTTCCATTTTCATACTCAAATGACCCGTGGAGGAGTGGCGCTGAGTGCGTGGGAGGTGGACATACGAGGGCAGCCGAAGTTGGGTCTAACACCCGCGTGAAATAGTTGGTTAGGTAAAACTTAACATGTCATCTTCTTGGAGAACCGGCAGCTCGCAAAACGGAGGGGATGAGGTTCATTGTCTGCTAGATTACAGCGGCAGAGGAGGTCAAAACGCATCGAGTCGTCCTTCCAAAGACATTCACAAGCGAGTGTACTTCATTGGGCGGAAATGTTTCTTCATTATTTTAAGTACATCGAGCCTTCCACTTCCAACGGTTTTGGTAAACCTTTCTGTGACACTGAACATCCAGGTTTACGTTCTCAACGGAGTGTTGGGGCTTCCGCAAATACCGCTCCGTACGACATTCCATTCGGTAGCTTCAAAGACAAGCGCTTGGCGTGCGGAGGCACTGTGCAAATCGCGTAAAGGGCGTGTGGAAGACAGAGCGGATAGCAGAGGGTTACAAAAAGAGAACCAGTTATAACAAAGAACTCGCCTTTGTGACCAAAATGTCAACCTGGCGACCACGGTACTATTCAACCCTCCTATGTGGAGTGGTCATTTTAAGGATATCATTTGCGCCGCAACGGTGCGGATGTGAGCCAGCTGACCTAATCAACCCACAAACACGAGTAAGCAGTCACCAGAATTAACCGAAAAGCAGGACCACCCTAGGCAGCACGGTGCATCCTCCAAGCTCACATATTCACTGACAAATGCAGTAGGCGGTGGCCCACCCCCAAGGCTGTATTCGAGTTCCAGCAATAAGATTACACCACAAAGTAACTGGATCAACCAACAGTCGAATAGGCAAACCCTTTATTAGCCACTAGGCGCCATTCGTCAGCCGAGTGACAAAGTAAACTGATACTTCAACTTTTAAGTAGTGGTTTGAAAACAACGACACCCGAACGGGTAAACCGCACAAGCAAGTCAGCCAAGTGTGAGGCGTTATTGGGTAGAGATCAAATGCTTTACAAGATGGCCCCGTTTGCAGGGTGGCAGCATGTCTTCAACAAAAAATATAATTCAAATAAAGTAAATGTAAGTGATGGACTGGCATGATCAATATTTGCAGGCGAAAAAAATGGAAAAGTTAGATATGGTGGAAAGAAAAGGAAGGCGGAGAAACACGGCAGTCAGGGCGGCTGGGTGGGGAGAGGGGCAAACCGATAGATCACGTGTCAGGACGGGATGAGGAGGCTTCCTCCTGAACACTGTGCAGAGTGGGTGAAGCTCGCGAGATATTGTGCCTGCGAAAGGGAGATAGAGTAGGCGCCTGTGGCGAGGCAGGACGCGGCGCAGGCACCTTGATAGTCGTGGCACTGAAAACCAACGGTTCAGACGCCATTTCTGACGCGTCGAGAAGGCCCCGACACACCGGCGAGACGGCGCGAAAGCCCGCAACTTCTTGCGTCGACGACGAGGTCTGTCGGCTACACACTTGCGGTGTGGGACTTGGACATCGGACCCCCACGGCTGCAGGTCGCACTCGCGCAGCCGCCACCACGAGGGGACGTGTACGCTGTGAGTTTGCCAGAAATTCGTTCAGGAGTCTATCAGTGCTGGCAGCACCGGCAAAGACGCCACTGTACTGACAAGCGGGACGGCGCGAGCTGTAAAGGTGAAAGGTAGTTGAAGTTAGTAAAAATCGGTCTTAACTGCATCCCCCAATGCAAGTGCATACCTACGCACGTTTTGATTAGAGAGACAGTCAGATTAAGAAACGAGAGCATGCAAAAGGAGCAACGCAGAAGGGGATTCAGTAGTCGTTTAAAAGCTCTCCATCGGAGGAGAGCCATACGCGTAGTTTAGCAGGAGGTAATAGTTGGAACTGCAGAAGAAACGGCTTTGCAAAGGCCGCAACCGTAGCGGCAGATGTTGTTAATGGAGTTGCCTGACGCTGATTAACCACATCATGTAAATGCGACAGAGGGAAACACGTTCTCCTAACTTCACGGACGGCTTTGCTGCTGTCGATGAAGTGAAGGATGCTGGTGGTCACTGTACCTATACGTGAGGAGGGGAGGGGAGTAAGATGATGGTCCAAGGAACAGCGAGTGTGGATTCTCTTTACCCCTTATCTGTTCAAGAACATTCACACCATTACCTGCCCTCAGGCACGCGTAAACAGGACACGACAATTAGTATCAGACGGGGGCAGTCTCGTAAAAATAGAAAATGTACACATAAGTAAATAGAGATTGAGTCTAATTTATAACTGAACTCTATCAAATAATGCCAAATAATGACAGCAAGCACGGTGAAGATCGCCTATGGAAGGGGCTTTAAGTCGGATGCGAACGAATCAAGCGGACAAATAAATTAGTATGAGTAAAGGGAAGGTGAAAAGGAAAGGGTAGATTACAAACCGACCAGTTAGGATGAAACCACAATCGGGAAGGGTAATGGTATGCCAAAACAATTACTGGTATTCGCAAACGCAAACAATTGTTATTCATGCTGGAAACGGTACAACAAGCTACAATACAAAAATTCATGTCAACTACTTACATTGGGACGAATTTCTCTTCGTCACCCGAGAAGGGCGTTCGATCTAAGGAAAAAGTTATCAATGAGCACCAATTCGAATATAATGGGCTGTTTACGTCCTTCTCTGATATCATAAGACCATTGCAGTAGGTCCTACTGAGAATTGCCAGTAACAACTATCAAGCCAATCGGAGCAAGCAGAGTGCGTTTGGCCTCCTGGCATATGTTGAACGGACAATTCATCATGTTAATTTAACCCTATTTCCGAGCTCATGACTGATAAAGTGCGTTGTTAGTAGAGGAGTAAACTCACTGAGATCATCACCGGAGGCGCACCGGACAGGTAGGGGAGCAAGTAATGAGGGGATGGTGGAGTCGGGGGGTAAGATGCCGCCGCGACTTGCCACCCCACTGAGTGGCCTCGCGTATATCGCCGCGGTGAGGCTTGGCGTGGCGAGGTGCTGCCATCTCTGGAGCACCCCGGAACCTTGTAACTGCTTCACAAACTGAAGGCGCTGTGGTCGTCTTGAAAAAAGACGTAATTTTAAGGAAAGTGATCATTCGCTTCTTCGTGGTCCGCCACATAACTTAGCCAACATACGTATTTTTAATCACCTGCTACATCCCTACAAGCATTCAAGCAGAAGGAGGGCCATGTGGATTTGGAACGACAATTCACAGTTTTTAACTGATAAATGAAAATTGGTTCATTTACACTTTGTGTTCAAGGATGCAAAAACCAACATGATAAAACTTTCTGGATAAGTATAAGCAAACATGTACAACGATTTACATAATTTTTCGCTGATCCATATGGGAATGAGCGGGTCCACGTACTTGCTTTTGTGCCACGCAACAGCTGTGATGTTACCGCCACCATTCAACCCACTCACCACCTCCAGCTGTACGTGTTGCCAATGCCTCCGCCAGAGGCACGACAGCAACGCAATTTCGCCTAGCCAACTTGCCGAACAAGGAAACATAGCCCAAAGAAACTTCACATTAACAACTACGAGACACGTTGCTAGTCAACAGCTGTCGGTAGAGTCTTAGTGTAGTAGAAAAGTGAGGAAGTTAATAGAAATGCTCACATAGCCTGAACAAAGAGTGACGACGGTCCAGTCGACCTAAGAGTGCTGTCATCGAAGCTTCGTTGGGATGGAAGTGAGGCATTTTGGTCAACCACCCAACTTCGCCGATGCATCGAAGACTCTCCGGTAGATGGAGAAGGAACGGATCCCTGAGTACTTCGCAACTTCGAGTGCAAAACCCTTCTTAATAGATGCAAACGGAAATGGATAGTGAAACTAAAGTAAATTCCGCAAAGTCAGGGGGAGGAGCTTTCGTCATTAATGGAAATCATCATTTAAAATGTAAATAGAGCAGATAAAGAATCAAGGGAGAAACAGTGAGAAAAGCCACCGTACCGATTGGTGAGAGCGGGTTGGGGGGAGGTATGGCGTTGAGCGAAGGCTCGAACCAACTCGGAGGATCCTTCTTCGTCCGCCTCTGTCTCCGTCCCTCGATACATGTCGTCTATGTCCCAATCAAGACCGTGCTGGAGGGACAAGGACTGTTCATTTAGCAGCACCGCAGCTGAGGACGGTGAGGGGACCGCGATGCGCCTCTTCGGCGTCCGATGAGCAGAGTCTATGGGTTCTTTAACAATCCCAAGTCAAGGAATATCAAAACCCGTAATATCCTTATTTAGCTCGTAATAGCTTAAATAGTAGAGACGACTTCCGAGGATTAATACAGATAGTTACGCCCTATTGTAATGTTCCTTTCTTAGTACAGACTCACTAATGAATAGACTTAACAATGGAAAGTAAAATTTTTAACGATTGTCAATCCAAAAAATTTGTCCACAAAGGCACAACCTTTTGGTTGACCCACTTTCTCGTCTACTCAAGAGACAACATGGGCTCGCGCCTAGCACCTTGGCTTTTCGCTGTTGAGTTATAAAAGTGGACTCATAATAGCCGATTACGCCAGAGGAGACACCAACGGTTGACGAACCTGAGCAAAACAAGCATCACTTTACAAGGCGTTAAAATTGTACCTGAACAGCTAGCGAAACCACTGCTATCAATGGTGGGATCATCCCATTCGCAGCACTCGTTTTCTCCTCGTGTTCCGGGAGATACTTGGTTGCGCTGCTTCTCCGCACCACCGTCCACCGCAAGGGGGGAGTGGAGGTCAGGTGGAGGGGCGGCCACTATGGGCTGCGCAGACCTGCAAGGAGACCCATCCAGAAGGACAACTTGCGAGCGGAAGTTGAGTTAGAAGAGGCAGAAACAGTACTTTTCCTGGGAAGAGGAGAGGGCAATTTCATCGGCTATGGAGAGGGGCTCATCACCAGGGGGCGAGGGAGAGACATCGAGTGTTGGGGTGATCTGTTTGCCACCAAGTGGACTGTACAGGAGACACGTCGGTCGCAAACTGGCCCGACGCGACCGGTCACGGAGCTTGCGCACCATGGCCTGCGCTTGCGCATAAAGGGTCACGCTCTCGTCGTACTTGTCCTTCATGTCGCGCAATTCACGCACCAAGCTCTGATTAACCGCATTCAACTCCTCCACCTTTGACGCAAGGATCTCGTTTGTAAGACCCACCTAAAATAATACATATCGAATGTGACTTTTGTGATTCAACACGATTGTCCATGTCCTTCTTCAAAAACATTAGTGTTTCTCTTGGAAGAACTTAACCCAATAGCCATTAAAAATATCCCAAGTATGTGTCTTTTAAAGGTAAGTCTCTACCGAAGAGACAAAACAACCGCATATTAAAATAGGATTGAGACCTACTTAATTGAAGAATTCAAAAATCGGAGAATTAGGGGTTATCTTGGGTCCAAACTTGGGTGTTCACGAGGCAACCCCTCAAGAAAACATTGGGAGGCCAAAAGTTGATGGGGTAACAGACAATCGTACCTGATTGAGGCTGTTCTCCAACTCTCGACTACGAGCAGCGAGGGCGTTAACTTGGGTTTGCTGCTGGATGAGAGCGTCGGAGCGGCGAAATTGTTCCTCGGAGAGGTTTTTCATGTAGACCATCGCGTCACCCAGTTTGTTCAAGCATTCCCTCAATGTCACCGCCTGCTGCTCGTCCCTGCGCTGAGGCACATGAAGCCATCCAATGAGATTGAATTTGAATAATAATGCGGTTATGCATCGTCGGATTCCCACGACATGGCTATCGGGTCGTGGGACTCACTCGAAAATTCCGAAAAAACGTTAGCTACGATACGTCCGAACCCCAGCTCTATAGCCCTGAACCGGTAGGTTGCGAGAAATCACGAGGTTAAACTGTTTAACTAGCCTAAACTGGTATTGTTAAACAATGTGGGAAAAAAAAGCAGACTGATGGGGATTCAGAACTCTCCTCGTTGAGAAAAAGAAGTTAGCATTCGGAGCAAATGAAATATTCAGCATCCTTTTCGACATTGCGCAAAGTTAAAGGTTTGGGCTTGGTGTAAGCGATCGCAATATTCTCTAGTCACCTGTTGATCAAATAACTCAAAGCAGCACCCTTGCTAACTCATCAAAGGCTATACTATCAAAAGCATGGAGAATGAGCAATTGGTTTCAATTCATTAAGACAGTATATTTGACAAATGCACTTTGCTGTATAGTTCAAAAACGCTCTACAACTTTTAGCCAACATTAACAAAATATAACGTAAAGCTGTGCCAAAAAGTCTTGTGGTATTTGAGCAAAAAAACTTCAATGAGTTGAGAAGAAGGATGTATTTGAAGAACGTCGGGGGAGAAGTAACTTAAATCGTTGCCTTTTACGCCTTCTGAGGAAAGATAACTAGTCGATGTACACGGAATGGAACAGAGGAAAATAGGTAGCACCTAGACGGGCGATTCACACGTAGACGAATGGTAAGGCACCTTATGTCAAACCTGAATAGCGAAAGTCGTGTTGGTAAAGAAAACATTTCTGGCCACAGTACAACCGTCTGCGCGTTCGATGCTAGTAAATGCATACTTGAAATAATAAGAATTGAGTAAAAAAGATGGGACATACAGCGTTTCGAATAGACGCGTTTTCTTCTTCCAGAGCTTGCAATTTTCGGTGGATTAGTTCAATTTCATCTAGGTTCGTTTGACCACCGTTTTTCCTACAAATTTAGTAGAATATGCGTGGTAAGCGGGTCCCTATTCGACCCAGCAGCGGAAACAAATGTCTCGAAAGTTCAGCCGATTTGATCCTGTGCGTAATTTATATTAACATTTAAGCAGGCTATTCGATCGCGAATGCAAAAAATGATATACTCAGTTTTAAAATTTCAAGAAACAGGTAGACCACTAAATCCTCCCATTATCAGGTTAATGAATGGCACACGAATTTTTTCATTCATACATCGATATACTTTTATGGGTTTAAAAGGGTAAAAATAAATAGTTGGCAGCAAACAGGGGTTAAAAAGACGAGTTGGAGAAGGAGCAGGTGAGGATAGAGACCGCACAAATGGATTGATCATGACGCAGGCGACAAGCACACAGAAGTCATTTGGCATGAAGCAGAGCGGGCCGACAGCGTAGATGTTGGCAAATAGGTGCTGCCGGCAGTAAGGGCACCCGCACCCGCACCCGCACGCGCCTCTGGGGCGCACTCGACTCGAGGGGAAGTAGTGACACATCAGCCACTACTCAACGCAACATCTAACAGAATGCAAATGGTGCGGCGATAAAAGACACTAACTCATGACGCGAGTTATGGATTAAAGATGAGTGATGCAATGGACGGTTAAAATGGGTGAAGCACCACTTTCATTGCGTGAACCGATTTCAACGATGGAAAGACAGCTCTAGGGTTTTGTAAATGTGTGCTCAGGTACAAGATATACCAGTGCCTTTTAGTGCCTTTTCCGATGCAAGTCAGCTGAGGATGAGAACACCCCCTGCCAATATTTTTAACTGCTGCCAGTCATTACTTGTGGTTACAGACACAAGTTCCATGTGGTGAAGGACTAAGCTAAAAAACAAAAGTAGTAATAATGAATTTAATTAGCATATAATTTTGAAGAATCTTACCCAAAGGTTCCGCTATGACGAAATGATTGCGATTCCTTCAGATCGCTAAAAGAAACATCATCCGAAGGTAGATCTTCATTGCTAATACTCTGATCGCTCCACATTTGCAGTAATTCCTCCTTTATTCCAAGGGTGTGTTGTAGTTGGTTTATCTAGCGAAGTAATGAAAAATACATTCTCCACTCACGGCAATCAGTGGAAAGCAGTTGGACCTCAGTTGGTCCACCGAGCAATAGTGAACGCATTTTGAGATATCAAAGAAGGATTATTGAGAAAAAGCGACGATGAGTTTTCACAAAAAGCCGACTATTTCAGCGCATTTAAATTGAAAACGGTGAACAGTAGTGAGAAGCTGTGCATTTGCTAGTTGCAGTTACTAATCAAATAAAGTTGACATGACAGAGGCTGAGGTCTGGATAGGACTGATCCATGGGGATAGCTGTTTAAGTCGCATGTGCGCATGTGAGATCAGGGTGGCCTTTAGGGGATAGCGAAAAAAATACCGATATACTACCTCAAGCGCATTGCCCTCGTAGTTTATAAAAATGGCGATCGCTTGGTGGAGAATTGACAGAATAGTTGCTTTCAGCATGCGAATTTAGAGAGCGTGATAGCGAAGAGACAATAAACCTACTGTTTCCATGGCATCAGCCATCTGCTGTTCAGATTCACGAAGTTGACGGCCAAGATCTCGGTTCCTCTCAAGCAGTGACTTCCCAATTTGAGCTGCTAACTCGAGATCATTTTGTTTCTAAAAAACCAATCAAAAAGATAACTAGTAGCATATAAACAAATATTGTAGTGGTAAGGTATAGCAAATTTATATAAAACAGCCAAAAGTCGGTTGGTCGTGTGTAGGGAATCTCTTTATAATAATGCCTAAGTGATTATTCATAACAGTGAAGAAAAAGCTACGTCACACTTTGACTCGACCACCAAATAACACTCCAAGAGCACGAGGAAAGCGCCTAAGTTAGAGGAATGGGAAAATTTCACGCCATAGGGGTAGGTAAACGTGTTAGCACTTTTGTGAAAGTGGGCGTCTGCGTTTATACTTGCTTCAAGACTGACAAGTGATACGTAGAATTGCATGAGAAATTTTGGGTTTTCGAAGGACCCCTAATTCATTAGTCAATCTGGGAATAGACTGAAATTGAAACAAAACGCATTAGGAGAAGACTACTAGTGTAGATACGAGGGTAAGCTAGGAATTAAGGGCAAAAGCGTGCGTTTAGACGAATAAGAGTCGACAAAGGGAGAGGGCATTCGAGAGAGCACCTAGCATGCGTGAAACACACCCGCCGGAATAATGTTGGCATAGAACTAAAACCAACAGTTCGTCTACTTGTTATTAAACGATAGAGAACTATAGAAAATCATTCAAAAGAGACGATGTTGATTGTATCACTATGAGGAGTGAAAATGAGTATCAAAAACGACAGCTTGTGAAAAAGGGTTGTCAAGAGAGGCAATATATAAGTGGATCACGAATATGTGATATCAAAACGCGCAAGTGAAACATTTTCATGACAAGATCTCCTAGACTTATAATGGATTCACGAGTAACAAACAATTCAAGCGTCAATATTACGAGATAGTTAGGCTGCTAGATTTATGGAATCTACTGTGAAATCAGGTAAGTTTCATAGCTGAGACTTGAAACATCAAACAACTCAATATGTACAAAAGTGTACACACATACTCGGGAAGTTGACAACCACAATGAAGTGTCACAAATTATCACAAAATTGTCAATACACCTAAAAATGATGAAATACACCACTTCAGAAGAGGGTGTAGTGCTTTCTCCTGGGTGAATTAACGAAAACGTGAATTATCCTCCTGCGGCAGAAACGCGAAGCGACCACAGCCTTCACGGTATCAATGAGGCGTTCGCCTACCTAGAATTAATAAGTTTGACTGTGGAGTGAACAGTTATTCGCAAGCATGAGTACGATATCTACGCTTTTAGACTGAGCGAGGTAAGGCATTACTCGGTAGACAGACAGACAGCAAAAATTGGCCGAAAATCTATGGCCTCAGGGGGCAGCACCAAAGGAAACTGACAAAAGTACTATCCGTAAAAAACACCCGAATTACATCACTTTCGCGGGGGGAAGGGGGAGGGGGTTCATATCGAAATTTCGCGATAAGTCTCGCATATAAGATGCGGGTATAAAATTCACATCCGATTTAGAAATATGTAACATTCATAGAAGATGGTTTGAAATACCACTCATAAATGGGGGATCAACATGGAATGTGATATCGAGAACAAAAAGTAAATTAAACTCTTTATGTAACCATTTATAAGGCATCCCATAGATAATAAAAATATATCAAAGAAAACTAAGCGAGCAGCTTGATTTCCTGACTATGAGTTGGCTGGCACCTGAGATCATCCACCAAAAAAAAATGCCACTTTCTTCGAGCATAACAGCAACATAGTATTGAGGCAAAAAGGGCTTCGCAGACATTTAGCCTTGCTTATAATTATATAAACAGACAAAATGAATGGAGGAAAATAGCTCTAGAAACACTTATGAACTTAATGTGGGTGTACGAAGACAAACAGTGGTGGTGACATAGAAACAATGACTTTTTGACAACTGTCCCAAAGGACATTCAAGTAGCAGGTACATGGGTTCGCGATGAGAGGTGTTAGAGGCATAAAAGGTGAAGCTGAAAGATATAGTGGGGCCGACTTACGTCATTTAGGAGGTGGCGGAGAGCCTCGGGGTCGTCAAGACTCCCTTCCATTTGCTGCAACTTTCTGTCGTAGAGTACTGAGGGATAAAGTAAACATGAAAAACTTATAAATCAGCCATTTACATATTTTAATCAAGGGTGTGCCAAATCTCAACGGGACTGTCAACCATCTACTTTATTTTGTACTGCCAAATGCAGGCGTCTCCGCAACTGGTGCCTTTGAATGAAAACCTCATTATTCAAATCATTTAACAAATGAACCATAGGTATCCACAACCCAATGTTTTAGGGGCAGAGACGGTAGTGAACCTTTTCCTACATCGAAGAGGGGAGAATGAAACAATGGGAAAATATGCGCTTTAGAAGCAAAAGTGCTATTTTGCCTAAGCCGTTGAAAGGTTTGAGAATCCCAGAATACATTATAGAGGCACCAAAAGGAGTAGGATAAGGGAGAATTTTAATAAGTTCTTCCTGTTGATCCGAGCAATGTACTTGAGTGTATCCACACATGCGCACATGCAAGAGGAAAGAGGGGGATCAAAGAGGATTGGAATGGACCAAATTAGCCCCATAAGTGACTAGGCGAAGGCAAGGATTTGATTAACTATATCATATTAAAAATGCGAAAACGATTTTCGCTCAGATAGAGTAGATGCGACACCAGAAAAGTCTATTCATTGCAACCCCCGGTTATTATCTCGCCTTTATGACCCCTGCGCTCCCGTCAGACGTCATGTCTAGGAGTGTCAATGTACTTCTACTCCTCGTTCCTCATTTCACAATGGCACCATTTGAAGTGGTCAAAATGGTCCAGGTTGGACCCCAACACAATCATAATTCTACTTCACTGAGGAGATAAGGAGGGAATTAATTGCGGTCTAAAACAAAGGAATTGAAGGCAATGCCAACTGCACACAAGGCTGAAATGGCGACGATATAAGGTGTGAAGAAGCACCATTTAAAATATCAGCATGGATTACTTGAATGTCTCGGGTGGATATGCAATATCTAATTACGCAGTCCTCCACTTCAACAATACGCCAGCAGTTAGCACTCACCACTGCCATTACCATCTTGATTATTCCTTTTCGGCTATTTCATTGGTGTTTTTTGTGTGAAGCACGTTAATACTATTTCTCCAGCGAAGAAATTACTCAATCAGAATGGACTATCAGATTCATCGTAGTGGTACATCATTGCTTTTCAGTTACTGAACTTTGAGAGTTTGGGGTACGCAAAAATCTGTACCGATTTGAGTTATTAGGCAGTAATATTTAAGGTAATTGCCATTTAATATTGGTTCTAAGCTGTTGGCGTTATGGTACTAGTATCAGTTTTGTTTGGGAAATCAAATACGTAATCATCGTGGCGAATGTGTTATAATTCAATTTTAACAATAATTGAAAAAATGTTCTGTAAGTATGCATTAATGATTGACAGAAGGTAGTGCTTCTTGACTCAAACATTTGACCTCTGATCAACGTGGCTGAAATAATTTATGCACGATAGATTAGGCATGGGTGACTGCAAGATGACTGGACCAAGAAAATGAAAGAAACTACGACGGTGTTACTTGTGCGTGATTACTGCACAAACCTCACCCCCTAACTGCGCTGAAACTTGTCGAGAAGCATCTACTTTCGTGTGCTCGGGGGTTATATGGAGTCGGTGAACGTCATTCTCGTAATTATATGTAAATGTAACCCACAGAGAGAAAGGCTAGTTAAATCTCGATTAAAGTTGAAAAGTTGCTGTCTTCTTGAATTTATGGCCTTGCAGTAGGACCGATAACATTATAGTAAGTAATTGCCGATCCGTATGGACTTTCTGGATCGAAACGTCCCGAACATATCTCCGAAATCACCTATCACAGTACCGCACAACTTGATTTATACATAATATCGTATTTATCGAATAAAAACGGAACCAAAACCACATAATAATTTACCTTAATGCAATGTGATGCTAGTCAAATTGAATAACAGACGTAAGGAGAGCAAGCAATTCAACAAATAGAGTGATAACCCAAAAAATCCACGTAAAAATAGAATTAGGACTAGAATTGGAGGAAATTTGAAGCAGTCAGCTGGGTTACTAACACCCGAAGTTGATAAATTCGAGCGGGGAGACAATTGCATTTAGGACCAATCAAAAATTATTTCACAGTTGTTGAATATGTGTCTCTCTTTTCGTCCATAAGCTCAATACGGTGATGTCAACGTGAAATGGAACTCCTTAGGATTTTTTAAATTTTTAGAGAAATAAAAAACCCAAAGCCAATGATAAAACTTGATGTTGTATGAGTACGATCAAGAATTGTTCAAACATTACGTTACATGAAAAAAATATAACGGGACAACTGTGGAGGCATATGCTTGTTACCGGCGGACTGAGGAATACCACAACGACCAGTAGCACCCAAGTAATACAAAACGCTTAATATATGCGAAAGTCAAAAGGAAAGGGGGGGTTTCATTGAAAAAAGATTTCGCGTTCTCATACAGAGCAGCCTATTTGGCGACCAATAATGACTCGAGCGTGTAACGCGGTTGCCTATATCGCATTCCGGTAGGTGGGTACGCGAAAAAGGTAGAACCAATCAAAAATTAGTCATGAGGAATTATGCAGCAAGAAAAAATGGAACATCGAGAAGTGATGCACTGAGACACTATAGAAAGACACGCCAGCACACGTGACAATTCTACACAAACAGACGTCATTTTCTAATAGTACTTCGTTGATTTCTTACGGAGAAAGGGAAGAATTGCCCGGAGCATCGACCACGCTATCATTGGATGCACTCAAGGCCTTAAAATGTCCATAATTATATAATCAAAGTTTCTCATCGATAAACACAAACACAGACGTGGAGGTAATGGGTGTCATGGATGGGCGGACACCACTAACGGGAAATTAAAGGCGATTATACTCACAAGTTGACCATTTTCGTCTTGGCGCTGGAAGAGGAGAAAGGGAAACGCCCTGCCGTATCCATTGCATAGGGCTGGGTAGCATTAGTAAAGTTAATTCTAGTGTAAATGTTGCACAGCGTGGAAATTACATCGTAAAATAACTGATGGGCCAAATTTGTTCCTTTTCGGACAGTAAAAAATTTGTTTCTACTGTGTCCATTGACGTGTGAAAATACTCTAAGCATGTGTAATTCTTAGGTATCGTTCCAATGTAAAAAGCATCACCAAGTACCGCGACATTTGTACATAAATTAAATTAGATCTGTTTCAAGACTTATCACCAAAAAAATCACTCCGGTCCAGAGTGGCATCTAAGCCACAAATTTATGGAAATATTTACTACTTAAGCTATCTTGGGTAACAATGATTTAAAACCAGAAACAAGCCACAATAACGTTGAGGTAGGGGCTGATGATATTAGTGATGCACCTATGAGGCGAGGTAGACTGAACCTAACCTTCCACTTTATTCTAAATTCACCACTACTATGCTGTAATATGTTATTAATTAAACAATTACACTCAAGCATGTTGTGACAAAGTAACTGAGCCTAACAATGCGTTCCCACTTAGTAGAACGCATAACAGACGAAGTTATTCACTGAATACCGAAACAGCTGGGCGCTAATAAGATAAGCATTGACACTTATGAAATATAAAGGTGAAAAATGAGAATTTTTCAGGAACTTTAAATACTGTACACGGTTCTACTGCCATATCTTACGCTGTTCGTACGATATCATCCGGTCTTTTTTAATAAAACTGCGGAACAGTCTAGGTAAGTTAACATGAAACCTGATTAAAGTGGATGCGATATAACAGTGCAGAGGGTTAATTAACACTAATTTCAAAAAAAAGCACAATACGAAGAAGGAGATATAAAAAGAAATGCGTCGATGACAAAAGAGCGAAGATTCAAATGATATCAGATACCGACAAATTAAAAGACCATCATTGAAATCCAAATGTGAGCACCATTAGAGTTACCACAATTACGTCAATAACTCAATACATCTATCTACCTGCCTAAAAAACATTTAAATTTACAAGTTATGAATAAAAGGGAAAGAAGACAGTAACTCGTGCCAGTCTAAAAAACCCCCTCCCTCTTTAGTTTACAACACATTCTTTTCATTAGTTAGCGTAATTTTGGGATGAACTTCACGTAGATTTTTTTGAAAATTTAAAACTATAATCTTCTTCACTGGGTATAAATTATAGAGAAGGAAATAGTTCATTGCACAATGTAACATCAAATGCGTGAAGAATATGTGGCTAATGTAAAACACGTGTTAACAAAGTGGTAGTTTATTTTCTAGCAGATTTAACTTCAACATCGATTGTTACGACACAGACGTCGTAACAGTTAAGGAAACTCATTATTTTCTGTACTTCACCGAGAGAAAAAAGCATAGTAAGGAACCATATACTGGCTATTAGAAAGGAAAAATAAGACGTATCGCATCTGTCACGTACACAGATGAACTACTGTGGCATTCTCAGTCTCACAGGAATATTATGAAACTTGAGGAAACATTGCCAGTAAGTGAAGGAGAGCAAGAGTGACTGGCGAGGCACGAAAATAAGAGACGCTAATGAACTTTAGAGGTCAATGTCACACTAATTCACAGTGGTTAAAGGCAATATTAAACATCTACATTGATTGGTGACTATAACGAGGTGGATTTTAACAAAGACACGAAAGAAATTATGATTGAAACTTTAGGATATCAGAATGACATCGTACAAAAAAACCATGCAAATCTGATTGGAAGATGATTTCTAAATTCCGAACAATAAGTACTAATTTGAGCAGGCCTCAAATTTCAACAGCTATTTCCAAGCACGTTATTGGTAAGTTTCCCGATTTCTTGGATGTATTTTCTAGTTTAAAGGACTTTGAAGCGTTGATTCTCTTTAATTAGCTCCATTAAACTGTTTAAAATCTAGTCCATTGTACAAAGCAGTATGCAGTAGGCGCATATCGCCTCATTAAAAATCTTCCTATCAAAACGGTTTAGAAATAAATTTAAATACTTTGTGCACGCAACTTTTATGTCCAAATAAAAACCAAACAATAATGAAACAAGTCACAGACTAAGAATTTTCCAATTTCAGCGTAACTAAATTTTCGGAAAAGTCAGGAACGATAGGTGCTTCTTAACCTGTCTTAGAAGGCAAGGCGAAATAAATTGGGGAGTATAGGTCACGCATGAATAAATTATCCATTATCTAGCATTTGCCGACGATTTCCCTTTCATATTCCATTAAGCTTCTTCCAAGCTGTCTTATAGAATAAGACTTCGGATAAATTACGTCATTTTTACCAGAACCGGTCAAAAATAATCAAAACTAACGAATAAATAACATGTAATTCCTATGCAGGCAATTCGAATAAATGATAAATGGGGAAGAGTTATACCGTTTAGGCATGTGTGTATTTTTTACAAACGATTGGTTTGTCGTACATCGGCAATAGAAGGCAGCCAATGGCGCAAGGCGAAGCAATTGACGCAAAAGAGGACTGGATCTGACCAACTTCGGTTTGGTCAAGGTACAGTGGATTCACAAAAGCAGGCACGCACCGGCACGCCATAATATGCTTGCCTCTTTTTGCTGCCATATTCAAGGGAAAAATATAACGATTTGAATTTGCTACGCGGTCACAAGCCATCATTAGCCTCTGTGAGCATTACGCGTGCAGTAATAAAAGAAACGTGCACACTACTGCCATAGCTGTAGCCAGTGTTCCAGATAGCGTAAGAATCCCAAAAAACTCGTGATTTTCAAAAAGCCATTAAAAAATAATTTAAGATCCCCTAATAAACGTAAAGAATGAATTCCGACATGTAGAATACACACACTTTCCAGTTATACTCGGCTCTGGAAAGACAATGTATCGTACTATTAATTACTCTACACAGGCTAAAGTCGAACAAAGCATAGGTAAAAAGTGGTAATTGACATTTTCATACCCTAAAATAAATTTCGGAAATCCGGGGTGAGACAATTTTAAGAAATAACGCTAGTTTATATTAATGGTAGTATCGTATAAAAAGGACAACTTCAACAAAATTTGAAGCATCTAAAGACAGTATGTAGGGGGTTTGCATTTTTCAAATCAGTTAGTATTTCTATTTTAGATATACAGAAAACTTCAGTGCATTCTTCTGAGGGCATACAATTTGGTGGTTGAGACTCAGAAAACTCAAAATATAGCAAAATTAATTGCTTACGCAATAAGGGGAAACTTTAGGGAAGTAAAAATATGGATTCTGCAATAAGGCATGCTAAAGGAATATAGCCTTAATTGGACACCATCAAACGTGAAAAACTCACAGAAATAATCAAAGGCACAGTCAATTTGTTCGTCCGAAAGGTTACTTGCATCTTGCATCGACATGCTCAAGACACCTAAGAATATGGAATGCAAAAACAAGACTTATCAATTACTAATTTACATGTGAAAAAACATCAACTATTTATGATATCACGACAAAAACCCGTAATTTCAACGCGGAATCAACGCACTTAAAATATTTGACTAATGTATAACCAACAGTAGTTATTTGCCGCATTCTAAAACGAACGACCAGATCTCATCAAATTAAAGGATCAGAATGGCAGCACCAAATAATATAATGGCGACAGTGTGAAATGCTATGAAACTGGATTCTGCACGAAGCGAGAAGCAATGTAACGTATGCAATGCATATATAGAGATATCAAGCGCGATTAAAAGCACCATCTGTCATTTAAAATTTAACGAGATTCACGTCAAAATTAATGCACACAAAACAATTTCATACCAATTGGGAGATTTAATGGGCCCACAATTAACAAAAACTTTATTCAAACTAATGGTGTCAGTCGCATTTAAGTGAGTAATCAGTTTTGGCATTATCAATTATGGGCGGAAAAATGAAAAATTAATGCCGAAAATAAGTGACAAATCTGTTGCGCTCCTAACGAGATTGGTATATTGTGACACGAAGTACCGTAGTTAGGACCGATAAAACATCAAGTTGGTTGCCTCCAGGAGACCAGAAACAACAATGCTTGTAATCCGAAAAAGTGGGAATAGGACAAAGCCCCCAACGAAGCACACCAGCACGAGCCCTATTTTGATAGGTCCGGTAGCAAAACAGCGCCACTTCATCCCCTTTCAAATCGAGTACCACATTAAAAGAATCCAGAGGCTAATTCACACGATGTCTAACCCATTAATCAAAAAGGTAGATGCAAACATTATTTTAAAATATTATAGCTTTAATTAGATTTTTTTTCAAAAAGTAGAACTTGTGTTATTATACCTCATTTACAAAATAAATACAATCACGGCGAACCGTATCGTTTACTCCACTGTCAGCACTCTCGAGCGAGATGTTTTTCCTGTGAGTAAAAAGGTTACAAGATTACTGTAAAACTCTGAGGGCGCATGATTCGCTCCAAAATTAGCGTGCCTAGTCCTTACGAACACGCCAAAAATACAAGATGCACATGCTCATAAGAGGATGGCTTGTCAAAAACTATTCCAGCCCCTTGTGCTTCGAGGGTGAAAAGCCCAAGTAATGGCCCACCAACCGAGTAACTGTGGCTGGTCTTTTAGACCAATAGTCGCGCATTTCAAGCATCATACCATGCAGCTAAACTCTTCTCTTGGCAGACATCTTTGGTACCTCTGCCCCACTATTCACCAAATGGACTTCCAAACTTGGCTAACCCCCTCCCCCACATAAATGACTCACAACGTGAAAACCTTATTAAGTTTTACCAGCGTAGCACGCCTAATTTCCAAAATTTTCTATTACCAATGAGCCGTAAGAATCAAACCGGGAGTTCAAGCATGAGACGCCGTCGTGTACGGTAAGTCCGAAGTCTGACACGAACGGAACCATCGTACGCAAAACATCATGATCGTCGACACCGCATACGTGTCTTCTCCGACCGGAGTACACTCTGTTTACGCCAACAAAATCCACCGCGCCTGACTTTCCGTCCATGAATTTCCCACACATTGCTGCACCCGTTACTTTTTCTCACCGCAGTCCATGATCATAGGACCATTTTCGTAATATTTCGAAAATACCGCATAATATTGCACAACTGGTACCATCCCACCGATAAACCTTACTGAAAAATGTTACAACATCTAGGCACACAATCGGCAAGGGATCATCAAGCCCTAGTTTTAGAATTGCAATGCTTTGCTTGTGAAAAAAGGGGAAGCGATCCAGGAACAGTACCTACGTATTTTTCACAAATAGCAAAAATACATTCCGGTAGTAATTACGGAGAGATGCAGTTTCCAAGTAATTGGCAGTAACGTTCTACATCGAGTTTCATCAACATGAGGCCGTCACATGATGAGCACATACTCATCCACCTTGGAAAAACGATTGATGACGCGTTGACACCGTCTGCGAAGTTGGTCGCGCAACACCGTGACATCAGTACTTACTCTATCCCTAATTTCACCAAATGCCTCTATAGGGTGAAATGAATCAAAGGATATGACTAAACGCTCTAAAGAGAGGGGTAGTGTAGACATGGAACAGGTACGCTGGAGTTGTTGAGACGGAGTTGAAGAAATCAAAGACCGGTCGGTATTGGCGAGAGCGACCACAGGGCGCAGAGTAAGACAACTCAGAGATTGCAAACGATTCCACAATGAGAGTGGTGTTGCTATTTGCGAGGAAGTACTGTGTTCCGGAATAAACAACGAAGAAGGTGTGTCGGTTTTCGCAGGTACGCGATTCATGAAGAGATCCACCCGATTCTCGATAACCCATTTCAAAGCTTTGCGACCCTATTTCACAAAGTAGCAATGTACTTGTTACGATCAACAACTGATTACAGGCTGTTCTTACAACAAGTTGATGACCAGTAAACGAATTGAACCTACTACGCATTGAGGAGATAAGAGAATACGGTAATCGCGCTCTTTGATATAAACGGAAAACAACGTACTAAACTTGCGGTTTTTTCGCTTACGGAAAGCGCGGCGTAAGCAATAAAACGAAAGGCATCAATTGAAACCCGATGACGAATAAGGGTCCTGTATATGTAAAACAAAGGCATTTGATTTTGAAACAAAGAGTAAAATAGGAAAAATACGCGTTTAGTTGTACACATAAGCCCTACGATTTCATAATTTTCCGAGGAGTGGCAATATATACATCACTCGTGACTCACCATTCTGGATTATCAGGATGTACCACATACTCAAGTCTTTCGTTGGCTTTCAAAACACTTCTCATATCAATGTTATTGGATTCCAAGAGCATATATTTTTTTAAGGGATCAACTTCCGTACGTTCAACAGCTCGAAGCTCGCCCATACTTGAAAACATAGGCCATGACGAGTTGATTAATTTAGCGGTATGGAGAACACCGGTGTCTCGATCAATAGACCGCGAAATAACATCAACAGACAGCACGTTGGGATTAAATGGGTTTGGATATTTCAACTGAGCCGCCCTCATAACATCCCACCATGATTTCCTTAAAAATGCACGTGGTAGTTGACCTTACTTGATCACGAACTCGCCCTGCCATGAGAAAAGGCGCGGATGTCGTCCCGATCATTCGAAAGCGGCGCTGGGCTCGAAGAAATACCATACGACAGTACAATTTTTCGATTAGATGAAGTTAAGTTAACCGAGCTGCCTAACTATGTTTTATATCTATGCTTTAATTCGTTCTAATTTAATTATTTAAATCGTAATATATTGAACAGTTTACCGTATGTTACGTTTGCTCTTGTTTCTTCACTTACCGTAGAAGTGAACCCCTTCAAACCCCTAATTAACAAATTGTGTAAGATTTCGGTTTAAGGTGAATATACTATTAGCAGTATTCGGTTCATCAGCTCAACTGGTAGGGGCCCATTTTCCCCTCCTCCGAAATAGTGTAATCCAGGTCGTTAGACTTGCACCACTTGATGTTGAATTTCAAGTTCCTATCAGAGAACAGACTTAGTGAGTCTACAACGTATAAGTTATACGAGAAGTTTCAGCCCTCAGACTAGATATCTTTCCTTTGGATATCTCGCTCCCACATGACAAATATTTCATACTTCATGACACAACCGCTGCCAAGATGACTTTATTAGGCGTGCTATTTTCCAATGTGCTGAATAAATTCGATTACCACATATATTCGTATGTATTGAGGCCTTCAATGTTCTAGCTCGGCAGTTTGGGCGCCGCTGTTGGTCCGCCAGTTAAACATGGCGGACGTCCTCGGATTATTGCGTGAATATCACACTGGCAACAAAGAGATCGTAGAGACTAATGATGAGATAATTTTTGGGGAATTTGCTTGGCCTAAAACCGCAAAAACCAACTATGTTATGTGGGGGTAAGTCCCAAGTTTGTACCCGACGTTTCCCAGTACTGGGAAAGACGGTGCTCCCAAAGATTACTACACTCTAAATTGCATCGTCTATCTTCTAAAGAACGTCAATTTGCCTCACTCAAAATATGTTAGACAGGCTGCGGTATGTTTTTTTAAATATTACTTCGGTGTAGACTGCAGGAATACCTGTTGTACGTCTCCCTGATCGACGCGAACTTCTGAATTACCTGAATGGGGAAGCAGCTACCGCTGCAAATATCGACAGGACAGTTCCTGTTGATATATCCATACGCAGGGCTATTTCTAAGACTCCATCCGATGTGCAGAAATTGCGTGGAGGTCAGTCAACTCTCTGATAAACTTTTTAAACACCAGCTTTGATAAGAACTTAATAGTTCTCACCACTTAGATGCTGATATTCCCATTGAGGCGAAAAGACCGAGAATGTCTTTCGAAACTGAGGATGTTAAATCAGTTGATATACAGCGTGATGAGTCTGCTCAAGGGAAAGCGACTTCACTCTTGAAGCAGTCGGAAGGTAGTGCTCTTCCGTCTGCTATCTCGCTTGACAAAATTCAGGTGTTGTCTTTTTTCGTTTAATCGCTTCATTTCAATCTTTTAATGTAAATGCTTCACTTATATGCGTCATTATCTATTCATCTCATCATGTCTTCGAATGCACGGCCCTAAGTAATTCTTTGATAGTCACTACGGGCAAAGTTTCGGGCAAATCAGCAGATATCAAAGCCTGAGATGAATCACATAAGTAGCCCGGACGTATTGGATCCTACGGCTGTTGTTACTGGAGACGAGCCATTGTTAATGGCTGCTGGGATCTCCGGATTTTCTTCAAGGCCCACTGATCCTAACTATCAGGGCCCTAACTCGCAGCTCATCGTCCCCGTTGACGACCAACAGCTTATTCTTGCTCGTTCTACTGATCCTAAGCGCGCCGCTTTTCTTGCCTCTGATATGGATACTCTTCGTATAATTTCTTCGCGTGAGCGTCGATGGCGAACGCGAGGAAATATCCTTCAGAGCCAAAGGAAGGCTTTCTATAAAAATATCGTTTTAGGCATTTTGCGTAATGTCATGGTGAGTTATAATGTATTGACCTCCGGATTGTGTACTTTAAATGTCCATGCTTTTTTCTATCTTAGCTTAAGGAAAACGCTTATTTAGCCCCCGATCGTCGTGATGCCTATAATGGTGCAATCGGGGCGATAAGCAATTTCTACAAGACGCCTCTTGCCTCGACCGTTCACCCCCAGCAACAGAGTCAGCCCCCTACCATGCAATATTCTAGATATGACCAGGAGCGTTTTGCTGCAGGTCGAGAGGATACAGCCGGTTTCAGAATAGATACAATGAGTTCCTATCATGGCAAGGCGCTAGCATCCATGGTCAGGAGTGGAGGAAATATCGGCGGGTCTAAGGCAAATGATAACCCCTTGTCGGTACCTTCAGCGACCTACGACGCAGGCGGTACAGAAACTTTGACGAATGCGAATCTTGGACACGAAACTCCACATGCAAATCGAACACCCCGCGATCCACGTGGACTAGGAATCAGTACACCCACCGTCGGTGGCCTCACTCCTGATCCATGTGAATTTTGTGATTTTAAATTACTGCGGACTTAATTATATTCTGTAGTCAACTAAGGACTGGCTCGTGTGCACTTTTCTTTTTCTAACAGCTACTGTTTATGTTAGTTCCCAACAGAATGGTGGTATTTTGGATTTTTAGATCGTAACTCTCGTTCCTTGGCCCTTCGTACTAAACCTCGTGCCTCTCGTGTCCCTATTATTATCATTCCAGCAGCGCCAACAAGCCTTATTACAATGCTGAATGTCACTGACATTCTCCAGGTATTTTTCATTATCCTGTTTCGGTGCTGCCTGAATTGTTAACGTTGGATGATTGTATTCATCAGTTTTTTGTGTCATTCGACGAAAAATTCATTGCTTTTTACTGTCTGTAAATTCCGGTAAGTTTTGGCTTTGAGATATTTTCTTAGCCATACCGGGTGTGTACTCTTTAGGACCTTCAGTTTGTCTCTACAGAGGAGAAACGTAGCCAAGGGTGTAGGCGAGGTAATGAACTACTCATCCACCGCCGTAAACCAGACGGTCGTACTGTGCCCTATCGTGTGATTGATCAGCCCAGTAGGCTGCAACCGGAAGAGTGGAACCGTGTGGTAGCGGTTTTTGTCCAAGGTCAAGCTTGGCAATTCAAGGGTTGGCCCCTTGGTGGGGATCCGGCAGTCATCTTTTCAGTTGGTAAGGATTCTCTCACCATCTGCATTCTATTTCTATTATATGGGATTAAATGCCCTATTAATTTGATGGTCATTCGTGTCTAACATTTTGCCGTGGGTCCTTTGTATTTGCATGATTCATTTGGCTTTGTTGCTATCTCACACAATGATTAACTTACGCTACTCCAACTTGGTTTATGTTCTGCTCATTGCTTATGTCCCTTTTCTATAAAATGTGTTTGGAAGCTAAATAACTACTTTTTTTAGTCAAGGGATTCCATATAAAGTATGCAAACATGCCATTGGATCCGAACGTGGCGAAGTGGAATGTTCATGTAATTAATTTAGATAGACGGCGCCACTTGGACAAAATCAACTTTCAGAGTGTTTGGGATCAGTTGGACAAGTTTATCTCAAAGAATAAGCCCTTCTTGCGGTCGTAGACTTGTTACAACACCCTTGTTATTAGATCGTATTGTACAGTCGACGGACACCTATTTATCTTCGTCTTTTAAAAGATTCTTTGTGGTGGCGTTATGATTGCCTTTTTTTCTTTTTGTTATTTGGTTGAAATTGTAATCTGTTTGCCATGGTTGAACTCAGTGGCCTTTTACGCCTGGTTATCTAGTTCTTACGCAAGGTTTCATGCCTCGTCAACATTTGGCGTTTAGTTTCTAGCTTCAAATGCTGAAATATGTTTCATTTTGTGGCGTGGTTTGTTCTACTTGGTCCTTTTCAGTAGGCCGCGCTTTTGCAGTGTTGTTTCTGACGACTCTAACGAGTCAATCGTGATTCACTTTTGCTGGCGCTGGATGGTGTTTACTCACTCCCAGAAAGTGAGTTTGGCCAAGTCTTGCCGTTTTCGTTTGCCACCTTAGATTGATTATTAGTCAGCTTGTCAATACGCAATCCAGTCTTTCGTGGGGTGATTATCCGCTTTTCGTTGAGGCAGGGGTCCTCGTTTTTATTCTTTATGGCCCGGTTCCGATTATCGTTTTCGTTGTGTATCGTGGTATTGGGGGAAGAAGAGACTATCCAAGTTGTCAAGGTTGGTGTTTCTAACTTGTGTATTTGTTTCATGAGAAATAGTTGAGATTTGTCGGTGGATGTAGCGAAATAGTCAGAGGACGAGGGTGTAATCATTGGCGTCCCCCAAAATAGGGCTAAATTTGAGCGGATGTTAACTACGCGAAATGGGTGTACGTGTAATATTTAAAGCACTTCGAACGAATCTGATTGTAAAACGATGTCTCGCATACCCCCCGGTGGGGGTGACCTCTGCCATTTGTTAGGTTGAGAATTTCGGTTAATGGGGTCACAGCAGCTTCGGTCACGGTTTCTCATCAAACCTTGGTGGTTTTCTTTGAACTGTGCGACTGCACGGTGTACGGTTTCAGTGAGTCACTCACAGAGGGTAGTCTTGAGGTCAGACCCCTGTGATGAATCGCAGCAGGCATGTCGGCTTATCCGCCTCTCCGTCCACTTCCTCCCCGCTGTCCTCGAGGGCACTCATTTGTTAGCCCACTCTCCTTTCCCACTAACACAGCCTGCGCAGGCGCCGATCTCACCGTCGGAGCCCGGACAGCCGCTCTCTCCCCCAATTTAACCTCAAGTTGACTTGCATTTGGGCCAACCGAACGCACCTATGTGCCATTTGTATGTCCACTGCACGCTCTTTGTGGGACTTCCGAAAAGCGATCCTCATTCACCTCTCCATCCCTTAGAAGGAAGTCAACCTCTCCTAAATAGAGCCACTTTCATGAAAGCGAAAACTCCTATTTTTTTACCCATCGGTACTCGTGTGTTGCGACGGTCCTTTCCAGTCATGAGAATGGCACTATTAGTGAACGCGAGGCAGGCGGCGTTACGGAGCAAGTTATTGTTTGTTGTTGTTGGTGGTGGTGGTGGTGGTGGTGGTGGTGGTGGTGGTGGTGGTGGGCATGTCCTGGGGGTAGGGAAAAGGCGGGTTCCCAGTATGGTCAGGCTTTTTTGGAACAAGAAGTGGACGTCTCACCTATACTCAAGTCTCTACTAGCAACCGACCTTCTTAGCGGAGGATTTTCGTTCCCACACTCCTGTTTCTTCGTCCACCCACGGGCACAACTACCCTTTCCTCAGTGACAAATTTAAACGTCTCATTAGGCTTCGATGCACAATGTTCCAGTAGGTTGGGATTTGGGGAATGCAAAGAGGGTTGAGTTCTGTGTTACAGAGCCAGAAAGTCCCAAAATAAGTGGAATCATCATTCCAATTGATTTTTTTTATTAGTTTATTAGAAGATGACTGAAAACACTTGGTTATTAGGGGAAAGTCTTCGAACTTTGGCCCTCGACCCCTGATTTAGTCAGTAACTTTCTCTCCTTCGACGTAATACGTCCGACTTCAATTCCTAATGGCTGTGCGTCTTCTCCTTATCATCGATGCCAATTTCTCACTCAACTTTTTCACTTCCACCAAGTGGTGCTTCGATAATGCACTGGAACAACCACGGGGTGGCCACCCAAAAGGAATGTAGCTCTGCTTTGAAACACTCAAAATTCTCGTTGACAAATGATTTGATGTGGAATGTAGGTGGGGACCTGTAAAATGGGACTTGCGTGGGCACCATCAAACGCAAGTTGATTTCAATTCTCTCGAGATGTCCCAGCGAGGGCGAATTTAGTTCATGTTTGCCCCTTGACTGCGGGGGCACTGCACTGACAGACGTCTTTGTCTCTGACATAGGCGACAGCGAGGTGTCGCTGAGTAGAAAGGCGACCATGAGCTTGCTCTACAACTGACCTTCAACTGGTTCGTCATCGAGGCCGACAAATGCGTTGTGGACAGGGGGGCGTTGGAACAGGGCTCCTTATTGTCCAGACCCTCAACAAAGCTGTGCTTCAGGTAGCGCGTGAGTTTTGATCACCTGACCTCAGAAAGGGAGAATATTTGGCACTGGAACACAGCAGTCATTACGGAAGTCCGCCAATGAGGTTGGAAGAGCTCCCAAATCATGCAAAATGGGTTTCGAGCATAACCGTTTACAGTGTGAACTGGCAATGCTCTTCTGAATTAACTGTAATCCTGCACCAGGGGATTAAGGCCGGACAAGTGGACGCCTCGGTGCATCGTTGCACATCACTAACCCCTGTGGTCGACGCCTCGCAATCACACAATGTTCTTTCGCCGGCTCCTTTTTCCAAAACATTGTTCGCGGCCCCGCTAGCAATTGGCTTTTTTCAGCTACTGCCGTTGATATCTGCCCCGGTGGGCCAGCCTGGCTGAGCTGTAGGGCTCCCTGTCCTTTTTGGGTTCTCAGTTTTTGTGTCTGCCCCGTAGTGGTGAATATGCCTGTTCAAAGCTTGTGCATCCAATTTATACGAATTTTTTTGTGTTCTGGCGACTGCCCCGCCACAACGACGGCGCGTATTGCAGCCGATATCCGCGGCAGCAAACGGTATGCGTACAACAGACAGTTCATTCGTTTGATCCATTCAACACCTCCACCTCGGAAGGCATGTAAATGTGCTGACTACGAAATTAAACCCATACCTCCCGTGGAGGATATATTTCCCCTTTTTACTGAGACACGTAGGTGAAACTTTTCAAATGTCGGTGTAGATGGAGAGCATCTCATAGCACGTGCCGCCGTCAACTCATCGAGGCGGCCCTTCGCGGAGGGTTGTGAGAAGGCGGCATTTTGAAAGTGGCTGTTTCTAGTGCTCGACGAGATGGTCTAGTGAACTTGGGGAGGTTCGACTGCGTCGTTGTGGGGAGGCGTGCGGAGACAAGAGCGAACAGAACCGGTCCTTCGGTGCAGGACCTTGCAACTGACCGAGTGCTGCGCCTGCATCAAGGTAAAGGTCTGTTTTCCTTTGCGCTGATTAACTGCAAGAACGTTCATCACCGCAAGAGAACGAAGCGGGAGCGAAGAGGTCGCACGTCAGAGGGCGGACGAGGGCCTAACGGCACTTGCCTTGCTTCCTCCTGCACCTCCTCTTCTGAACATTTGATGAGGTCACATTGGGGCCAAGTTATAAGGGAAGTAGGTGGAATACAGAAAGCGCGAACTTCGGCCTAAATTACAGTGGAAGTGCGCATGACGATTAAGTGTTGGGGAGGCGCCTCACTCCAGCAGGAAGGTGAATGGCAATGTAAATATAATTTCTCTGTCCTATTCTCTCCACGTCCATTGTGGCAGTTAAAGTTTTTTCGCATCTTGTGTGGGAAAGTAGATTTTCAATTTTACAATTTGCCCGCATTTAAACAGTTGTGTATTTCGTCAAACCAAGTGTTATAAACTAATAAGCCAATCGTCAGTTTTCACAGCTGAGGACAACCCAAACGGACGGCATAGTTCAACCAACGGGAGACTGCTCCTTTAAATCATTATTGGTGAATCATTACGGCTTAAACGTCTCTCCTCCTCCTCCTCCTCCTCCTCCTCCTCTCCTCTCCTCCTCCTCCTCCTCCTCTCCTCCCTGAGTCCTCCTCCTCCTCCTCCTCCCTGAGTCCTCCCGAAGCCTGCCCTTGATAAGCTATTTCGGCGACATGGGAGCCGCAGCATTGTGAGTTGGTGATCACACTCTCCTGACACGGAAATAAACCCATTTGACCCGTCCTCCTCACCCGGTTGGCCTTCCGCCCAGGCAGCAGAGGGAGCCGCAATGTTCGCTGCGCCGCGGCGGGGTGTCCTGCATCGGAGGCGAAGCAACTGCACTTCCCCCGGCATGGCCCACCCGGGCACCCGCGCACATATTCCTCAAGCGGTTTCGCGATATGCACTTTGAGGAAAAAAATGCCGTCATTGCACGTGCTTATGTGATTATGGGGCAGTCGACCTAAATGTCAAAAGCACTTAAATCACTTGTTTTTAACGACTTTTCCCAAAAATGTACTATTTTCAGGTTCCGACCTCTTTTTCGCGCTCCACGTTGGACACTGAAATGCAACCAAGGTCAGATAAACTCGCGTGAATATCCGACGATTAGTTTTACATTCACTCCCGTCAAAATTAGCCACCTGCCACGGCGTGGGAATATGCGAGACACTTTCCGTCCCGACTGGCGCGAGGTGTCAGCCCAGCAGCGGCCCCGGGAGCCGCGACTGGACGTTTCCGCGCAGCGCACGCGCTTTCGGAGTCGGAGTCGAAGGCTCCACCGCGCCGTGGCACATTCTCTCTGTCGGTGCGTGCTGCCGCCGCGCTGCTATCTCAGCCTCATCCCGAAACTGAGGCTCTCTGGTCACAATTGAAAATCGGCGAAAAGTGATGAAAAGTCCAGACAAGCTCACCCCAACACATATTTCAACTTTGGCCAACTAAACCGATGCAGTGAATGGTTGGGGGAAAGCAAAGATGGAGACTGTTGCTCGCCCTCGTTGGCGGTGCAGTCCCTTGTCCCGCTGTCACTCTCCTTGGCAGTGTCAATCCACGCACGTTGACAGGCACTTCGGAGAACGTGGCTTGCAGTTGAGAGGCCGAATGCGTGCTGCTAGGGCTACGACGATGTCCCGCCTCGCAATACTTCCCTGCTTCAGTCCCTTCACTAAGGCGACTCCCATCCACAACATGTTTCGGCCAGGGAAACTCCCCTCTTCGCTAGACCGTTTGTGAGGGACGTTAAAACGTTTCTGGTCTTTGGGATGGCAACGGTGAAGCCACGGAAACTAGCATTAATCCAGCGAAGTTTGCAGAATAATGAACATGTCAGTGCCTCTTTAGTCTGCCCTCGGAACACTTAGTGTTGCGTTCCATACTGTTGATCTGAATGGGCGATAAAACGAGAAAGGAGGCGCCTTCGTCTGGTGGTGAGGTGGGGCAAGTGTATTTGCCCCTGCTGCCTCCCCTCCGGCCTCACAACATCAACCTGATCTCCGAGCCTCGATACGACCCGCACGAGAGCTGCCTCGCCACCTCCTCCCCCTCCATCGCCTCTACGGCTGTGACAGATGTGAAACAGTGGAGGCTTTTAAAAGCCACCAGACCATCTAGCCAGCGGGCCGGTGAGCGAGCGAGCGAGCGAGCGAAGGAGTTTGTGGGCGGGAGAGGGGTGCGCTTTCTCTAGCTGTTGAGTCGCAGCTGCAGTTAGGGCTGTGAGGGCAACAACCAACTGCGAACAAAGCGTCAGTCCTGCGTCGCCCATCCCTTCTCGGATGCATTTCGCGCCCCTCCGAGGTGGTGAGATGAGTGGGCGCGATAACTGGCGAAGGACTACTTCGCATGCGAGCACGTGCCTTTCCCCCAAATCACCGCACCGGCGCTGACGACGGTTTGTCGTACATGATGAACAGATGGGCGGGGTAGAGAGTCGCCTATTTTGTGCGCCTCGTGTTGGGCCGAGGAAAGCCAGACAATGTGTCCTGAAAGCAGACAGACGGTGGCCGTACCGCCTCCATCTCCCGTCCGTCTTCCCTTCTCCACCCCCTGCCCCTCCCCCCACTCGTAATTGCCAATGCTATATAATACTCATGTGTCAATGTTTAGTTGCCAGTGTCAGTCGGTCTGCTTGTGAAGCAGATAGGAGTACTCGTCACCATGTTGGCTGGAGCAGCGGAAGACAGAAAAACAACGCGTTCTGGCTTTGCCTGACAGTTTACGGGGGACTTGGAAGTTGCTCGTAAAGCACTGCATTAATGGAGGCGTCACATGAGAAGTCTTCCACCGACGGTTGGAAAACGATTTTGAGTAATCATGGTGCCCGTCGTTTTTGCCAGGCATCTGATTGAGGTTGGCGGTTATGCCTGTGGTTCCTATGGATAAACGCGGCGATGCCAGTAGACTGCGTCGGGACGCGTTAGCTGAATGCAGCAACAAGACGGCGGCAACAGCAGCAACAGCGCAACGGCGGCGGCAGCGGCAACAGGGCGGTGAAGTTCTCACTTGTTTGGCGCCAATTCCCTTCGAATGAGAGGAAAAAGCTGCGCTGTTATTGTATACATTGCGAGGGTAAAAGGCGGTGGTTTTTTTACCGTTTTACCGCGTCCCTTTGTAAGATTTAGTGATGGTGACCGAAAGCAGCGGCGAAGTTGGTTCCGGCACATGACTAAGAATCATCACAAATTGGGTGAACATCCTCCAGAAACGCGGTTCAAGACTCGCGTGTTATGGTAATTCCAAAAGTGGAGCCCTCGCAAGTCCAGGTCTGGGTCTCAGCGGCTATTATAGTGTTTTTCCTCCCCTCTCTTCAGTTTCGGCCTGTGATCTGGGCTGAACTGCAAAGGGCGTTCGCAGCGGGAACGACGTCCCTCCACTACTCCGCGCCGGACATTACCGGTACCCAGGGAACTGGACTTGAGTGAATGAAAGGTTTATGACTATTTCATGAAAGGCGGGACGAAATTGGGAATTGTAGCTTGTACTGTTGCATGATTTTTTTAACAGATTTCATCCGAGTATTACGGAGAATTGTTCTGTATTTCAACTAAACGTAGCATTTAATTAAAAACAGTCCCCTTTTCCCTTCCACATTCGTTACCTCCATTACCCTTTAAGCGTTCGGGAAAAAGGTTACAACCAAAAGGACTTTTTAACCCACTATTTTGTGAAATTAAGAGTCGAAAACATGCACAAATGACACGTCCGGCTTTGCCTAGGGGCATCAAAGTATTTCACGTCGGCCGCCACGAAACCACACGCACACACACACACAATAGACAAAACACCGCTTGACGTACAGCACTGATTCTCGCGCCCTCTCTCCCCTCTTCCCCCGACCCTAGTGTCTTCACCCATCACTGCGGCTGCCACCACCACCGCGTCCACACCGCCCCGTCGTCGTGACGGCCGAAAAACGCGTGTCCAAAGCACTCGAATGCGAGTAGGCAAGGCGGGACGGGGCGGAGCGGGGCGGAGCGGAGCTAGGTGGGGAGGGGAAGGGAAGGGAGGGGCGGAGGAGGGGGAGAGGGGGGGGAGGAGGGCGAGTCGGCTGGTACCGCGGGAGCACATTAGCCGCACGCGTGCATGTCATTGTTACGTGTCCGCGCCAGCCCGGAAATTAGAGAGACGGACGCACCGCGGTGAGCACCGCTCCAGCGCGTCCGCGCCTGAGCACGCGGGCGCGCGTGCACACGCGCATTCGCTCTTTGGTGCGCACGCGCGCCTGTCTGTCGCACTAATACGCGAGTGCGTATGTTTATTTTTGCTGCTCTTCGTGGCTAAAAGAGAGTAGTACCTCATCATAACCACGCGTACGCGGACCACATCGACGATCTCTGCTGATACAACAGCGATCACTCTAAAGGATTTGCGACCCGCCTCGCGGAACCCGTTCCAACAGTGAAGAAATGCTGCCATCTCGACCGCGGATGGAACTGGTGAGTCGCTCGTCAGGTCTCCGTCATTGTGTCCTATTTCACAAATGACCTTTGTGATTCGGCAATAAGATGTCGCCTCACGGTAGAGGCCAGCCTACACTGTAAAGCGAACTGGCAAACCGGCCCCCCAGATGGCCGAGCTGTACCCCGGGGGAAGTAACCCGTTTTCGTCAGGCCTCAGAATTACAGTACCTATCAAAAGCGTTGCCACTTTAAGTCATCATAACACCCAGTGTTACGTGCGAAAAGCCGTCTTTCAAGGCCTGATGAGCACCTGGTGGCCCCGATGTTTCCTTCACACACGGTATTTAATGCACCATTCGAATTGTACATTGCAGAACGTCAAACGTTCCCAGTCATTGAGAATAGCACAAGCGGCAACCGCGTGCGCTATCGGTCAGAGGATAAACTTAATAACAACTTCGGGTAATCGGAACCTCGAATTGCTTCACACGCTTAAATCGGTCAGAAAGTTGTCATTGCAACAGCAGTAGCCGTAATGCACTTGCACACCTACACTAACAGTGGTAGGAAGGATCGCTCCTGACTTGCCTAAGTACTCCGCAGCGGATGAGGACGCCCGAAAACGGAGTTTTAGTATGCGGTTTACTCATCCACCACAGTCTTCTCCTTATACCCGACTCTATTACGGTGTTAAGAGACCAAATGTCTCGTCACCATCCTTTTTCCCAGCACATTGTGCGTTAGTGTGAAGAAAACAAACCCCAAAGTCCCGATACTATCAACGCTCCATCAGATAAACTTTTTCGCTCATTTTTAACCACTGAGAGGCAGACAGAACGAGAGTTCCATTGTTCTGCTCCCCGAAAAACAAATCTTAGTTGTCTCAATGTACACGTATAATTGTACACTCATCCATGTGAACAATGGCAAGGTATTCAGACGGTTTATCTAGTGGCGGATCGGAAAGTGTCGATCCACTCTCATAAAGAATAAGGATGCCATGTATGTGGCGACGGGGGAGGGGAGAAGCACAGCACAACACAACACAGCACAGTCCGCTCCACACGCCTCCTGCTTATTCACTCGCTCGCCTTGTGTGACAGCAGCACAATGTGCTTCTGCAAGGTGGTGGAAACAAAAGTACCTTCAGAAGCGGAAGCATCCTGATTACCATGAAGCCAATATTGTTGCCACGAGTGATTACATTCTGAGAAAGAAGGGGCATTTTTTGTGAAGTACCGACATCCGCAATGCAGATTTGTGAGACCGGACTCCCTCGGGCAGCACTGACACATGGCGGGGTTCTTAAAGATTCTTATTCACCCGTGTGTTGCGGAAGAAGGCAGACGAGGCAAGAGGCGTTGTGGCTGAGACGGAGTCTGCCGACTCACATTCCTCGTAGTTCCACCTGCGAGGAACAGCGGTTCTGCAACATAAGACGGGCACTCGCATGTCTTGCGTCCTGTGCGGAATTCCGGAAAGCCTGCCTCTGTTTATTACGTTTAATCAACCTCGTAGCTGTCACCTATACTTGATGAGAAGCAGATATCGCAGACCAGTTGAGTCGAAACGTATCGTAATAAAAGTGGCATTTGTGCACAGTAACCGTCTGAGTAGCACATAATGGCTGGAAAGACAGAGTTCTCAATGAAATGATCGCATTTAGCTGTAAACGTAATCAAACAGCCTTCGGGTTGTAACCGCGGTACCCTAAGAGATGTTACAAGGAGTGGAGGACGCCTGAGGCTGGCAAATAAGCCCCGGTGAAGTGAAAATCGCATCCGAGGGGGTATTTGAGCGTCGGTTGTGTTTTGCCCCACTTACTACTATCCTGGGAGGATATGAGCCAAGAGGTAACGTTATAGCGCAAACAGCGGTTCAGTGTATGTACGGACTGGAGGATCGCCCGCTTCAAAGGGGTCACGAATGGAAAGAGAAGGCCCTTTCATTATTGGGCTGCCTTTAACTCGGTCGGAACAAAACCACGATTTATATGCGTTTTATCACCCTTTGCGTGCCCGCTCCAACCGGTGCCCCGCAAAGATGCCCACGCGCAGGGAAGTCCATTACGGTGTAATTACATCGTGCCTAAATAACAAAGAGAGAGACTGCTAATGCTCATGGTCGCAATATTTATGGCGATGAGCGTGGTGCTCAATAATTATTAAGCTTGTATTTGGGGTATAATATTCCACACTAAGCAGCAAAGGGGCTCTGCCAGGTATTCTCCGCCCCAGAAGGTACTTGTCCGAGGCCGTGGAAAAGAAACTGCTCACTCTGCCGCCTCTAAACCCCTCTCTCCAGCTGATCGGACTGTGATTTTGGCTCGCAGTGGTGGGAAGATGAGAAGCGACGCCACTTTTACCCCAACGTCAAGTGATCCCAATTAAAAGTGAAATGGGCGAAAATGCGAATGAGTCACGGACACATTTGGAGTACTTGCCACGCCTCACAATGCCGGACTCGCGTCGGGGGGCTTTGGTTGGGTCGAAAACAGCCTGACTGCCCGGGCAAACGCCGAGGCGCCGAGGCGCGCCCCTTGGCGTCTGCGCCCCCGGCAGTGGTGCGGGTGAAAGGCAACTCATTCACAAAGTTGTTATTTGACCTTGTCTACGTGCACGACGTTCCCTTTTTAACATCCCACAATGTCTCACTTCCCTCATCAGTCTTCGAAATACGCTGAGTTATATGGAGATCGCGTTTTGCCCGGGCTCGCCTTCCACACACCAACTAATTAGTTAGCATACACACGAGTAGCCGTGCGAGTACACAAGTATACCCACGCAAAACAGATAAATCTTCACTCTTGGCATCACGCACTAAATTTCTTTAGTTTCCCGCAAGTAGCAGCCTCTCAAAATTTATGGGCCTGCCCTGTTCCCCCATTGAAAAATAATTGCTACAATCCCCTTGCCCCACCCCGCCTCCTGTCTGAAGCCACCCTCGCCCCATCTGCGTCCTGCGCTTCCTGCCGGGGTGTTGCGGACGCGCGGGCGCGCGAGCGGAGTGGGGAGGTACTCGAATTTCTTAAACTGGCGCGGAGTAGGCGACGTGCGGGGAGGTGGGGGGTGGAGGCAGGAGGTGGCCGAGATGGTGGAGGCGGAGGTAGCGTGACCTAGTGGATAAGTAACCCGTATGTACGCGTATTTATTGTCAACTAATAGTTCGTGCCCCCAAACGCAAGCACGGAACTGACAAAAAGGGGGGGGGCGAGGGGGGCGGGGCAGGGCGAAAGATTTGGGAGGGGGAAGGGGAAGAGAGCTCAACAAGCATTCCGCACGCAAGCGTAGAAGCAGTTTCACTATGGATATAAATATTATATTTGTACGGTTCTGGGCGGAGAGAAGTGCAAGTGCCCTGTTTGATACTGCCTGCGAAGGGGGAAGAAGTACAACGCCACTTCCCACCAACTCGTCAGTTCGAGTTGAAGGCTGAGAATGCACGCGTCGCTCGCCTTATGCACGAATGAACAACCACCACGTGGTCTCCCTTCAGTTTGGTCCCTCTCCTTCCCAGCTTAAATGGCCTATAGGGCAGTGATGAAGAGCTTGAGGCCCTGGCGTCAGAGCTCAGCACACTTGCCCCCCACGGTACGCTGGGTAAGTGGGCCACTAAAACGGCCCGGCGGCGAGCGAACCACCCGGCTCCCGCGTCGGGCGAGCGCAAGGCCAGGCCCGGGGCTGCTGTCCCACCCGCGGATCACTCTCCGACCTGGAAGCCCGCGTATTGATTGGCAGCATCTGCAGGATAACGACGACACGATCGGACGTGTTCTACCCGCCTTGACCGTAAACAACTTTAAGGTTAAGGGAAGGCAAAATTGTATCTTCACAGGCGGTTAGCATCCAATCGCTTACAGGGAACATACTTCGTTTCAAGGACATGGAATTACACAAGACCACAACCGTTGCGGAATATAAATACCGACAACAGTGCCGTGTGCATTACGAAGGCGACTGGAGAAGGTCTCCGCCTCCTCCTCATTCACGTCAGAATAAACAATTTGATTTGAACTCAAAGGAAAGTAAACAGATCCGTGAATAGCTCCGACGGGAAGAAAACAACCAAACTTGTTAACATTTTACTTAAGCCGAAATCGGGCAGCGTGGTGCTTTGAGGCGGCAACGAGGTCGGGAAGAGAAAGAGCCTGAGCACTCAGCCCCTGTGTAAAGCGCTCGGTTTGCGCGTTTCCTCACCACCCCGCCCGCACTTTCAGCATGCTCAGCGATTTAAGTGCTGTAAAACAGTTTAATTGGTAGTTGTTTTTAAATTCGTCCGCGGAGAGTAGGCGAGCAAATTGTTCATTATCGGTTGAAACTGGAGAACCACCCACAGGCGTATTCCGCCTTCATTCCCTCCAACATCGTGCACAAATTGCACTCGCGTCTGCGTACACATAGAAAACAGCCCGCTAGATGTCACAAAGGGACACTCTCGCGTTGTTTATTGGGGCAATCTCATCAATTATTTAAGTCCCCGTTGCATCAAAGGCACATTGTGAGTTAAAACAGGCAGCTCGGCGCAACTTGTGAAGTTCAAACAGGCCTCACTCGTCGGTGGTGCGCTTCGCACCGTCCAACACGCCTTTCGACTGCGTTTGGGGCCCACGCTGGTGCCTCCTCATGGAGGCGTTCGAAGTTCTCCACAACACCTCCAAGATGACACCAGAGTGGTGTCCTTCCCTCGGACACCCACTTTCTCGTATCCACCCCCTGGAGACTACTTAGAACGCCGCCAAACGTTGAGTCCGTTGCATTAAATCAACATGCCATTCCATGGCTCAACCGATTTTACCCCTTAGGGGACTTTGTCTAAACACTCCACTAATTGGAACGAAAGACGCATCTAAATTTTAGCCGCAATTTGAGATTTATCATGCATAGTTGGTACAAAAAGACCACCTTAAATGCCGTCGTGGTCGGGCTCGTCCTCCTCGGCGTCGTCATCATCGGCGTCGTCGGCGTCATCGTCATCGTCACAATTTAACGCAGTCAGCGTGTGCGTAGAGGAATGCGCAGGGAGGTGTGGGTACGTGTGCAACCGCATGTCCCCCTCCTGCTCCTGCTCCTGCTCCTGCTCCACCTCCTCCTCCCTTTTGCCCGACTTCCCGTCCCGCTCCACCCCGCCTCCGAAATCAGAACCGTGACCAGCGTGACCAGCTGGATTTAGCGGGGGCCGCGCCACTTCTCCCCATATGCACCTTTCACACATATGCACGCATTGAGGGTATGCATGACTGGCTGTCGGTTCAGTGTGTATTACAGACAGTGAACATTCTCTCGCCCTCCAACTCCTTTTGCCTCACCCTCTCTTTCTCACTCTCCCATGGGTCACTCACCTCGGCCTTTTTGCACACGCTTTCCGGGGAGGGGAGGGCCGCACGAAGGCGGCGAGGAAGAAGGGGGCAGGGGAAAGGCCACTAAGAGGCGCGGAGGTTCACACAGCATAGGCCATTTGTGCACTCATGAATTCTTAAGTGCGGTAAACCAACACGATTTGTTGTCGGATCACATTTAATTTGCAGGACACACAGGCTACCACTTCAAAAGAAGAATACACGTGTGTTTGAACTCCTTGAGCAGAAGTGAGATAAATGGGATCAGGTAGACCGGCACCGCCTTCATTACGCTATTCAGCGCTCAGGGGAGATATTTGGTCAAACGGAGTTTCTTGGAGGCTCCTTTGGTTGAAACCACGTTTCCCAGCCTCATCTGATAAACTGGACTGTGGAGTTCAACTTTTTTTAGTAATATGTTTCGAGTTACACCTAAAGCCCGTCGGGAAGCTACATAACCTCACTCCTGCCATCGCTTCCAGTACGCCAGAGATAATTAATAGCCACTTAGCACCGTGTTGGTGATTCAAACAAAACAAAATCGCTGAACAATTAGATGTCTGACGAGGGAGGACGTGTCCCCACCTGGGATGTCACTCGCTGTGCCTCCGGCCGCCGCGCCTCCCTCGCTGTCTCTTTTTCTCACCTCTCCTCCCCTACACAGCCCCAAAAGAGGCCAGTGAAGCTCGGGATGATGCCACTTCCGCTCACTTCCCCTCCCCCCCCCTCCTCCCCGAGATCTGTGCCTTGGGTACTTCGTCTTCTTACAGCTTTCAATGACGCAAACATAAAGTCCACGCGGTTGTGTCGTAGTGTGGGCGCTTGCGGTGTTTTCGCGTTGTTGGCTTCAATGCCGACAGACTTCCATGCGTCACGTCATCGGGCTAAACGAATTTCCGGAGTCGCAATGGGCATCTCTGCCCGTTGGCCTCGCCGACAGGGCGTTTGATCGGTCGGGGGCGTGATTCTTCTGACATTACTAAAGCGCGTGTGCTGCTCCTGCCCTAAGAAAGTCGTTATGGCGACTTATGCGACTCTTATAAGACGATGTAATCTCGGGATCGTTCAACGTTGGAAATTGCACTTGGCAGGATGGAAGTGCTTTAAAAAGAGAAAGAATATGGTAGACAGTCAGTTCGGTCTGGTAGAAGCTTCCACTTTTGACTTATCTCGTGACACCTACCACTTGAGGAACTTCATTCTCTTTCAAAGCACCGCGTGCCTGTATACTCACACCACCCTCGAGTATGTTGTGAGTCTGATTTTTGATATCATAGTGACGCGCTTTCATTACCCCCTTCATCCCCGAACCGACTACCCATAGTCGACCCGCGGTCAACACTTGTCCTCCATCGTCTGGCGCGGTGGTCTCGTTTGCGTCGCTCGCGGCCTCTCCGTCCCCAAGGCGGTCGCCGCGACATCAAGTCGGTCGAGGGGGGAAGCGCCTAAGCCGCCCGCATGGCGAGTGAACGGCATCTGAGCGCGAAGAGTTCGCTAAGATGCACGGGCCCGGCTTTGAGTGCCTGCCAAGGATTGACTCCCCCGAAATTATCGTGTGGACGGGAGCAGAAGCAGCTGTTGCGTCGCGCGGCTTCGTATCCCCCTGGATAGGCGATGACTCTTAACGTGTGGGAGGCATTATTGTGATTCGGCATCAATTTAGTAAAGATTCTTGGTCGCTTCTAATCAGTTGGGAGAGGAAATCTTTTGACTCAGGCCTCAAATCAAAGTTCCAAGGTATTGAGGGAAAAGTTTTCGCGAAAATACCCCACACTTCTCTGTTTGGTGTTTTTAATTATGTCCACGAAGAGTTAAAGTAGTAGAGGAGGATGTGAATGAAGGAAAACAACACAAAAGACGAGGTAATTTTGGCATAAATGGATAAATGAATGAAGCCGTGGACACACAAATAGTGGGGCGCATAAAGAAACAAAACTTATCCCCCCCCCTACCCTTACCTTTGCAGTGCCTTAATTATAGACATTTGTAATTATGATTAGAGATGGTTTGAGTGTGGTGTATGCGTGTGTGGCTGTAATTGCTAGCTTTATCCATCCCATCAAGAGCGCCTTAGCCCCCTCGCGCCCTCCGCCCCCCCGGCCACGCCACTCCACTCCACTCCACTCCACTCCACTCCACGCCACGCCACGCCACGCCACGCCACGCCACGCCACGCCACGCCTCCCCAACCAGTCCACGTTAATGTTCCACATTAAACTCGATCCACACGCCCGCTCGCGCCTGCACCTCCGCAGTCGAGCGGGGCCGCGTTCCCACTGCCACCGCCAGAAGGGCCGTGGACACCTCGAGCAAGCTCTCAACAAACTGGGGACTTCTCCTTTTGGCTCTCTCCCTCTCTCGCTTCCTAACTTAGCAGCCACGCAGATGACGGAACGCGACGTCTACTGTCGTCCTGCTGACCACTGGAGTAACGCTAAGATCCAAATCCCCCAAATGTTTGGCTCAAGTACGGGGTAAATGCTTTTAATGGTGGGAAGTCGTTCTATTCTGGGAAGCGAGCAAATAAGACGTATTTCGTAGGCGGCCAAAATGATCCCGCCTCGTCAGGGGCTTCTTAGAAGGTGCAACGAACGCTCGCTGCATGGCGTTTGCCCGACTGTAACAATTTCGGTCCGTTTGTGTCCTGCTGGGATGTGCATTAAGTACACACTGGAGCGTTCCGCTTGGAAGTGAGAAGATTTTTCCGCGATTTGGGCGCATGTTGTTGCCTTTGTGTAAGCCGACAAGTAGAGCAGAACAGCACTTCTGCGACTGCTTCCCGCGTCCCGGTCCCATTCGACAACTCAACCCCCTCCGCTCCGCCCCGTCCCCCCCCCCCGCCCCGCCCCCCCTGGCGCCTCCCTCCTCCCTCGTTTGGCCCTCGTAGGCACGTGTCATTGGCGGGTGTGTGGCGCTGCCTCCCACACGGGCGGGGCTGCGTCCCCTCGTTCCACCGCTCAGCACGCATTGAGGACACGGAGACCCCGCCACCGCTCCACCGCGCCAGCCCTCCAGTCCGTCTGCCTGCCCGCCTGTGGGTGTGTGCGTGTGTGCTTCGCCCAAGGGACCCAGCGTGCGTTGGGGTGTTTTTTTAACCACATCTCTTCTCTATTTAGCGAAATACGAAGAGAAAAGAGACAGGGGTTATGCATAATTTACGGTTTCTCAACTTTCTCGTAAAAACATGTTTGAGTGCACACATGGTAGACGCACGGCGTCCCCACACGCCTTGTCACTCTCCTAGGATTTGATTTACACCTCAACGAGCTGACAGATAATCGTGCCATATGCACGGCGGTGGGCAGGCGGGCTGAGCAGACGGGGTGGCGAGTGGGTGTTTTAATCTTTAACGAATACAATCGCGTGCAGAGGTTGAAGCTCACCATTATCGCCTCGCATTATTTATTAGGATGAAGAGCGCGGACGTGAAACGCGAGACCTGGCTCGTGGTTTAGGAGGGCACAGACTCGAAGGGAAGGCAACTCGAGGCAACTCACTCATGAACGTCCATCTTCCCCGACGCTGTTGATATTTTTTTAATGAAACACGGAGCATCCTGAGATTCGTAATTGACGCCAGGTACTTCGGGGAGATCGTAGAGTTGTCGGAAAAAACCTCCTTACTCCCTTTCTCCCCTTGACATGCGCAAATTACTTACTTACTCGTGGCGACAGTCCTTTCCACGCGAACTGTTAGGGGCCTTAAGGGCTTCTAGGGCAAAAAATAGGACCTCATGTGGCGGAGGCGAATATTATGCTTTAGCCAGACACGATAGGGAATCGGTCATATACCCTTGGTGGAATTCAGAATTCATTAACACCACAATGGAGACCGCGCTCGTTACACGGGACAATTTGCAAAGCATGATGATTAAACTCAAAGAACAGTTAATGTTCTCCTGAGCATTAATCAGCGCTTGCTTACATGTCCCATTAAAACAATCACAGCCCTTTTCCGGTGCCCAGAGCGTTTTGTCTAGCTCCGTCGTCCCCGTCCCGTCCGTCCGTCCGTCCGTTCGTCCGTCCCGGCCGTCCCCAGCCCCTCCTCCAATGGGTGCGGTAGCACGCACGCACGCATGTGCGCACGCGCGCGCACGCACTCACACACAACAATGTGCGGCGTGGCGTTTCCGGCAGTTAACGTGACTGCACACATCCAGTTAATAAACGGGATGAAAACAAAAGTGGATGGGATGTGTACGTGTGTGCACATGTGGGAGTGGGGCAGGCCGAGGGGAGAGAACAAATTTCTTGCTCTCCCCCTGCTGCACCGGATTTGGTCGTGCCCATCCACCTGTCAGATTCTTCCCGTTGTTGTTTCATCTGAAGCCCGTTGTTGGGCGAGGGGAGAAGGTCGGGGCAGGACGTTCAGGGAGTACGCACAATTCTTTAACTTCCTGTCTCTTTTGCGCACCATGTACGGGCACATGTTCCCTCCACAGCTCCATTACCTCTTCCCTTCCCCTTCCCCCTCCTCCCCTCTATCTCTCCCTCTTCTTCCCTTTCCTCTCTCCCCGATTTTGCCTTATTCCGTATGCACCCAAATTGTTCTATTTCAGCCTGAGGGAGTTTAAACCCGGTTGGGCGTTTGAGAATGTCGATAATAGTAATACAGCGGGTTCAGGTCCTGCTCAGGCCGAACGGATCTCAGCTTTCGCCCATGCTGCTCACCGGAGTTAGTGGCCCCGAACTGAAGACCCCCTTCGAGTAGAAGCAGGACCAAAAGCGTAGAAATGCAGAGAGTGACTAGCGACAAGGAGTAGGCGCCTGGGGACAAGTCCAAGGTGCGATAAAATTACAAAATAGTTATGTCCTAACATTGTGCCTGTCAAGGTTGGCGCCAAAAGTGTTGCCCCTCGGTAAGCCTACCCGAGTGCTCAGGCCACACATAGGGAGAGGAAGGAAGATGTTGGGACTGCGGGGCTCCATGTTCGTCTATAGCCTTGATATTTGGCGTGGGGAATATTCGGTGTGTGGGAAAGGCTGTGAAATACGCGAACGCGGCGCGCTCTGCGCCACTTCGAACACGCACTCAGCCCTAAGTGGCAGTCGAAATAAGCGCGCAGAAGTTAGCGGATGTGCAGGACCGGAGCACAGAATCAGCCACACTCGAAACGTGCCACACTCGGGTGGCACCCGCAAATTGAACGAAGCCGCGCTCATGGCGGAACAGGGATGGGGCGCCGCCTCATCCCCGACGTGTCGTGCTACCTAGTCCGTGCCCATCTGCCATGGCACTGGGGTCCCTTCTGAATCCCGCGTTGGGAGAATTGTGCCTGAGGAGCACTCAAGCGACTGTTTGGCGAGAGTGAAAATTTGTTCATCTGCTTTACTCCGATTTGTTGTGAAACGACTGATGTGTTCCGGAGATTCTTCAATATTAAGCAGTCATCAAAAGAATAATCCGCTGTATGAATGGGCATTGTCTAAAAAGTGTTTAAATTTCGACTTTTCAAACAATGGGGTAGCCGAATTGTTCCAGTTTCTCCGCTGAATTGGTGACCTTGTGTAACGAATTCCCGCGTCACTCACACGCATCATCACCACCACCGCCACCGCCACCGCCACCACCATCACCACCACCATCATCATATGGCTCAGCGAGTTTTAAAAACGGCTCATTATTTGCGAGTGATTCTTCTGCCGGGAGGAGTATCCCCTGGAGAGCGGGACTCATTGATAATCGATATATTGAGCGGAGATAAGGTCCGCTGACTTTTGTTCAGCCGGCACACCACCACGACAGAGGGGCATTTGAAGGCGGTCTGATGAAAACGCAAAGTCAGAGCTCCCGGCGGATGTTCGTAAGTTAACGCTCTCTGCCATTAATGCATGCTCAAAACGAATTCTTATTTCTCTCTGCCCCCCTCCCCCATCCCTCAAGCCCCCCCCTGGTTGTTTTTGGCCCCATATCCCCAATGTGCATGTGGTGCGTTTATTCACTTTCGAGTGTCGAAACAGCCGTCGGCCATGTGCCCACGTATGCGTCGCTCTTGGCCACATCTTAACCCCCGAGAAGCCGGCTCTGGGGCCTGGTGCGGGGTGGAGGCGAAGCGGGGAGGCGGGATCCAGGTGTCCTGTCCGTTACGCGCGGAGAGGGGGAACAATGGCATCCGACGAGTACGCAGCACATGGCTCCGTCTGGCATGAGTTGGGGAAAGGAGCAGGGTAGGCCAGCTTCCAGGGGGACGGGCGATGTGTGCGCATGAACTAATAGCATATGCACACATCCACAGAGGGGTCATAAAATTTGACCTCAACAGCGAATCTCATTTTGTTCAAAACGCACAGACTGGAACATAAAATTGCTGAACCAGTGTGGAATCGATCCTAAGCATGAATAGCGCAAATGAAGTGGGTTTATTGCCACCGGGACGGGTGGACGAAAACTCACGCACAATACGGCTCCCGGCAGTCCAATTAATAAAATCTATCGCGGCGCCAATCGTGCCAGTGCGGCCCGTTGGCACCTCCTTCCGAGGCGAAACGCACCCACTTCCTGGCTGGGTGTCCTCCTTGCGAGGGTTAGTTGCACAAACCCTTTTCGCTAGCACAATGCTCGGTTAAATTCGCGAGGGGAAGAATGGTCAAGTCTTTCTCGGACGTTATGGCCAATGCCAACAAAGTTTCCACTGCCGAGATGTACACGAATGCTGCAGACTCTGTGTCGGAATGCCCCTACTGGACGATCTTCGGTTCACTCCCGTTGTGGACTGACGCGACTGGGGCAAAGAGTTGGCTTGAACGACCGCACAGTCTTCAACGAAGTTGGAATGACAACGACTCGAGTGATGGTAGCATTTGGCCCAGGTGGGCGGAGGCGAAGAAGTGTTTCCTGACCCGAAGCACCATTGGATTTGAGGAAACTCTGGCAAAAGCCGGAGGCTACCAACCCTTTTTGCCACAACGGTGAAGGCGGACAATGTAAGGTGCTGTCATAGCCTCGCACTTGGTGCTTTCAAAGAGCTCGTAAAGCTTGACCAGTGTTGGGGAGCACATAAAACAGTTGGGTGTGCGCTAATGGCATTTATTTCCCCTCTGCACCCACGGGCGTACGCATACGCAACTGACAGCACAAACTGGCTCTCTCCTCCGGGGTCATCCTGTCATTGCTGCCCGTGTGCATGCGTGTGCGCGTGTGTTTGTGCGGTTGCCGCAGGTCGCCAGTGCGCTGTTGCTGTGTGCCATCGTCTGCGCGTCCAAGCCATTTTCCATTAGACTGAATTCCCCACGGGCCCAGCAACTGCAGTTAGTAGTCAGCTGACTCAGTGATAAATGCGCATGATAGTGCCAAGCCCGGTGCCGTAACACGGCTCACAGGCGAAACAGCAGTTCGGTCGCCTGCCTCGAGTAATCCCCACGGGAGAGAGGACGTTTGGCGATTTAGTCCCTGGCGTCTCCTCCTTTAGACTCCTCAGCTGCTTTCATCGGCCAAAAATGCTGGAGACCCTTAAGGCGTCTCCTCTTTCGTCCTTCACCTATACGAGGAGGCGAACACCCGGCATTAGGCTACTGGCCGCCAAAGTGCCTTCTCCGAGGCTATCAGGATGATGGGGATGTTTCGCCGAATAGCCTGAATTTCCCTTCGTTCAGTCAGCGGCAAAGCATCCCGCCACTATTTAGGATATTTCAATACCTCTTATCTTTTGCCTGGCCGGTTGTTTTCACTTAAGCACTCGAGGTTCCAATGAACTACAAGATGCGTGTAGCCGCACTCATGCCTATCGGCCTTTTCACTCTGAAGGCGGGAGGAAAAGGGTATCCGCGGCCCCTGTGCTATAGCACGGCTATTAATTCTCCGGCTCGAAATAACATACACCACCTAGGACACAGTTTGGGGCATAATACCTCCTGTGTGTTGCATCTTGGCGCATCAAACAGTTGGCGCATGCATACACACACACAAACAAAAGGTCAGTGGAACAGGCAGCCCCAGGGGCAGACAACAAAATACACACCAGACGGCCAGACGAGCGCACCTAATTCCGGCAACAAAAAGCACGACGCGCAAATTTCTGGCACCGTGGGATGTGATGTGATGTGAGGCGGGAGGGTGGTGGGACACGCGGCACAGCGCACAATCAATGACTCGTCTTCTTTCGTGGACGGCCAACGCTTGCACCGTACGTACATGTGCGTATCAGCGTCAGTGTGAAACGGTGCAGCCCCATTGTGGGCCTCGTCATCGTTAGCGCACACACACACACACACGCACGCGGACAAACAGATGGGCAGACATGGGAGCATGGCGGGAGGGGGGCGGGGGGAGGGCGACGGGAGATGGAGAGGAGAGCACGGGAGAGCCGACGTACACGCATCATTGCACCCACATGAGTGACCGTTTTGCCGAGGCCGCGCACATACGTCGGTGTACACACTGATTACGTCTCAGATACGTGCACACATAAACATACGCACACACGCACGCACGTACGCACATTCACACGCACATCCACACGGACGCACGCACGCAGGCAAGCGTGAGTGTGTGTTCGCGACTTGGGTGGAGTGTGCGCAATAGCCGTCGTAGGTTGGACAGCACACACGCCGCGTGTTGCTCGCCGGTGATGGAATCGGCCAATCGTGGCCAGACCCAGTCAGCTGGGGGCACGCAAGCTGTTTACAATGATGGTAAAGCGGCGTGCACGCACCACCATGTGACGCAGGGCAAATTAAGGGCATCTGGCCTCCCCTCCCCCCTCCCTTGCCTTCCTCCCTCCTCCCTCTCCCTCCCTCCCTCCCTCCCTCGCTCTCTCTCACTCTCACGTACACCAACCGGTTTCACAATAAACGCGGCACTGCCAGCTGTTGGGTAACCGCGCCTACACACTCTCAGGGATTATTACGTACACCGTGGATGATTTCCATCGCTTCGTTTGCTTGACACTTGATCTAGACAGCATCACAATCACTCAGTGAGTTAACTGTCCTTTTTCTGTATGAGTGCTCTTGATTTGCTCTAGTCCTTTTCCACCTTTATACACACTTGGGTGAGAAATGAGTGCATTAAGCGATCTCATGTATGAATGACAGAGCCACTCCGGCCTACTTCCATTCTTACCTATTATCGAGTTTATCGCGTCGACTTCGGCTTCGTCAGGACTCCGCATAGTGCCCACGTGTTAACAGCGAAAGGAACACGGATGAGACATGAGTGTGCTCGTCGGGGCGAAGTGGGCGGGAGGGCGGGTGTGAAGGTGGGAGGACGAGGAGGGAAATCCCAAGACAGGTCGTCACAGGCAAAGACTGTGCATGCTAATCAAAGTCCCCACCTCACACACGGTATTCACCCTTATCCCTTTCATTAAGTGTTCACTCTTCTCTTCCTCAGTGGATGTGTTAAAGGTGTGAGGGCGGGAGAGAGAGGTGGGGAGGGGAGCGAGGGAGAGATGAGATGAGACTTATAATAATTGACTACAAATGCGCGCGCGGGTGGGTTGAGGTGATTCCATTGTATTACACTTTTTGTCTTTTGCGTTCCACCTCTCCCTGACTCTCCCCCCTCGCCCCCTCTCCCATACACACACACACACACACACTCTCTCTCTCTGTGATTACTTTGAGAGGAGTAGGTTCTAGATGGGGTGGGATGGCGTGAGTTGGAATGGAGCAGTGTGGCGGGTGGCCGGGATGAGGAGGAGGAGGAGGAGGAGGAGGAGGGACGGGGGAAGTGAGTTGGTAGGATGAAGATGATTAAGGCAAGGAGTTAGGCGAGGTGAGGTGAGGTGTTGTGTCTGTCTGCAGGACACGCCCACAGCGAGAGAGAGAGAGAGAGAGAGAGAGAGAGTACATTGTGCGAATGATGTGTCGTGGAAACTAGGCGAGGTGGAGATGTTAGTCGTTAATTGAGGCTGCTCATGTGTGGACACCGAAACCGCAGAGTTTGGTTGATGTTCGAGTCAGACAGCTTTTGGCGAGAGATGAGGCGCTTCCCCCTCGTGGAACAGTTCCTCAGCAAGCTTAAAGGTGAATTCTCGAGAATGACACCGCTCATGTTCGCAATGAGCCGCCCCAACGATGCCGACGAAATGATCCACTTCGCTCACGCCTGGAGCGAAGGTGCCTCCACCTCTGTCAGCTTCACTGAACAGTCCTTCTGTCGCATGGAGAAGGCATTTATAAGCCAAATCCGAGCCGCTATTCATAACCAACTGGGTGATTTTTCGCAATTAATTTTTTCAAACTTCCATTAGCGCAAGGGAAGCAGTGTAACTCAGCTGGAATGCAGAAGATTCGCCAACTCAAATGCCTATTAAAATTACCAGAAGCCTTATTAAAAAGCGTGGACCGCATTTTTCAGTGAGGGAAAAACAGGACTTGGGGAAAATGCACTGCTGTCTTTTGATGTCTCAACAAACTCTCTTGGCCGATCAAATTAGGAAAAAGTTATTATACGGACGAGACGGGTGACCAGTGCGTGGGACGAGGCAAAAAGATGGTGGATGTTTAATTGGTTTCGTACTTTAAACTCCTTATTTCCGTAAATTGGTTTGCTTTTTGTTGGGTCCACTATCCGCACGCAACCAGCAGCGCCGTGGCGCGGTGAAGAGGGCCACCATCCTCGTCTGCGACGCGCCAGTTATTTGTTGTTCTTTTGGTTTCGACGAATGTCACTAACACATCGAGATACGCTGGGAGTCTCCATTTGTCCTTCTCACCGCCATGCTGTGCAAGACGAGGTCCTCACTTCACACGAGAATAACGAAGTTACCCAGTGCATATGACCGTTAATGGCGGCATAATTTAGTTACACACGACGCTTCTTCCACGCGGAGCAGACTCTGGCCAACAACGACCAACAAGTGACCGGGCGTTTGGTCTACGATGCAGTCCGTGTCTGGAGAGAGGCTCCCAAACTCCCTCCTCGCCTCGTCACAATTGTTTTGAGCCTCCCTTACCCCTTAAGGTTTTTTTGTTGTTCTCTCCGGCGGGGGTTGCGGAAACCGGCTCCGCTTCTCGAGCATGTAAAGGCTTCTGGCTGCAAAAGCAGCAGCGGAGAAATATAACAACAAGAGCACCAATAACAACAGAAGTCGTGATCACAACCAGCTTCAAAATTACCAGGGCTGAGGCACCCGTTTGCCTGATGCCTTAAAATTGCGGAGAGTGTGACTGCTCCCTTCATGCCTGTAGTGAATAATTGTTGCCCACTTGGTAAACAAGGAGAGATGGATTTTGGGAAAGTTGACTCTCAAGATCTGCTTGCTTCTGCATTTAGCCACGTTCCACCGCCCCAACTGATGTCCTGGAAACGCAAAGCCAATCAGCCCAGTAGACTGAAAGAGGTATCTCCTGATTCCCCGTCTGCAACTGAATTTACGCACAAATCTTCCAACGATCTGACCGTCAATCTTGCGGGTATCCCCGCGGCCATGGAGTTCGCCTCCTTCCTTCCACAGTCCGCCAGTTCGGGCTGTATTCTTAACCTTTCACCCAACACGACAGCGGCCGCTGCTTCCTCTCCCAAGTCGCAGCGAGAGGCCGCCTCTGCCGACATCATGTCCATCCTGCGAGACGCTTGTCTCTCTTCCAGCCTTAGCAGAGAGGAGAAAATCTCTCTTCTCTCGGAGGTCGCCAATCAGATTAGTGGACTTAAAAGACAGCTGAACTCTCCACCACCCAACAACAGCAGCAGCAACAGCAACGGAAGTAAGGTGAGAACCAAAAATCCTGGACATTTAACGTACAAAACGTGAAGGCGTAAATAGTGCTGGCACCAGAAGGAGGCTTTCCCGTTGCAAGGCCTCGGTCAAGGCCCCTACTGCTCTGGGCAGTAGCGGTTACCGACGCCTCCAGTGCGAGTCATGGAGCTCCTCATTCCTTGTCTGGAACACGCGCCCGCTCTGCTCTCCACCCGTTGGTAGCCGCGACAGGGGCACCACTCAGCCACCGAACGGCTGTTAAATAGGTTTAATTCTCTCCTAAAACCACGAAATACTGCGGCAGTTGATCGGTCGCTGCTTACCGCAAGGAGTCCACATCCACACAAATACGACGCTGTGTAAAAGTACGTGCCATTAAATTTTCGCAATCTGTTGTCCCCTTAAGAGCACTAAGTGGAAGTCGTAAAATGACAATTCAATAAGCGCTTTCACAACGCGGCTTCGACCTCCCGGCAAACTTGAACTGGTCGAGGACCGCCACACAGATGCGAGTTAGAGGGGCTGCTCGAGCGAGATGCGGATGCGCTGCTCGCCTCTCTGGGGTGCAGACACGGTGGTCTGCGTTGCGTGTTCCAGCGTAGCCGAGGGAGGACCGACCACTCCCCGAAAAGTGGGACTGAGCTGACAGCAAGTCGGTGGCCCTTCCCCCTCTGGGCGCAGCCTGTCACTCCGCCCATCTGGCCGCGCTGCTTCTGTGCGCGGCCAGGCCGCGTGCCCTGCCGTCCCTCGAAGACAGTGGGTATTCTGTGCAGTCACCATCGACGTTCCGAAAACTGGAGCATTGTTCGAAATCCCCGGTCGAGACTTAGTCACCTCCCCTTCTTTCCTCCTTGCGGAACTGGAAGCAGGCGCGCACACATTTGTTCTTCAATTGTGCCTTTATGTGTTATGTTTGCGTGCGTGCGTGCGTGCTTGCTTGCTTGCTTGTACGCGTAACGCCGGGATTCCGTCGATACCCCCTCGGTTGCCCCGGCTTCCCTGCCGAAGCCCCCAGAGGAGGAGGAGGAGGAGGAGAGGACTACGAGGGTGCTTCCTTGGCGCCCCCAACGCGACTGCCACCCGGCTAATGCGTGGAGCCTCACTGAGGCGGGAGGAAAGGCTTACGTCGCTGCCAATGTGAGGCAAGCGAAATGGCGGTGGATAATTTGGTCGAATTTGGCCATAATCACTCACTTTTAAATGACCTCTTTGAAAGCAGAAACGACCTTCCTCCTCGCCTGATGACGAGGACTGGCAGACTGCGAAGTGAAATTAACGTTTGGATAGGTAGAAACGAGCCACTATCGTTCACCCACATGTTCCTAAAGGATTTGAAGAGGAGAAGTGTGGTGAAAAACCCATGAAATTGCGCGCAATACAATGGAAAGGCAGAAACGGGGGGCGCTGCTAATGAAGCGTAAGAAACATGCCAATATCATTTGCCAAAATCTCCCTATTCTTCTCATAGGCTGATGATGAAACGCCACTGAATCTCACCCAAGGCAAACACGAAGCACCGAGAGAAAACCAAATGGAGCCGCCCCCGTGGTGTGGTCAGGACATCACCCTTCCCAGTATGCCTCCCTTCTTCTTCCATACGGGGCTACTTGATGCCGGCGAAATCGGCAGCCTCACCTCTAAACCCGGAGGCAGTGCGACTGAAAAAATTCCCTTTCCCTTCCGTTCGGAATCACCCAAACTTCCAAGTTATGTGAGTTTTCGCCGTTTGGATGTGGTGACGTCGTGGCTGGTAGTCGGGAGGACGCGGTTGGCGGAGTGTCCGTGTTCCGCGAACGCGGCCTAGGCACCTCCCGCCGGTGTGGTCGATATCCTTCCACTCAGACTTTTTCTCCCTTGGCTCGTCACAGACCGGAGGCGGTGACGCATCCATAACGCGGCGATAGTTTTTGTCCTGAAAACGTAAATAACGCATGCGCCCATCGAGAGGCCATAAAATCCCAGCAGGCGTGTGCCTGAACGATTAGGTGGGTGCTCCATTCATTCGGCCGGTCGAATGTGTTCTGCGGAGTCGCGGCGACTAGACTCCATTCCCCTTCATGGCCACATTAAATGGAGGCAACTGATAAACGAGCAACGACGCAACTAATTCACTCATTCATGGGCCCACAGAGGGTATGCGGTTTAGACACTGCTCGATCTTTCCCTTCGTTCACCGGAGGGCCCGTTGTAGTGCTTCCTTCGCTTCTTATCGCGGTGCCATTGTCATCTAAGGTTGGGCAAACCGAAGCGCCCATCGTTGTGGCAGGTAGGTGTCGTCGGCACCGATGGCCGCCTTCAGTAGAGGCAGAGGAATAGGGACAGTTTACTCTCCCAATGATAATCCATCATGACTTGAGTATATCCTGGGTCCCTTTTCAAAAGCGTCTTAAGACACTCGATTTTACAAATTATATGTGCGCATTAATCATGCTGGCGTAATGCTTCTTCTGGCAGATGCCCTCACTTGACGTTGGCGCAACGAATCCGTGCGATTTGCTGCTTAAGATGATTCAGGCGTGTCATCAAACTACTACCGGTCCGCCTCGCAGTGAGCAGCCTCAACAACACCAACACCAACAACAGCAACAGCCACCTATGCCTGTGGCATCGGAGGGAGGCGCGCCCGTTATCCCTCTGGGACTAGCTTCTCTGTCACTACGAGAGCCTTCCGGAGCCCCCAAGTCTGCCTCTGCCTTTGCTCAGCATGAAAGTAGACGACACAAAGTCGGAGCAGCAAGTTCTCACACACTTGGGTCTTGATCCGACCCTCTTTTCCACTCTGCAAAATGGGGCCAAGAGCCTACCGCTTGGAGGTCCAGCTTCAGCTGCGCGAATGCCTGTAGGCGAACTCTTTGCTTCATCCAAGTTGGCTCAATTGCCGTCGCGAAACAACGGTTTTCCGCTGGTGCGTCAGTCACCGCCGCTGCAGACGCCCCATCTGGAGACGAGTTGCGAGCACAGATCAACGCCCACCAGCGGGTTCGGCCAGTCGAGGAAAGTAAGTGCCAGCCGTCTCGAATGGCGTTGAGGATGGACAACTGGCAGAGCAAGAGCATGTCTCCTTTACCGCTGCCAGCTTGTGGTCTGTCGGGTGTGAGTGCAGTCCCAGTGTAATCGTCTTCAAGCGCGTGAACAAGGGCTGAAACTTGGAATCATGACAAGAGTACATGTGTGTGTACTTGCACGAACGGCAGGCCCGTCAGTGGCGTACACTTAGACGCGAGGAAATCTCTCGCCCGAGGACCAGACAACCGGTCGGCATGTGCGCGCCTACACGCCTCGCAGGCCTCGTTTTTTATCCATCCTACCGTCTCTTCTCGTTGCCCTCGCGCCTATCTTCTCGGCACACACACGCACACGTGATGTGCACAGTAGATGTGTCTGGTGGGTGGGGTGGGGTGGGGTGTGGGGTGTGTGGGCCATTGTACACATATAAAATGCGCAGATGATTAGCTAATTTCCAGGTGATTGCCCGCGGCAGCTGTCCATTTTATAGTCGTTGTTGCGGTCGTGCGCATGGACCGATTTTCTCCGACCAAATACTTCAGTCGAACCGGGGATCCGCGACGTCCCTTCAAATGATTAATTATTCAACGATCACCGAGCACGTTACTTAAACACATTAATCTAATATGTGGCATTCAACTATTTCGAAAGCTCGAGACAGCTTTCAAAACTGTCCAAGTAATTGGCAATTTCGTCAGCTTCGGCTTACACCAAGTCACCGCTTGCACCTACTACCGTTGGGTCTTAACTGCCGCTACCGTCAAGTGACCCTTTGGCATTAGTGCGAGTCATTTACTTCCTTTGTCTTTCCGACACGGCTGAGCAAAAATGGGTTTCACGCAAGTTGCTAGGATTTCAATCAGGCTTAATTAAAGAGGGTCCTATTACTAACAAAGGTTATTTTGAATGTTTTTGAAGAATTTGGGACGAGCCGATTTTGGTGAAGTCGAAAGCAGTCGGCTTGATGATTCCAGCGACACAAACCACACAAAGTCATCTAAGAGGCCTCATATCAAGCGACCCATGAATGCTTTCATGGTTTGGGCTCGGGAGGAGCGTCGCAAAATCCTCAAGGTAGCAATTTGCAATCTCAGCCTTGGATTTTAACCCTACGAAATAGATGCCGCTGTTAAATAAATAGTAGTGATTTATGGTTGGATACTATTTTCTCGCACAGGCGTGCCCAGACATGCACAACAGTAACATTTCAAAGATACTTGGAGCTCGATGGAAGGCTATGTCCGCGGAGGAGAAGCGACCTTATTATGAGGAACAGTCGCGACTGAGTCGCAAGCATATGGAAGACCATCCTGACTACCGCTATCGCCCGCGACCCAAGAGAACCTGCATAGTTGATGGCCGGAAGCTGCGCATCTCGGAGTACAAGGAGTTGATGCGCAATCGGCGTGGTGAAAATCGGAAACAATGGTTCGAAAATGGAGACACACAACGCATTGTTGAGAGCCTCCTTGGTAAGCCGGAGCTAACCTAGGCGTGATATTGGGGGCACGAACGGGAGGTTACTGATGCTTTTCAATTGACTCATTAAGGCACGTCTATGTCAAAATTGCAAAGTTCTGGTGCAAGCGAGGGTAGTTCCGTCAATGAAACGGTGGACGATACTCGTCCCCCAACGATGCTGCACATTCCCACGGGTTTTGAGCATTTTCCGGGCAATGCATCCCCTGCCGGCGGGTTCCACCACCAAACCTTCCCCACTTTGGCCTCATCAGGCCTTAAATTTCCCCCTTCCACCGCATCCACCGCTCTGTCACATGAGGCGTCGGGTGAGCGCCTTCAAGCTCGCCCCTTGCCCCCGCCGTCCAGTTCCATCGTCACTATTGCCTCTGCGGCGACCGCCACTGTAGCCTCTTCTGCGAGTCCGGAAGATCTCTCACCGCGTTCAGCCTCTCCCCTGATCAGAATTCACGCCACACCGGGCCTGCAGACAACCTTGTGAGGCTGTCCGTTGCCAGCTCTCATTGCATTTAATGTTCCCTCAGGTCTTCAATTCACGTTCCACATTTCTCTTGTCTTGCGTAAATACGCATTCTCCATCCAGTTTTCTACACTCGCGCTCACTCGTATTGTTTAAAGGACTAATCTTTGGATGTTATTTTTGTCCCAACAACCGCTATCTTGTGATCGATCATTTCGTTCTTTTTCCGAGCGTTTAAGTTCCTACTTCAGCCGTTTTGCCCATTCCCCCATTCTCCTATTGTCTTATGCGTGTCACAGTGACAACTTTTGTACCATCGTTTGTACAGAATTCACCTACTGACCTTGTGATAGCCATTCCTTTTCCTCCACTTGGATTAGCTGAAGGAAACTTAGGGGAAGAGAGCGATCGCCTCCTACAGCCCTCTTCAGTCAAACTCTCGCACTATTTGTGGCACAGAAATGTCTATGCAATTGTTATGCTGAATCTTAATAACAAAGGCTTTAAAGAACAATAGTTGTCTTTTGAACTGCTCAGAGTTCGGAGGGGCGTAACCAGACAACGACCTGGGTTATCACCATCTCTTTAACAGCATTGTAGAGGTCGGAACATATGTAACTAGTTTTAAATGGGAAAGACAGAATAGCGGCATGATACAATTGGAAGGAGTATTCGGGAAGGGAAAGACATGCCAACCGACGTCAGTTCAGATTTCCCTTGTGATGTGAGCGGGCCTTGACGGCCCCCAAGGAGTTGACAGATGCAGACAGGGTTTGCTGGCGTCCACTCGCCGACCTCGACAATAAGTTTAGTCAAGTCAAACCGACGAGCGAAAGGTCTTCTAAAAGGCTAAAGTTGGGGAGACGTTTCCTACTCGCCCGTCAGTTGACGGTTAAGGAGTCTACCCAATTCTTACGCATTTTTCCTTTTAATTTAAAGATCAGAATAGACTTGAGCAGCGGTTAGGTGCTAACAGTCGGTTGGAGACGCGATGACGACAAAGAGTGTCTGTTTACTCTGTCAGATATAAACATTTCTCTTCCGAAGGCGTGGCATTGCGGGGCGTTGAACATGGCCGTTTGCAAGTGATAAGTCCGGAGTGTATTCATGAAATAAACAGGAATTCGGGTAACACCCAACAGCTGCTAGGTACTGTCCTCACAGCCTATAACGTCATGATGAGAACAGGGGGCCTCGGAGAGGCGCCTATGTCCCTTTCCCGGCCGCCCGCCTCGCCCTCCGCCCCACGTCGGGTCGACCCGGTCAACCGGGGGGCGGGCGAGCGCGCACCCGTGCGAAGCCCAGCCATCTTCAGAGGTCGGTTTCCGTGATCAAGAGGGGAGAAGGGGAGATTGTGTCACTCGTCTTGCACGGCGGCTAGCCATATTCTCCTGCGTTAATTCATAACTGTTCTATCATTTAATCATTTCAAGCCCTCTTGCCTGGTGGCCTCATGAATCTCAATGAGGTTCCGCCGGAGTTTTTTCTCGCTAATCTCCTGTCTATCTCCCCAGCGGAAGGTAAGGCCTTATCGCGATGAAGAGCAGAGGCTCTCCTAGAATATTAATCCTAAGGCATGACGAGGTTGCCAAATCGGCCCCTCGTCTGGTTCGAAAGGCTGATGATAGGTGGACCACTTTGGAGGATTTTATTGCAGACATGAGTTGGAGAGGCTGCACGCTGCCGGGGCCCGCAGACCTTGGGTAGTGCGGAAGGCGGTATGCCCCTTTCACGCCACCTAAGGGCTGGGAGAAAGCCCCTGGTGGCAGGTGTCTTCATGAGCACAAAAACGAACTGTTAATACGGAGCACTTCTCCTCTGACTAACGCCATTCACTTTAATAGTCACCAGTTTATCTAAATCACTTTACGGTCCTTCCGTCTGCCCACCCATTCGCTCGTAATTCCTGAAGTCGGTGAAGACGAAGGAGCTCAATGCCACGAAACTCCTCATCTCCCATTTTCTTCAACGGTTAGCTGAAAACCAGTAGTAACACTAATGCAGAAGCAGTGGTTGTAGCTAAACCGCACAAAGCAGAAAAGGTAGACGGGGAGGGGGGGGGGTTAACTAGCCGCCGCTGTGCTCGGAGGCAGCGACCTGTCGCCGCGGCTCTGAACAGTGCAAAGTTAGGTACGACATTACTGGGATCCCCCCCTACGGCCAAGGGAGAACGAAGACAGCGATAAATCACACTGTCGAAACGGACAAGGCGGTAGGGTGCCCCTGCGCCCCTCTGACTGAGGCGCGCGATACTCGGGTGGACAGTTTCGCTTGGTGAGTGGCAGGGGGAAAAGAGCAGATGAAAACAAAGTGGATAAACTGAAGGTGAAAAGGGTTTGGCCATTGTGACGAAACACTCAACGACCGTCTCGACTGAGAAGAGGCTGATTTGTTTAGCGTGGCTTATTATGTGGAGAAGCGTGTGGTAGTGGTTTAACTGAATCCGTTAAGTATTCAACTTGTTATCACAGTGGAACAGATTGTTCGTTAACTTGAGCCTCCGAGCCACCGACATGCTCATTTCCCAAAAGGACCTTCAAGTCTGGCGACGTAATTAGCCGTGGAATCCTTTACCCGCTCTGTCAAGACCAAAAAGAGCATCCATTGAATGTGATAGAGTATCTTCTGCCCTCTCACCAACACCCGCCTCGCGAGGGCTCTGCGACCTGGAATGTTACCGAGACACCTTTGACCGCGTGTTGCTGCGGCTGACTTCGCATTCACATGCACCCACCTTTTGTCAAAATTGACCCGAAATGCGTAGAATAAATCATATTATGTTCATTTTGGCGCCGGTAGGCTCACCCCTGGGCCTCGGTACAGCCCTTAGTTCCCACCACCCTGGTCGTATACCATCTAGGGCGTGGAAACTGCATCCGCCGTGTTGTCACGGGTATGTAAATTTGGGTGGCAATAAGGAAAGTCCGCTTTATCTCCACCCTACCGGGGGTCATCGCAACTGACATGAGAAAGCGCCAACTTAAATAGGAAGGGGATTTCCTTATGCTCACCGACACAAGAAAAGGAGTGGTTAGGATGTGCTAACCCTAGAAGAAATATTTTACTCACAAACATGAGGTTGCGCTTTTCGTCCCTATTGATTGTGACTGTTGGAAAAGTGTTCAAATGAGTCGTGTTTTCCCACGCTGTTCTGGCCGATCTCACCCACCTGCGCCTAGTATTCGCGCCGTCGAATCGGTCCCCCGCCAAGTTGGCCCGAATGAACTCGACCAGCAGGATGTGCCGCAAGACTTGGACTTGGTTATTGAAATCACCACTACCAAAGCTAAAGCTAATAAATCCAAAGAGTGAGGGAACCCAATTTCGGTAAAACATAGCAGGTAGAAGAACTACATCGTGGTGCTATGTCGTCTCAGAGCTCCTTCCCAACCTTGAGGCAAAACCCCCGGTCTACTAAAGCTCAACTAGATTGTAAATATCGAAAGAATATGTCACCTTCTTAGTCGCAAACAACCCCATCTATACAAAATTACGTCTGAGACGTAATACCTCCAACGATCATTCGCTACAAAACAAAAAGTACTCAGTAGTAACCCGGTTTAAAAATACATGGTTTCCTGTCCAGCAAAGTTTATTCTATTAGAAACGCCTACGCATCGGCATACATAGCAAAAACTTTGTGAATGATTCCACATGCTTTTTCCAACTCTTCTTCAGTAATAACAAGAGCCGGAGCAAAACGTATGATCGATTCGTGAGTAGGTTTAGCCAGAAGCCCATGATCACGCAATTTACAGCAAATCTCCAAAGCATCGTATTTTTCATTGACCACAACAGCATTCAAGAGACCTTTGCCACGCACAGCCGTGACTACATTCTTGGGCAGTTTTTCCATTGATTCTCGGAATATTTTACCTAAAGCTTCGGCGTTTTCAGCTAAGTGTTCCTCTTCAAGAACTTCGAGAGCGGCCATCGCAACACGGCATGCAAGAGGATTGCCTCCATAGGTGGAACCATGCTGTCCCGGCATAATAGTGAGCATAATTTCATCGTTTGCCAGAACAGCCGACACAGGCATAAAACCGCCAGAGAGGGCCTTTCCGAGAATGACAATATCTGGCTTGACACCCTCATGGTCAACACATAAACGACTAAGATGTAAATGCGGGTAAGATAATAAAATATGTACCGGCCAGTACGACCAAGACCAGTTTGAACTTCATCAGCAATCCACAGCACATTATACTTCGTGCAAAGCTCGCGGACCTTGCGAAGATAGCCATCAGATGGAACACGGACGCCAGCCTCACCCTGAATTGGCTCAACCATAAAAGCAGCCACATTCGGATTTTTTCAACTTCTCTTCAAGTGCAGGGATGTCGTCATAGGGAACAATCTCAAATCCTGGCATGAACGGCCCATAATCCGAATAACATGAAGGGTCTGTGGACGATGAACATGCAGCAAGTGTACGTCCCCAGAAGTTGCCTTCAGCAAAAATTATTATGGCCTCATTTTTGGGGATCTTCTTCACCTTATAAGCCCACTTCCTAGCCAACTTCAAAGCCGTCTCACCGCCTTCCACTCCTAACAACATGAAACCAAATTAAAGCAAAACATGGGCGGGAAAAGGTGACAATAAGAACGATTACTAACCGGTGTTCATCGGAAGTACTTTGTCGTAGCCGAAGAGATTGGTGACGTATTTCTCATACTCGCCGAGGACATCAGAAAAGAATGCTCTAGAGACTAGTGTCAGCCGCTGAGCCTGGTCGATTAATGCTTTCATGATCTTTGGATGACAGTGTCCCTGATTAACAGCGCTGTATGCACTCAAAAAATCCCATATACTTGTTTCCTTCAACGTCCCATACGAAAGCGCCCTCACCACGGCAGAGCGCAACCTCTATAGGGTGGTAATTGTGAGCACCGTGCTTCGACTCCCTTGCGTAAATCTGCCTTGACTTTTCGGTTTGCTTACAAGAAGCCTGAAAACAAAAGTGAAGATAAGCAAAATACCAGAGGAAAATTAATCATTTCGTACCGACATCATCAAAACAAAGAGAAGGTTAACCGGGCATGACTGCAATCCCGCCCCTTATATATTGCGTGGTATGACTTTGAAATAGCCAGTGTAAACATCTCAACAACATTCAGTAGAACTATCTCAGTGTAACCAACTTAATAAGTTGTGCTTATTTTATTTGGCAAAAATTAATTTTTTTGGGCTATAGCAGGTGGGTTAATTATTTGGCGCAACCGGACGAACCATAATTAGAGAGTTAATTAACTCAAATGAAGCTCAGTAAATTTACATGGAGCCGGGTTTAGCATTACAATGTAGTTAGCGTCCATGACATATATTTTAATTCCTAAAGGCCTTCGCTATGAAAGGATGAATCGGTAGTAAACTAAGTAGCCGCTGCTTTTTCATTAATTCAAAGTAATGACCTACGTAGAAACCCTTTCGTTGTTTTCCTCAACAACATTGTATTATTACTCGTGTCCGCGAGACATTTCTTGTATTCTTCGCTTTAGAAAGACCATATGTCCTAGGAAACGTGTGTTAAGGTTAACAGATGTATTAAGAAAATCTCCTAACAGGGACCGCGTTATGTAACTTGTACGTAATGCAACGATCGAAAATAATTAAATTCAGGTAAGTGCACGTTTGTATGCAACAGAATGGCTTGCGTGACAGGTTGACTGATTCCGGGCGGGATATAGGCTGCTACGCGTCACTCATTTATTGATTGGTGTAGGGCGTTTCCGGTATCATTTTACATTTGTAAGAGGTGGAAGCTTGGTGCTGTATAATGGTAACACATTGCAGGTGTTTTGGAAAAACCATTTATTTCGTCTAACTCATTGGCCTGTCCTTGGTTTGGCGCGAAGGTTCCCCTGAGTGCGCATAGAGACCAAAGTCAAATGTTGCTCTAGACAAGAATGATTTTGGTAATAACAAAATGTCACACGAAAGCCAAAATACACGCCCTAATAAAATACCGGATAAATTGTTGCTTTAATTCCAATTGGATAACGGTAAATTCGCCTCTGCTCTTTAGTTTGTCTTGCGGCTTGCACTTCGGTGCCCTTTGTTAACCGTGTTGGCGTTGTCGGGTAATCACACCAGTTCCTTATTTGTATTTTTAATAGTAAAAAATAAAACAAATTGGATGTCCTTGCTGTAAAACACAAGGTGCACAATTGGGGTTTTAAATAGATTGTCGAACCTTGACAGGCATTGGTGACGTTCTCGAGTCCCCAACGATCCCAAGTTGATTAGGTGGGGCGATAGTTATTCTGCGTCAAAAAATATAATTAATCCAAAGTCTTGTGTGCTGTTCTTCACTGTGTCTGACTTTACTTCACCGACATATCTTTTCAATTTCACTGCTTATTGGGGAACAGGAAACCCGTTAGAGCACCAATGTTTCTAATTTGATTTGTTTCACCTGATGCTGCTGTACCCTCGTGACTGTTTAGTGATTTAAGCCCTATTATTCCTGTACCAGTTTGCCATTCATGCTATTTTCTTGTAGTTTATTTTCACACTTTATTGATTAATAACTTTATGCCCGCCTGTTTTTTACCTCTAAGAACAGTCTCGTGTGTTTACTTTAAAGTTTTCACATTAGTCTTTACGTTTACTATCTCAATATTATATTTCCGTCTGTTTCAGAGATCAAATGTTAAGACACTTAAGTCGTGTTCTCGAACTGAGTTGTAAAACTGTGAGCCAACGCTCATTATTTACATCGTTTTCTTGGACTGGCAAAAAAGACATTGAATTGACTGAGAACCGGATCTTGCGTGAATCCGAGGCTTTGAGTTTACTTGTTAAGAATGAGGTGGTGCGCGTGCGCCTGTCACCTCATCTCTCCAAGTCTATTCTTAAAAATTTCCCCACTTCGAGCAAAGAACCGGTAGAGGTCGAATCATTTCTCGTAAAGAATCTTCTTTCTCAGAGGAATGTCACAATTAAAGTGGTATTTTATGGAAGTACTTACTTATACACATTGAGAAATGTGTCCATATAGGGTTCATCGTTGAAGTGCAACTTTTATTTTTTTATTTCTGCGTATAACTACAGCAGACTTGTCTTTTTTTATCTAATTTTGTGGTTTTTTTCGGTGATCAGGTTTCCTTTGAATTCATGGCACTAGCGCCTTCTTTTCATATTGAAAACTTACTCATCCAAAAGATAGGAAAAAAAGTCAATATGTGCTATTTAAACGCCTCTTTTTCCTTTTTTCATGAGGTTGAGGACGACGGGTCCGTTCCTGTGGTGCAGGTGGAACCAATCCAAGATGCCAGTGGTTCCGCTACCAATACTGTTTCACCGTCAAAAAGAGGCAAGCTGCTAAAGCTTCGCGCCACTATCGACGATCACATGATGAATATCAAAGTTCGACAGGCCTCCGAACTCATAGCCAAGGGCCATGGAGTGACTGTTATTGTTCGCCTTCCTATTCAACAATTTAGGCACCTCACTGATTCCTCGACCCTTTCTGATCAGCAGAAACTGTCATTAAAGGAGGTGAGTGAAGTGGCTCATGGTCTATGCTACATAATTGTTTGATTGCGTGGAAAAGGGGTTCCGTCTAATCACGATTACTGTAACTTTTCTCGATTGCCTTTTTCATCGGGACCTTCATTTGTCTTCCTACCTGCCTTTAGTCACACTGATTAAATTTGGGTGATTTCATCACTCTTTTATGAGTACGCCTTAGTATTAAGGACTTATTTTCACCTCTATAAATTGTTAAATTTTTTGATAAGTAGCCACGCACCTTTCATACATGAAACCTTGTCTCTGGTTTCATGTGTCTGTTTTTCAAGTCTGTTGATTGAAAAGACTTGAACTGACTTTAAACGTGACATCATTTGCACAATGGTTATCCACTTATTTTTTCCGCCTAATTTTAATTAGTATTTCGAACATATTGCCTTCCATGCATAAAACGAAGTCAAGATATGGATGGATCTAGCCCGACTCGCTGCAAGTCTAAACAGTATATCCGACATTATCCACCAAACAAACCCGATGAGCTACTTCTAAATAGGCGAGTGGTTGGATACAAACCTTGGGATGGATATTCGATTAACAAGCTCTTTGATTGACCCAAGGATGGCCACATTTGCCCCCTCAAAAAACACACGCCTATGTTTACGGTTTGCTTAACGTTGAATTTACCGATTTGTTGCTTCCTCTAGGATTTTTACAAATCTGTCACAAAACGATTCCTGGATGCTTTCAAGAGCTGTGGCGCCAAAACTCCCAAGGTGATTCCAGACAGTGACCTCAGGGAATTCACAATAGTCCTACGCTGTCAGCAGTAGTAATTTGTCACTGATCATGTATCATATCATTTTATCCTTTTACGTGTAAGAAGCCGCATAACCCACGCCAAATGGTTAATGCTGCAGCATCCATTATCTATCTGTATACAGCGGAAGTGAAACGACACATTTTCGGGTTTGGAGGCGCATAAAAAGAGGGGTTTCAATTCTCGGCCCCTTTTGCGGTTGGTATTTTCCCGGCTCGGGGTCGTGGCTTCGTATATGGACTCAAGGGTTTGGTTGCATAATTCTCGGGCCTAAAAGAGAGGGGTAGGTAGTGTAATTTTAGAGTAAAACTTCCTACCGCGTTGAGACTAAATCATAACGGTAGGTAGCATGATGCTATGTGGTAAGATAACAAACACACCAGTCGAAGAGCTTGGGGTACGATTCAATGTCTTCCGCTGTATAGGCGTCCAGGCGTTTAGGAACCGGCATTATTTGGCGCACGACGCCCGAAACATTCTCAATCAACTCCTGCGGTACAGTCTAAAGAAAGAAAAAAAAAACTAAAAGAGGATGTGAAAAGAAATAACACGGAGCCTTGAGAAGTAGGTGACTCGGGGATTCTGTTAATTTAGCGGAAGTCCTCTTGAAGGGAAAAGTCATATAATTGGAACCGAGGGACCCTAATTTAATGAAAAGCTATGGAAATCCACGTTTGAGATAAAATTCCACGAATAATGGACATGGTTGTAAAATGCGATTTGAGGAGTCGCCAATTACCTCAATACCATCGGGAAAAATATGTAATCTAGCCAGCCAGTCGAGTCTGGAGTCACATCTCTTCAGATGCGAACGAATCTCACGCCTGAGGACCTGGGATAACAAAGGCGATGAATATTTTGTGCCGGTATTCAGAAAAATGCAAGTGAGTCTTGCCATATAACATTAAAGGTTAAGGACAAAGAACCGTGTAAATACTAAAGAACCTCAGTAGGATCGCGTGCGTGCATTTCTTCCATAGTTTCTTCTACACGATATGAGCCAAACCTAAAAATTCATTATGGAAACTTTTTAACCTGGTGTGATGTGTGTATAGAAAGCGCCTCCAATATAAGCTATTTTCCTTTGCAGCGATATGACGACTATTAAAAACTATAATACTATCACCACAATCGCAGCGGGGATCGTATATTCGTTTCCTACACCCGGTGAGATACGAGGCTAATAACTCGCCGGACAGCATCGGACATTGCATATAAGCATTATATAAGAACCATCTGTGTGCAAATATTCTCCACCTCTAGACATGAGTGGAAGACATTGATAAAGTACTTGAACCCGAAAATGCGACATTAGGGACACCTAGGGGTCCGCCTCCACGAATCAACCAGGAAACCCGCGATACTTCTTTTCCCGGTTGGTTAAAGTAAGTGATATAACAAATTATATACTCAGCCCAAAAAGGCATCAAAAGTGGTCAAATAAGAATAGGTAAGAGGAGTAGGAACATATCCAATAGTTGAATGTCGTCGCCTACCGTTGTAAGTGTAATAAGAAACTACAGCGAACATATATGATACAAAAAATGTTTTCGATTACAAGCTTATTAAGAATTACATATTGTGTTAGTAGGTCGCTTTGGAAGCTAAATTGTAGTGTGTAAGATTTGTAAGTGTCGATGTCAGGATATCTTTAATTTGACATTAACGCAATCCAAAGTCATTTCTTACACCGCTTAAATTAGGGCCGCACGTAATGAAGCCTCCATAACCAGCTTATAAATGGTATAGAAGTTGGCCGCTTTAAGAATAATTCACTATTAAACCAGGGAGGAGCTGTTACTGCCAAAGAACATGTCGCGAGAAGCCGACACATGAAAAACGAAAGATCATAGATTTCCACTTATGTAACAGACGACGAAATGCCAAACGTGCTATTATTTGGCGCGGGGTATGACCATGCTCTACAGCACTGCACAGTGGACTCACAGATTGATTTCGAGTACTCTCCGCGGCGCTGCAACCCCACGGCGAATTACCGCAGAGGGGCATTCAAAAAATTCAGACGACTAATCTAAAACCACATAAGTAATCAATCGACGAATAGTAGTAAATATTAAGGACATGTAACTATAAGAACTTTAAGTGTTCGTTCACGAGCTAATCAAATTTTCTGTTTATTACATATCGTCAAGAATATTAACAATAATTAGTGCTTGTAAACGAGTAAATATTTAATTACAGGAGTCTAAGGCAAGTGGTTACAATTGACGTACTTTCCCTAAATATTTGTTATGTTACACTCCTATTCCTTTGACGAGGTAAAGGGCGGTACTGTTAAAGAACTTATATATTTTCGGTCAATATCCTGATTTCAGTTCTTTTATGTAATTCTTAATATTTGTTTTCTTCTGATTTATGCTTGTTGATTCATGATACGTTTTAATTTAATTTCCATATTTTCGCGTCTGTGCGGTAACTTCGGGAGGAAATTCGTTAACTGCAATCCATGCTATCTTCTTCTCCCGCTGACCTCAATCTGTTTTATTGCCTAACGGTGTTTTCATGAATATTCACATTACCTTAGAACGCGCATTTCGGTCGTGTTTGACTTTGAATTTACAAATGCCCCTGTATCTTGAACTAATTCATTTTGTTGTACTTTATTTATGCGCTCCTCGGTATTACCACAAGCCACAACCCCTCTGTGCCATAATGTTTTCCATCTGAAATGGACCTTTAGTGTGACTTACCTAGGCCGTAAATGGTTGAGGTACCCCAAGTCACTCTTAATAACACCAAGTTTTTCCCACGGTAACTATTTCGATTGATGAGTAGCATGTAACTCCTTCATTGGTTCCTTCAAAAATTTTTTATAATGTTGGGCTTCCTGCAGACCTTGACATTTTTTCGACATTGTTATGAAGGTTATGATGGTAGAAGAAGAGTATCCGGATGATACATTTGAACAGGATCCGGATGATACGATGGAAGTAGTTCCTGATGAATTCCGGCAGATAGTTTTATACCGGGAATTGGACGGATTGAGTCCTCATTCCTCGTTTAGACAAAAGGTTTATTATTATTCAATTTATAATCATCTAAAATATAGTCTAGAAGGCGTCGATGGACACAGCGTGATATGACAAATGCCTATAACGCAGTTAAGTATCAAGGCATGTCTCTTCGTGGTGCCGCAACTGCATTTAATGTCCCTGAGTCCACTCTTCGTGATCGTGTACATGGAAGGGTCAGTCTGGAATGCTCAAGACCAGGACCTCCCACGTTTTTTACATTTGAAGAAGAGAAGAAAATGGTCGATCACATACTTTTCATGAGTAAGATCGGCTACCCTTACACGCGGAACCAGGTCAGTTTCCTGATGCCTCCTCAACAAACCAATTTCTCTTATTTCCATACGATTGTCTTTTTTCATTTAAAAGAAATAAAACAACGGCACATATCGTCATCTAATAGTGAATCAAGTCTATTTGTGGTTGGGATTGGGTGAAGTTCAAGAAATAGTCGCCTGATTTCTTAAATTGTTCTGAGAAATAATTTTGTCATTTAAAGGTTGTGGAATTGGCGGGAGATATGACAAAAGCGGTTGGACGTATTGCGCCATTCAAATACCTCAATCCTAGCCAGGCTTGGTTTTATGCTTTTCTTAATCGATGGCCTGATTTGAAGAATTTTCTCTTCGGTCCAAGAACTAATAGGAAATCAAAAGGTGTTTCTGGTGATGCGATACAAGCTTATTTTGAACAACTGGATAAGGTAAGAAGTCTCATGTTTTAACTTTTGGCACAGTTGGAGATGATTTTTGCTGAAAATTTATCAGATCTGTGTGACATTTGCTGTCTTACCTAGACAGGAAAACATTTACTTAAACTTCCTTTTTGCTGTACTTGGTATGTTGGAATTTTCTGAAAATGGATAATTGATGTGTGGATAGAATGTATAAGTTCAATAGTTCAAATGAAGACAGACAACAAATTATTTTGGTGTAGGCGTCAAAGCATAATAGTCTTTTTTCAAATATGATCTCATTTTGTATTTTGGTATCTATATTTCTGTGTACATTCAAATGTACTGGTCAAATTTCAGTAACTTAAAATGTTTAATATTTTACCAGATAACTTGTGACGGGACTTTTTTGTTTTTACTCATTTTTTACTGAAAACTAACAATTTCATACGAGTAACTTTGATGTAACGATTTTATAATTCTCAAGGCGAGCATAGTTGAATAAATACCGTATATGATCTGTTCAGAGCCCTCTTTTAAGGCTTCATCGGAATATTTCGACTGGTGCTATCCCGAGATCAAGCAGTTATTTGTGAAGCACTTACTCCACACATTTGCAAGCTATAGTTGCGTCGTCTGTTCTGAGTATCTCTTTAAAACCATTAGACATAAAATTTGTTCTTTTGAGAAGTGGTGTTGTAATAACCTTTTCTTTAAGCTTTCGACATAAGTTTTGTATTCTTACAAGGTTCTCTCATTTGGGATACCATAATTCAGATTATATTTTACAGAAAGCAAAGTGATGTTTTGAATTTTGTCATTTTAAGATCGTATGCACATATGATTAGGCGAGCGCACAACTACGTAATGTTTTCTGTTTCCGTGTAGGACATTAGATTTGATTATCATTGCATTCTCAGGTGTTGACGAAATATGGCATCAAGGATAAGTCGGAGCACATGTGGGTGGTTGACGAAGTAAGCATTAGTTGTGAAAATCAACCTCCTCGGATTCTCCCAATTGGTATTCAACGGGCACAGTCTGTCAGCTACTGGAGCCCAACGGTCGCTATTATCGGTGCAGCCAATGCCGCTGGTGAGAAGATTCCTCCTTTTCTCATCTATCATGGGGAGACTATTACGCGTAAGCCTTATTTTTTAGTAAACATATTCGGGGCCTCATCATACTCATATTCTTTAGCAATACTTATGAGATAATTTGCCATAGGTTATTTTGAAGAGCGAAATTGCACTACTTGTAATTGATTGGGATTTTTTTCAGCTCCGATACCTGTACCTCTCAGCTGGCCTAATTTTGTCCATCTCCAATTTAACTTGATACCTGGAAGCCGTTTATTAAATTTTTCAACCCATGGACGTTTCAAAACCAGTTCGCCTTCCATAATAATTTTGTTCACTTTCATACTTGGATTTTTATTTAATCCTGGTCACTGTTCATCCTCAAAATCGTATGTGGTTTCCAAAACGACCTTCGTATGCGCTTGAATACAATCAATTTAAGCCAAGATAGGAGCGCTGAATGATTGGTATAATTGACATAATCCAAAGTATTTACCTAATTGAACTCTCTTCCCTGACGACTAGGTATCAGATCTGATTTAACCGAGTTTTGCCGGGTACGTATAGGAAACCTGTTGGTTTCCTTAAAAAAATATCTATTTATGGGAGTGTAAATTCCTGACTCTCTATTGAACGTCTATAAAATGATTATTTTTGATGTAAACGGATGAATGAGGATCGTGGGACGAGGCTTTAACTTGGAAGTTGTAGATACGTTTAATGATTTTTGGTAGTTAAGCTAATTTTTGCTTTACACAACCGTGTATACTTGGAGGTGTCAAAGAATTGATAATGTCCTTTCATTCGAAGAATTAAATGTCTTTGGACTGAATCGTGGCATTCGTGTGGCGTACTTGAGTAAGGAAATCTTTCGTTAATTTTGGCGGGGACAATTGAGGTCAAAGAAATCTAATACTTCTTGTTTAGATTGTAATCATTCTTCTTCCAGTTGATGAAACTATTAATCACATTGTCAAGGAACAGCAGACCACATACTCGGAGTTGGGAACATATCCTTACGGTTTTCTAGAGTTCCCATAGATATGTTTTCCGCAGCACCTACTTATTTTTCCAGTAGCTGTTGTCTTTCACCGGTTTTTAGGTCCCACCAGCCCCAGTAGCTCTTGTTTTCCCATCAATAAAAGAGGTTAGAGTGCACATTATGGTTACTTATTGTGTTGAAGTAGGTAATTTGCTATCTTTGTACCACAGAAATCGCCTCTAAACATCACCCACTGGCTTGTATGTGTATACTTTAAATAAATTTACCAACTTTCAACAAATTACATAGTTTGTTTGAAAGTTGGTTTATATCTGCACTAGAGTGTACACGTTCATAGCTTCTTATGCTCTGGAGCTTTCCTGTTAAAGGGTAACGTCGGTCCTCGACATTTTATAAACAGAATTAGCTTGACTTGTTAAATTGGAAGATTGATAAACATTTCAGCGACTTCTGAGAGCAACTTTACCATTTAATCCATTTACTTTCCGGGCATTACCTTCGAGTCTCCCACGCAACTCTTGCCGTACGAGCGTAATATTCCTCAAGCTAAATGGGATTTTGAAGCTACAAATGACCATCTTGACTTCACTCATTTTGAGCCAGAAGGTATTTTCTTATGCTGCTGGCCCATTAGGATGTTTTTTCCTGAGATATTCTTTTAATTTTAAGTAAATTGGCTAAAACCCAACTAATCACGATTCCCTTAGTAATGTGACAACTTGTTTGTAGAGCATCACCGGAGAGCATGACAAAATCCCTATATATGGTTCGAAATATCTAATTACACTATACTTATCAATGCTCTTTTTTATAATTCTCCATTTCAGATAAGTTGCCAGATTTTGAAAGAAAAAGCGAATGGTTTATTAGAGCAATAATTACTCTTAACGAAACATCACATGCGACCTATGTGTTTTAGACAGCATGATGGAGGGCGCAGTGAGAGGTACTAAGTTCGCCAATTCTCCTTCTGGCTGGGTGAACTCAGATGCATTCATTCAATGGTTTTTGAAGCACTTCCGCCCTCATATTCTGAAGCGACCATTGGTTCTGCTCTACGACGGACACCTTCAATTCATCAGTGTGCGGGTACTCGAACGGGCTAGAGAGGATGGTGTTTTGCTCTTTCCTCTACCTCCGCATCCCGCTTACAATCATTGTATAGAAAATACGTGCTTTCATGCATTCCATGTAAGTGGGTACTCCAAAGTGACTACTATTCCAGGTGTCATACGTATTATTGACATTTTTTAGAGACTTTGGTTTCACTATACGCCTCGAATGTACATGACCGGATCGCTTTGGATATTATCTTTCTTAGTAATTTCAATAAACATTGTTGTCAAGTCATATTTAGTAGTTAGCTTTTTGCGTTGCACGCATTTTGGCGAGCTTTCCCAATCGCAACTACGAAATTGTCTGCACTCCACTCTTATTGACCACCTCGATCTAGTTTTTTGCTTACCCACGCTTCATTGCGCTTACGAATGCGCTTGAGCCATTTTGTTATTTGATTTTAGTCATACTTCGAAAGGCGTTTGGAAAGGTTTTTTCAAAGGTTTCCAAATGAATCACTGTCAAAGATAAATGTAGCTCCAATACTCACACACGCTTATGAGCGTGCGTTACAGCCTAGAAATATGGTTAGCCTTTTCGCTCGGTTAGGCATCTGTCCTTTCAACAACCTTTCAACTTCAATTGGAGCCTACTTGAATATTGTGAGTTGTTTCTATAAAACCGCAAAATTCTTCATGCTGAACAGTTGGGATTAATTTCAAAAGAATTAGAATATAATTATAGCGGTCTCATGTTGTATTTATAAATGTTCAAAGCCGGATGACTACGATCAAGAGGAGATGCTGCTACACCACGGCGAAAATGGCGATCAGGAACAAGTGTCCAGTGGAAGTGGGAGTTCGGTACAGTGGGGTGCTGTTTCCGGCACCCCTTCTTTTAATCTCCAAACAGCTCTAACAATGGAGCCATCTAATTCTGGCTTTAGTAGACCCAGTTCCCACATTATCATTCCTACGACCTCCGGACACGGATCTTTGGGTGGTGAATTTTTACTTATTTCATGTTCCTTAGCCTATTTTTTTCTACTATTTTATTATGTACGAGGGAAATACGGTGTGTATACCTTTACGATACCGGGAAAAAGTGTCTTGACAAATGTGCAAAATGCTTCCGATAATATAATTCATAAATTTGATACCCCTTATAGCCATTAGCCATTTATCCGTTGCATTGGGCAGCCCTCCTTGTGGAATGATTGAAAACCCGGTGTATCTTGGGAAAGAGTTGATGGCCTGTCACTTTTTGATAAACACGTTTCTGTGTTTGCTAATTTGCGCTTTCCAAGTTTTGTAATCTTGGAAGAACGTCTGGAACTTTCACCCGAATTGTCATCTCGTCTGTCTCACTGTGTGGTTTGTTGTTAATACTTAGACAAATACTACTTTTTTTTTTACTAAGGCAGAGTGGTTATTTTAACAGGCTGGCTAGTATTTAATCGTTAATAAACCACTGAGTAAGTCATTTGTACTGGTGTTTGCTTTTCCGTTTTAAGAACAAGGCAATTTGAAATCCGAAGAGACTGTTGTGAGCAGGGCCCTTACATCAGCCGCAGCCACTACGCCTTGTGTTCGTGTCCTCTCAACCACTGCTTCTTCCACCAATGGCAACGGAAAACCATTGCAACTGCTTGCTTTGCCAAAAAGATTGTCTACCGGAGGACCACAAATCGCAATCCGACTGCCTCCAAATCCCACAACTCGCCCCGTCCTCATTGCTGGCGCCAGCGGCGCTGTTCCTCTGTCGGTGAGTAGTGCTTATTTCTCGGCATCGCATAGCTGATCGCTAAACTACCCGCCATTCGTTCATTCAGTTGTCTTCAACTCAAACGTCTACCGCTGCAACCACCTCCACAGCTACTGCTTACAGCGGTGAAGATATAATGCCTGACGAAGGTAATGAGATGATAGCTCTTGATGACGAAGTGGAAAGTGAATCAGTCGCAAACATTGTGGAAGATATTGAGGAAGGGGAAGCCCCTGGTCTTTGTGCCGTTTGCTGCCAACTCGAACCTCCTGGGTTCGACCCTGACGCTGCTGGTAGTGGTGATTCGGAGTGTCCGGTAGGTTTCGCCTTCGTTAACAAGTTTCCTCAGTTTCATATAAATTTCTATCATGCTTCGAATAAAATAGGAGCTTCATTATACTTGCATAAAACTTGTATATTTTTTAATGTAAAGTTATTAGGTTCAGCTTTTACTCGTGTTGTTGTCTTAAAACCAGGATCATTGGATTTATAACTTGGGTTTCTGCGATTCGATTCGGAAAGTGAGTTACTTGTGGAAGACGTACCTCATCTACACAAGGTCAAAATTCTGACAGTTTTTTCTCACTGTTTGTTCTTCCAGCTAATGTTTTTTGGATGTAAAATCTGGTTCTTATTTCCAGGTTGTTGACTGGACGTCATGCGACTACTGTAAGCGCTGGGTACACCTGAACAGTGTGTGCAGTCGTAACGCCATTATCACGGACAGTGCCTTCATGTGTGCCCTTTGTCGTGGTCTGGAGGAGGAGGGCCAGGAGCAACAGCATCAGGTGCCAGTGATATCGCAGGAGGGGGATGCCACTCCTTCTTTCGCTGACACAGAGTCCCATAATCAGGCAGGTGTGGTACACCATGAGTCCTCGCTTTCCGTGAAGGCAGAAAAAGAAGTTTGACGTTATTGTGTGTGTGTCAGCATGTTCACAATAGTGCGTGTATATAAACAATTACTGAATCTATCCCAAAGTAATTCTGTACAAAACCCTTATATCCCGCGTTTTCCACCTTTACTATTGTCCCCTCAAAGTTCATACACACACGCACACGTACACACACACGTAGGAGGATTCTTATTTTTCTTATTTGGTCCTTGCTATTATGTTATTCAACTCCCATACTCCTTCCTGATGTCATTGTCATATATTCACTTTCCTAACATCTATCAAGAAGTGGGAGCCTACAAACATACAAATAAATCTGATTGAAAAATGTCGTTCGTCTGTCTGTTCATGGTGTATCTTGCGATACATCTTTGCTACTCTTCTTCGAGTAATGGAGAAGGTGGGACCCGACGGTCCTGGAGCGTCTTGGTGAAGTTGGTCCAACTTCTAGGTATTAGGGAAGTTATAACGTTTTGTCACTTCTTGACTGTCCAACTAGTTACTCTACGGAGGAGTTTTAGATGGCCCTGACCGCTTTATTTCCGTGGTCTGCGAAACTAACTGGTGCGTGTGTGTTTGTATGTGTGTGTTGGACGGTATCACTACGGCGACGGGCGGAGTTGGGCATGTGGAGGCAGGACGAGGAGAGCCGGTGAAGGGGCATGGCTTAATGGGCGAAGTGGGCTGTGTGGAGGGACGGCGGGCGAGGAGTGGGGTGGGGTGGGGCGGCGTGCCACGGTGATTGTGGGTTCTGTGGGCCTCTCTCCCAGCAGCTCGGCCGGTCCGACCTCGGGATCTCGGCTGCAGGCGTGGATGAAGAGTCGTTCGTGCGTAGGACCGCGTGGGACAGATGGGCACCGCATGTCTACCTGTCCGGATTCACGGGCTAAATTGCCAATCACGCGGATTCATGCATCCACGTTGTACCGCCAGTGCGTTGCAGTCGACGCCACTTTCCTGTGCGGCACCTCGCTGTAGAGGGTGGACGAGTGGAGGGAGGAAATCGAGGATGATGCGGAAGCGGAGGCTGCGTCGACGGTGGAGAAAGGGGGCGAGGGGGAGCCGGACAGCTCAGCTGAGTAGACAGAGCAGCTGCCGCCGGAGAGGCGGAACACATCCTCCTCGGCCATTTGCTGTTGCGTCGGTAACGACGGATGGGAACGCGGTCTTCGCCATTGCTGGCTTGTGGAGATGCAGCTGGTGCTGTCTGCAGAGCTACTGGCGCTGATGCTGCATCGTCCGTCAAGGGGCGAGCGGGAGCAGGAGTTGGTGTGGCACCAGCGCTGCTGCACTCCGGTAGCAGCCAGGACAGATTCGGAGGTCCAAGCGTCCGCGTTGGGTCTGCAGAGGACGGCTGCCTCGCGTTGCACCGGGCGGGAATGATGCCACTGCATACGCGTGCTCACCAGGTCGCCCACGGATTGGGCACAGTGGCAGTTATGGGGGGGAGGCGGGGGTTGTGGCACGCTGCTCTCCAGGCGCTTGAGGTGTACTATAAGGCTGGAAAAGAGCTTCCAGTCGTCGAAGGTCATTCCAATTTCGCGTCGGAGCGATTCAGTTAGACTGCACACGGTTAATACTGCTCCACTGATATTCAGGGCGCGCAAACGCAGCAAGTAGGCTGCGATGGAGGTGGACCGAGAGGTGGACTGAGGCGAGTTTTGCCGCCCTCCAAGGGTATTGGAGGAGGAGGAGAGGGAGGCAGAACGGTATCGCAGGTAGTTGCCGTAAAGGTCGGTCATATCGTCCACCAGACGGCAAATCTCGTCCACTGTCATCTTGCTCAGCGGTTTCCGAGGCAGTCCATTCTGAGTTAAAACATTGGGGAGCGTTATAGTGAGAGCTAAACACAGGTAGACAAGAAGGCAGGCAATGTGTGGATGATTTTGCGTTGGGTTGTGAATAGGTCTAAAGGCAGTCGAGGTTGCGCTTGAAGAGGAGCCGCCCCCCCCCCCCGCCAATGTGCCGAGTTTCCCCTTTTACTGGGGAGCATTACAGGTTGGTGGAAAAACCGAATGTGTCTATGGTGAGATCTGCAGACTTGGCACTTAACCCCATGAAAAAGGACTTTCGACTAATTGGAGCAAGTTGTATCGCTAAAGCAAGGACAGGCGTTTGAGCGGTAGGTCTCCTAAAATAGGTGTGCCGAAATGGCGTAAACTCCTCGTCGTTAGCCGTCGCCTTCGGCGCCAGCGTGGCTGTTTCGGGACGCGTTTGGTGCGTGCACGAACCCCAGGTTGGTTGAGCCCGAGGGCCACCACCGCCGCTGCGGCACACTTCACAGGTGAGGGCGCACTTTTGGTGGCGATGAGTGACGCCCTTTGCTTACCTGCTGGAGGACACCGGGCAGTGGGCTTTGGGGAAGATGAGTGAGCGAGGCTCGTAGTGCCCAGTTGGACCCCAAGGCAAACACCCTATCTGGCTGCCTCCACACAAACCCACGTTCCCACCTAAGATGCAGACGGGCCTTCAGGGGTAGTTACCTTCAGTCGGACAGGCCAAGGCAGTATCCTCGACGAGTGGCCGGGTGAGAGTGCAGGTCAGATTCCCGCTCCTTCAACGATTGTAGACTACGATTTACTAGAAGGGAAATAATCAGATGATTTGCATGAACTTCCTCAGGTGCCCACAGGATCCACCACTAGTCGCGGTATGACGCACTGCCCCCGTTTGCATCGTCGCCTAGTCAAGCTCAGGGCGGCCTACGGGCTCATCACGGTGGCCAAGGCCCGCTGTCACTGCGTGTGCGAGCACACTCCACGGCATAAAGACGAGCCGTTCAAGTGAATCGGTCTGAGCAAAAAGCAATTCCGATCATCGAGGTGTGTGCGAGCTGAAGTTGCAGTCTGCCCACAAGACGAGGAGCACAGAGGGTAAACTTTGGCCTGACATGTGTGACGACTGCATAATTATGCTTACGCAACAGCAAGACGCTCGGCCATCGCGCGTACCGACCTCTGCGAGTTGTTCCGAGTCAAGGGGAGCAGAGACTTACCATGCAGATCTCGACTGTTGCTTCGCACGAGGGAAAACCCACGTCCGTTCAGGAAAGCTAAAAGAAAGAGGCATTGGACGTATATTCCATATTCACCTGCAAGCTGTACCCGAGGAAGAACCTTTCTAAAATTGCTGGAGAGACCTTTCTTCAATTGGCGAACTCTCTGCTCGAGTGACGACCGAAAACCGATTTACGTTTTCATGCGGCTGTAGGGATTATTCCTTATGAATTCTTTGAGACGAATGAGTATCTCTCACTATGACGTGTAGCGCAGACTTCCTCCCGAGGACGGCTACTGCAGGCCATTGCCATATTTGGCGACAAAGACCCCCTTTGTCATGCGTGGCGGCTGCGTTGGCGTCCTCGGAGCCACGATGGCGTCGGAATAGCATTAACCCTGGGCTGGACCCGACGACTCTTCCTTCTCAACATTCGCTTCGAAACCCATGGAACAGCCTTACTTAGCTGTCTACGAGTTTTGGAGCGAATGTCTCCCGACATTACGAAGTCACCAGATGTGGGGCTAGCATTTGTGACCCGCGTCGCCTGATGGAACTGCAGCCAACTGGGATGAATTGCGAGAGAGGGAATCCTCTCAAAGCAGCCTACCTTGAATGCAGGTCCGTAGCTTAGGGTTCATCAGGGGCGAAGCGGCCATAACGGCGACCAAGTGGGACACGGAGATGGCCTGGCTGGCAGCCGGGGCGGTGCGGGTCTGGAGGCAGGGGGGGGGGAACGCGGTGGAACGCGATGAAGAAGAAGGGCTGCGAGACGCTCGGGTTCGCAGTCGTGGGCCGCCATCTGCGACAGCCGCAGCGCCGCGCTCCTCGGCCCTCGCCAGTGTCCGGCGGTCGCAGTGAGGGAGCGGTGGGCAGTTGGTGATTGCAGATGTGGAGGACCGAGGCTTCGCGCACGACAGGACAGAAGTGCCGGTGCTAGCCTAGGTCATTGCTGTATTAATTCGCCGGGGTGCACAAGTGCAAAACGCTACTCATCTTAACAGAATCACGGCTGTGGTGAAATTTTGCTTAGCGTAACCCAGCAGCTTAAGCGTCCTGCTGCTTAATAAGGTTTCAACTGCGGAGAAGAAACGTTGAGCGCCCAGACAAAAGTTCCACGTCTCAACCCCTGCATAGCTCCTTGCAGCCCCCAGTGGCACAGGGTTGCAGATCTGATCTCTTACTCACGGAATGTGCGCTATTTGTTGCGGCGGATGATGCTGCTTTCCAGCACCCGCACCGCCCACATCAGCTGCGGGCTTGCCCTGCGAACCGTCGAGTGGACGGTTGAGGTCCATCTGTCGGAATGGATGGCGCTCAAGCTCCAAGCTCTATACTGGCGGTGATATAATGAGGGCGCGGAATGCATAGCCCTTAGGGAACTTTGAAAAAGCGTTAGGGGATGGTGTTCGGTGGTGCGGACAGCGTACCGTTCGAGAACGCGCGAGTAGAGCATAGGAAGTGTGTCATTCGGGAGGACAGGTTGGCTAGTAGTGGAGATGGTGGTAGCATCCTCGTCCTCCTCCGAGCCCAGCGCCTCCGCATTGTGTTCAGCACCACCTCCACTGTGCGACCCATCGGCTGTATGGTGCTGCACGCAGGAGTAATGTTCCTCCAGGAAGAGACTTAGCCAGGCCGTGTGGAATGGCCAGTGCACCATAAGGCACGACCACGTCGTTGCCGCCTCCAATAAGGATCTCCATGCAACTTTGTCCTCCCCTGTCTTCAGCATTCGACCTTCAAATGTCAAGGTAGACGTGAACGATAGTCCACACTGCGACCGCAGCCCCAACCCCCGCCTCAGCCCTGGCCCGTTAGTTGCAATTCGCCCTCCACTGTCAACCAGAGCGGGTATAATTTAGTGTTATGGCACTAGTAGGAACTGCCCTTGGCACATGTTCGCAAGCGGCTTCCCACCCCTTGCCGAGGTGGAGGTTGCCGCTCCTCTGGCGAGGGGTGGGCCACTGGCAGGCGGACTAGCCCACCCGTTCGCAAGCCAGACCCGCTGCCTGCCGAGTTGACTTCTCCCTTCAAATGACTGCTCCGCACCTCCGTGAACATGCGTGTCCGCACCTGTGCATGCCTAAGCGAGTGGAGGCTTTTCCTTCCTCATGCTGCCAGCGTGGGCTTCGGAAGATGATGACCTTCTACTCAACCTGGAGGAGACGTACCCTTTTTGTAAGGTATACCTAATGCGATAAAGCAATAGTGTAAATTTTTCTAGTTTTTCATGAAACAGAGACAAATGTTCTCACTTAATTCGATAACCATCATTTGTCGTCACCACACTTTCGCCCCCCGGCATTAGCACAGGTGCGAGGCTCATCTCCAAAGGTCGGCCGATTTATCTTCTTTAAAAAGTGCTCAGCATGCACATCTTCGCGTCCTCAGTTTGCCTACACGGTCGAACTGTTAATGAGCATAGGCGCCCACGGTAAGGTAGAAGTGAGGGTGTTTTTGCCTCCCTCAGGAGGAGAGATTCGTGTTCGCGCGGAATGCTCGTGTGCTCGACCGAGGCAACTGTGGCTGTTGTTTGCTGTGTTGGACAGGTCATGCGAATCGCGACGATAACGAGACTTATGCACGACATGAGGACGATCATTGCATCCACGCGGTTCAAAGCTCAAAATACGCGACAGGCGGAGCATATTCCGACTGTCCCTCCATCTTGTGTATTAAAAGATATCGGGAGGTCGGTCACCACGCACCTAGGAAGCCCATGTGGGTCAGAAGATGCTTCAGTTTCATCATGTTTATGTCAGCCAGGGGATGCTTTTCAATGAAGAACTCGGGGAAGGACAAGTTCGGCGGCCACAGAAGAGGCTGCGAATTGGGCGCCGACTGATTATAACCCTTAGGCGAACAGCGCGGTTCCTGAAAGGTGGAAGAAAATTCCTCTACAGTGTTGAGGACACGGTGAGGAGGGTACGCGTCTTCAGTTCTCTGGCTCAAATTACTCCTTGAAAAATGATTCCTTACTATTGGGGAGGAGTTAAGACTATAGGAACGGTGACGAGTGTAAGTCAAGCTCCGGACATTTTGGAGGCCGCGATTCCTCCCCAGAACACAAAAACCTTGGGATGCTTCCGAGCTGAGGAGGGCGGTTGCGCCTCCGTAGGCATCCTCCTTCTGTTTTCTCGGGTGCATCACAAAACTCATGTCACATGTGCAGAACCGGGCATGGAAAATGCACACGGGTAATGCACACGGGTAATGCACTGCTTACTGCGAGGCTGTCGGGATCGGCGCCGCCTCTGGCATCGTGTAGGCCCTGCGTCGGTTCGTCGAGGAAGACGGTTAGGTGGCAGGCGTCGAGCGCTGCCTGCCAGTAGTCGTGCACATGCGCGGACTCCTCCTGCTGGCCGCAGGGCGGCGACATGTCCTGTTCACACACGAGGAGGACAAATACATTTGGCATGCCTGGCCCGACATCCACCGCATGTTTCGGTGTTGACGCGTCCTTCTGAAAGTTAGAAGTAACTGTTCCTTTCCCATTGTCAGCCTAGACAATCACATTCGTCTTATCGGCTCCTATTCCTTCACCATCAAGTTATGGGAACGAGGAACAGCGGAAGGACCTAGCTCAATTAAATTCTCATATGACGGAAACTTCCCGCTTTTTGCCCAAGTGCGGTGGCGTCGAATGTGGGCTGGTAATGCCTACCTCCTGCTCCGCACCGTCTGGATGGCTGAAATGCCAGGGCGAGCCCGAGTTGCTCTCGGGCAAGCAGGTGAAAACACGACAGAGAAGGCGGCAGAAGTCGGTAAGGTGTCGGAGCGACGAAGATGACGACGGGGACGACGAGGAGGCGGAGGAGGAGGGGGAGAAGCAGGCGGTAGCGTCGACGGAGAGGAGAAAGCGAGTCTGGCGTTCGGTGCGGGCGTCGAGGCGGTGAAGGGTGTGGCAGGTGGCCAGGCACTCACGCCGTAGCTGGGTCTCCAAACGCAGTCGGGACCGGTCCCCTTCCGCTGCCACCTCCGCGGAGTTACATAGTAGCAGTGGTGAGGACATGCCCAGTGGATGGTGTCGATGGTGACTGTGGTCGCCCGCAGCCACGGAGCCCCCACTGCCCTTGCCTCTCTCCACTCCGCCCTCTTCTACATTCCCACACTCAAGCATAGAGGTCTTCGCACCGCCTAAGTATGCCCAAAAAAATATGCTGCCGTGGGGTTCCACAGTGAGTAAAAAGCCTTTCAGGTACTTTGAGTGGGAAAATGCCAATGTGCCCGGGAACATTTTTCGCATGATCAACGCCGCCCAGAAGGTAAGTTGCTCCAATGACTGCCTGATGGCAACGTGGGATGAGGCGATGCAGAGGCGAAACTGCCTCCGCCAACCTGCATGACTCTTCACGACGATGACGCGTCAGCGCCTGGGGGACCTGGTGTGCAGAAAGCTATGATCGGCTTGCGAAAATGGAAGGACCACGTCGGGGCGTCTGAAAGCGCGAGTGGTTCACTTAGGTGCCCACCCCATACTTAAAGATAGCGGTCGGTGAAGCCTCTTGGTTCACACATCGGGTCACCTCAAGGATCCCCCTCCGAGTGGCCTTAACGGAACTCAAAGCACGAAAAGCGACATCGGCGTGCAGGCTTAGAACCACTCATAGCTGAGAGCGCAGGAGAGCAGAATATCTCCAGTAAAAGAGATGGTTTTCCGCTCTGCTGGTGGAGGGGACGAGGGCCAAAACCGAGAGGTTTTTTGCTTTTGGGGCAGACAGGAAGCACTGTGAGTCCCCTCTCTTCTTCAACCTGATTTCATTTAGTGTGAGGCTATAATAAGTCCGTTTCTGAGGGATAAACACAGCTAGCATTTCATCCGGTAGGGAGGGCCATGAAAAAGTGCACGTGTTCTGTTGTGCTGATGCGTGAACTGGTACCATCTACCGAAAGGGACAAAAATAACAATACACCCCTCCCACGAAGACAAAATTCCGGCGAGATGGTTCTACTCCTCCCTTCTGTAAGCTCAAATGAAGTTGAGTATAAGTGTGCATTTTTGGTGGAGGCTTACTGGCCTACCAATTCACCAACAGACGCTTTCATCGGGGGTGAGCCAAGGTTTAGTACTTATACGAACATGTCTAGGTAATAGGAGAGACCTGAATTACCATTAACCTCCTGGCTATAGCGCAGGAAGCGGGTCTTTTCCTTCCTCAGCAAATCGAACCGACGATTGATCCGTGCAAGGCGTAACAAAGGCTTAATTGTTACCGAGAGTAGAGTGAGAAGGCTGAGCAGTCCTACTGCCCCAGAGACAATGAAGGCGATCTTTGAACCGAGTCTGTTCCTGCTCGCGTCCTCTCCGAGGTCGGCGTTCACCCGCAGGGCGGTGGACCAGGTGAGGAGGGAGAGTACCCAAAGGGCGAGGCAGACCCATGCGGGCAGACAGCAGGCCTTGCGACATCGACGACCACCTCCACCTATCGTTGGTAACATGGGTCGTTTTCATGCCGAAGGGGGTGGGGTGTTTCAAAGGCGCTTTTGGCATTTTCGAAAGTTAGTCGCACCCTTCCGAGAAGCTGTGGGCGGTCCGGCCGAGTCACCAACGCACCCACCTCCTCGGGCTCGGACTTCCCTCTTCCGCTTATGACGACGGTGTGCCTGGGCAGCTGGCGGTGGTGTTGCACTAGCTAATTTTATCACTTACGACGTAGCTCGAGGAGACAACGTCCACTCTTTGCCACTGAAGCCATTAAAAGGAGGAAAGGAGGGCTGAGAGAAGCGTTTGCAGACGTCGCATGTCCACCCTCCCGCCCCTCCCGCCCGTCCGCCCGCTGAAAGCGTAACCTTAAGGGCGCCCCACGAGGGCGTATTCGGCATTTCTGTCCCTAAGAGCACGTGACCAACGCATAACTCGCCAAACGTTCGCTTGTCACCCGCGGTGACAAATGTCCTGCAGAGTTCAATGGAGGCGGAGTGGACACATTCCGCCTCAACTCCTGGACACAAAGGAAAGACCCTCTGCGGTGGCTTAACGCTTTCGCTCCGAATCATGCAGTCATGGCTAGTGTACATCAGTGGTTATGCGGCTTTACCTGGTGGGCCGAAACGCTGAGCCCCAAACTCGCAGGACGCGTCATTGCTAGCGTACTGAAGGTAGACGGATGTCCTCGAATACTTCGACGTCGCGGCTTCCCACATTTTCTCCGAAAGGCGAACTACGGCATCCCAGGATGTTTCGTACGACCTCAATTTCAGGCTGATTGGAAGAAGCCTATGGACACAAAGAGTGAAGATATGAAGGCTAAAGTGCCAACATGAAAGGCAATGCGGGATGTAGGCCCTCGCGAGGATTGTGTGCATTTGAGACTGTCATTCAGCCACTTAGACACCCTTTCTTCGAAAATGCCTAGCTGCTTATGGAGGGAGCATTTGACTGGCTACTAGGTATTGTTGTGTCATAACTGCTCCTGCTTAATGCCCGGATGAAGTGGGATTGCGGGCGAATGACACACCTGACTGTGGCGGGGACGACGCTCCCATTCGGTGGGCTGTAGAAGAGAATGTCGACCAACAAGCGCCAGGACCTCGCGTAACGCAGCAGGGTGTCGGCCATTCGTCGGGCCATCTTCCACCGTTTAACGAGTCCTCCGAAAAGCACCAAACCTTAAGACGTTAATAACCGTTAGCGGGGTTTTACAGGCTTCATTGGGGGGATTGTGGTTGCCCCTTTAAAGGTGTCCGTGGCACTAGTGTGCTGCTTTCCTTAACGAAATAGACCAGAGCCCGTCACCAGGCGGAGGGCGTGGTGGGAGGCGGGCAGGTAGCCCTGGTTTATTTGTCCACGAGCTGGCAGTGTTGAACTAACCGAATCTTGCAGTCGATGCGAGGTGCGAAGGGCTGTCGAGTTATCGTTTGCGCTAAAATGGAGCACAGTAATTCTCTGACTTTGACAAAAAAAGGCCTCCACTTACCGAGGAATGTGAAATAGAGAGTGGTGGAGGTAAGGCCGATGGTGAGGCCGAGTTGCCACCCGAATATAAGACCAGAAGTATAGCTGAATAACAGGCCGAGAATGGTTGGCAGAAGAGTGGCTGGTATGTCGGACTTGAGTTGTAAATCCTTAGGCCTCTTCCCCATGCGGCGATAGGCAGCCTTGAGGTAGACTGAGAGGAAAAGAAAGCCGAGTTCCTGCTTACTCGCGGCCTATTCGCATGCCGTCATGTTCCACATAGCCGCCGCCGCGTTGAAGAAACGCTGTCCACGTGGATGCGGCGCAAGTGGTCAGGCACTACTGCCGACCAAACAAAGAGACGTGTTGAAAGGGAAAGGCTGGGGATTTATACTGCGAGAGAGACCATTGGTCTCCAAAAGTTGGAGAGTCGAAAGTCAGGAATTGTCAGATCCTCGTCGCCTTCCCACTCACTTACAAGGCCAGTTTGCGCTATGCACAGCGGTTGTTTCAGGAGGTGTGGAGTACGTTGAGGTGAGAGCATTTCGCTCAAAATCCCTCACAATCCATTATTATTTTGGTCAGATTTTACGACGCTGGGTCCAAAAATCTCAGGAACTTTTGGCCCGTCATGTGGATGTATATCGCTTCTACATAAAGCAGTTACTAGGTCACTTGAATTAGAAATTAGCGGCATTCCAGTGAATTCAACCCCTTAAGGTCAGAAGACCCGGGGGTAAATTGCGTTCGACCAGATAGGCAGGTGGTGAGGAATAGGCGGAAAAGGCACAACCGAGAGGGCGGCAACCAACCTGAGAGTTGTTTACTGAAGGCGCTTCTCTGTGTCCCGTCTGGGCGGAGGAAGACACCGACGAGGGCCGGGAGAGCGGTGTACGGCGAAACAATCATGTCCGCTAGGGCGTGGATGCAGCGGCTCTGGAATAACGGGAGTCCCAGGGCCTCGTGGCACGTGTTTCGAGAATTTGGCGTATGAGAGTCCACCGCCAGGTTTTTCCGCCTCATAACTCTCTGCAAGTGAGATGCAATTGCCATAAAAAGCAGCGAATAGACTCTATCAAACCACCTTCGAAAATAAGGCCTGAGCCCGCCGGCGCGGACAACGTGTGCAGACTGAACTCAAATCTTCCCGCCTTCTTCTTCATCTCCCCGACCAAAACAGCCACAAAGTGGAAAGCCCGCTGTTGGCTCAATTCTGCTGCGACGTCCCATTTAGTTCATTTCCCTGCGTGCGCTTGCCAGGCCAGAGGACAGTGGGACTGTGACGCCCCTCATTTAGCCCTTTCTGGGCGCGGGCGGGGTGGGGCTTCAATGCCACGAACAACTTTTACCATGAACAGAACCGCCAATCTCCAGTCCCTTTATGCAGACCTCCTGTTCATGCTAGCCTCACAACCCATCCGTGCTGACTCCGGCACTCACCGAGCCCTAGTGTCTTGGAAGGCTGCAGCCAGTGGTGATGCGATCGGGGTGAGTTTGAGCGAGTGGAAGCCTCGTTCCACCCTCGGTATCCCTCTGCTCCGTGGTTGTGATGATGATGCTGTTCACTTGCTGGACCTACTGATGGTAGCTGCGGTAGCTGAAGCTGGCGTGACGGTGGACGCTCTTTCCCACCATGGTAGTGATGGTGATGCTGAGGATGGGGTTGTATGGGGAATTCGGGACCGGCGACGATGGAGTCGGTTGCCTCACTGTCCATCGAGGAAGTGTTCATGCTGACTCGTTCCTCCTGAGGCTCCCAATTGTTAGCGCTGTATCTCCTTTGCATGCCTTCGCTGTGCCTCCCTCTTCCGTGAAAAGAGAGAAAAGTGTTCCCTTCAAATTAAGTGCCACAAGAATATTCGATACGCTGGACAGATTCGCTTTGTCTGCCCAACCTGATTTTACCGGCCCAACCTGATTTTACCGCAAAGTCGAGCGGCGGTGGGCACTAGGCGTTTTCTATGAGACAGCCCGACAATCTGGTCTCGCAAGAGTGGCTTCTCTGCTCACTCATGTGTTCCGCGCCGGGGCGAAGTTGGATGCGCATGCCCTTCAATGCCGCGAGTGTGAAGCGTAATGAGGATGGCTGCCATTTCATGCAAACAGCCCTGTCGTCCACTCACGACCTCATGCTCGGCCACCAGAGCAGCGGCAGGACCGCCAGTCAAAAGGACTAAATGTGGTACTTGCTAGCAATAAGAGCGCTTTCAGGAGTTCTGAGCTTGCAGTCCCTTCTGGCTACGCCAGGGCTGGGTGTGCCGCGCGAACAAAGTGTCTGATCTCCGCGAGGCTGGACTCCTTGCAGGGGCAGCTGTTCGTCTCCTGTCTCCCAGCTCCCCTCCTCCTCCCCTCCCCGACGCACCGCGGAGCACTACTTCAGCGACGCTGAGGTACGTAAGTGGGGAGGCACACGCTGCGCTGCCTTTCACAACGGTTCATCACATCGCCGTCAAGGCAGGACTCGTCGTGTGGGTCTTAATTCGTTTCCTTAATTGCTATCAGTGGCAGGAACGACCCACCCTTGCGTTTCCCTCCGAGATACCTGTAATTGCGTATAGTACATTACCTCCTGAAAAGAATCTTTACGACAGCGCTGCCACGCGTGTCACCAGAGGCCCCGTGAGATGTCGCTCACTTCACTGAGGATTCAAGGGGCACAAGCACGTGTGCCCCCATACCCCAGCAGGTAGGAATAAATAAAAAAGGTAATGTAAACAGAATTAGCGAAGGACAAATTACCCTTGAATATTTAGATGTCACTGTCCGTGAGAGCCAAACTTCAGGGGAGCGGAGGAGGCCAAATGACTGCGCTGGCTGCTCCCGGTTGCCACTGCCACCACTGCAACCTCAGCGGCAGAACCAGTTGTCAAACGCGAGCCTACCAAGTCTCCCACTGTGTGATTGGCTTCTGCGCCCCGCCTGTCTGGCCATCGCTCCCGCTTCCCGCTCCCGTGTGTCCGTGCCCCTGCAGCGAGGTGGAAGCAGGAGTGGCAACGGAAGCAGAGGAATTGGCGAACGCCCGAGCTCACACTGCCGCGTCCAGCTTTACCTCACCTCGTCATTTTGCCCTCGACGCAAGGTTTCAATGGCGTCTCTAACGTAAATGCCTGTCATCGTCGCTCTCTCAGATAGATTGTGAAACTTCCCCGCCAGGCAGTTGTGGACCATGGCACCCAGTCTGAGGCTGGGGGAGAACGAAACTGTCCCTTGAAATTTTGCATTATAAAATCATTACCCAAAACAACGTCTCTTCCTTCGGCCCCGGCCACGCGTGGGTGAAATAAATTAACTCTCCCTCGTTCTGAATTTTTCTTGTGGAGCCCTACTGCTGAGAGACCATGTCGGAGTCGTTTTATTTTGCGCGTCAATATATAAGGGAGGGTGGGGCGATGAGCTTGTCTCGCCTATCCGGACGAATCCACTTAGAGCTGGGTTATCCCCTCCTCCCACGGCGGCCCTCTCGATTGATCTAACTCAACTCGACGAGGAAGCACACGGAATGAGGACATTCCTCCGAGCCTGTCGGGCCATCTGGAAGCGTGTGAGGGAGAGTGCGGAGGCAGTGGTTCTAAATTCAACGCGACTCCCACATGGGCTTTTGGAGCAGATGGCCAGTTCTCCTCTGACACGTGGATCCCCTCATTTGTGACTGTTTTCTGGTAGTCATACGTCAGCTGCTCTCCCACAACTATTCGGTAGGTTCACTTATTAGGGGTTTCGTCGCCTCAACGCCACGGCTTTGTGTTGGGCAATTAAATGGTCCTATTTCCACGGCAATGCATGTCGCCTTGTTAAAGGGGGAGGCGATGACAGTCTCGTTATTTGACTAGTGAGCCATGGCTACCGGTCATTCCGCATTTTTTTACTTAGTAGGGTAGCGGCCCCTCATTCCCCACCCACCTCCCAATCTTCCGTCTCAAAAGCAAGAAAAATCACAAAGCCATACTGTACACCACTGTTGTGAGAGCGCGTGTTACGAAGGCGAATTCGCTACGGACATTCCTTTGAGAGAAAGAATTCCTTGCACCCTTCTCCTACAATATGTTGCTGAACTGTCAACAGCCCCGTTAGCCCTTGCTCAGCTCGGTCGGTACAGCATGACGAAAGAGAGGACCCCCCTCCCCCCTCCTCATCCTGCGGTTCACTTCTCCAAGTATTTCGCCTGAGAAAACTCTCCACCCAATAGGGAATCAACACTTAAAGAAGTGTTTGAGGAGAATGTTGGTACATGACGGATTTCCGATGTAACAAAAGGACTCACTGTTTGGCAAAGGGTGGAAAGCACACGCAAGTGTTCGAGCCAACATAGGACCCGAAGTGCCGCAAACGACCACGACGTCAGCCCTCGCGGCGTGGAGAGCGGCATCGGACGAGCCTCGTGAGCCCGTAGACCATTCCAAAGGGCGAATTGTGTAAGTCCTCTCCTCTACGCAGCCCTCAGTCGACGTCTCCGAGGCGTTGGCGTTAGAACATTTGTGCCGCCTCTAAGGCGACACTGGCTGATGCCAATTTAGTAATGAAATGTAGAATGCAGTCCGTGATAGTCGAATGTTGGACAAGTTTTTGTGCTTTTCCTAGGAAGGGGACGCCTTCGGGTTCAACGTCTCATATTAGTATCTTCTTAGCAGAGCGAGTGGCGAATTAGTCGTTACTTATATTATTGTTTATATTTCGAGATTCGCCTCTGCCGATTGTAAACCAGTGAACTCCTCAATAAACACGATTTTATTACACGGACACTGCGCCTTACGTGTTTACGTACCAAAAATACCCTCTCCGACTTGAGGATCTCAGCATCTCAATTCCGTTGCGGTCGCATTCTTCCTCACATTCGGTGCAGACAGACGAGCAAGTCGCGAACAACCCTTCCTGCCCAGAACTTTTCAGTGAGAAGTATGACGCCTTATTTCCCTGTACCTTGACGCAATTCAGTCATGGAATGTCGTGGGCCACTAGGAAGCGCCCGAAGGCCGATTTCACGTCAATGGTTCGCCTCGTGTACTGCACAGTGATGGTCGTTTGTCTGCTCCCACGGCAGAACGCCTCAGCATGCAATTTGTAATGCATAAACAATAACACTGGAGTGTGGTGAGTGTGGTGGGCGGTGGTGGTGGGCGGCACCTCCTCCGTCTTGGTCAGTGGAGAACTTCGAGACCGCTGTGACAAAAAGATGGAGGAATGCATCGGTTGTGTGCGTCCTGGGCACCACAGCGTCGCCTTCCTACCCAAGGGGTTCGTGTACGCGGGTAGGCAGGACCTGGGCGGAGCCACGGCCTCGTCTTTGCGATAGTAAACCAAAATAAACGGGCCGCATAAACTGTTAGTGTTAGTTAATGCATCAACTATGCATTGGATTACTACGAGACTTTTAGGCTGGCAATTTACTACATATCTTAAATGTGAGCAAACAGCGGAGACGCGGAAGAACTTTTGGCCCGACATGAGCGTGAGTCGGAATTATGATGAAGCGATGCAGAAACCTTACGGGACTGACACTCGAGTGAGGTGACGCCGCGTTCTGATCCTCAATGCGCTGGAATTCCGCCTGCTCTGGGTGAAGAGATGTTCGTCCAAGCAGCATCACCTTAGTGCTTTGCCTACTAATTTCTAACGTCAAAGAATCATCGAGGGCCTTGACTTTGCCAACTAGCTCTCACTTGAGACAGACCAGTCTTTTATTTTGAATACACGATGCAGCTAAGCGTTTCCAACCCTTTGAGGAATGGGGTCAGGAAGCGGTGGTTCGTGGCAAGTCGGAGCTTCCACTATGGAACGAGGGACATTTTTCGACAGACAATGACCCCCCTGTGTGTGTGTGTGCATCCACTTTCCACCAGTGCCTGCCACACTGCAAGGGCGTGAGAGCGCGAACGACGCTATACGCCCCTAGGCACGCACTCTGTTCAGTGAGGAGCGGCGACTTCTCCAGATCGACGTTGCCCTCGCTCGTGACCGACTGAGGGTGCGGGTTGGGGGCGGGAGGGGAGTGATTGGCTGAGGCTCAATCGACGTAAGTGGCGAAGTCGGTGCGCTCTGACACGATTGGTCACCGACCGTCCAATCACAGAGGAGCAGGAATATATAAATCGGTGGCTCTTTGTTACCGAGGCTTGAGTGGCACTCTCATGTATCTGGCCCCCTGTTCGAGCATCATCGACGCCGACTGCGACGCCGTTGTCTTCGTCAGCGACTCTATCCAGGCATTGGGTAAAGTATTCGCCCCCATTGAAAAGGCTTTGATGCAATTTAAGGAGGTATCGGTCAGAGGCTGTTTCGCTGGTTTCAGTTGTCATACCCTCGTTAAAAGGGGACGGCCTTTTTATTGTAGGTGAATCCCAAGTTCTCAGAGTCCTGTGAGGTCATACCCTTTCCTGATCATCAGTGCAAGAGATTGGTGAGTGCCTATTTGTTGTACAGAAAGCTTACCTGTTTCAAATCGACACCGGTTCGGTGGATCACGCCCCACATTCAAGCTTTTTCTTCGCGAAACTGAACATCTACGTACGAGCATGCCGTTCTATTAGCTTATCATGTGCTTAGGTTAGATGTAAAAGCACCACCGTTGGAGACGGGAGTTTTGTTGTTGATGAAATGGCTATGAAACGATGCAAAATCCCTCGGTCTTCAGATGAGCGAGTATTCTGCTTCAAGGCTGCATGATGTCAATTGAACCACTCCGAGCCTCTGGTTAATCCACTCTGCATGCCCCCATCTCGAGTGTCACGCTTTTCATCCGTCAATAGTCACCATGTTGGGACAGTGGCGGGGTCTTCCAGACGCTCGTTACGCCCTGTTTCTGTTCTATTAGCCACTTCGGTGAGGTCGGTGAGTCACGCAGCCGCGGACGTCTGACCTCGCGGCCATGTCGACGAGCGTGTTTAGGTCTACTCCGCTCAAGTGGTTGCGTTTGTATAGGCCGCCGTCTGGCGTTAGGCTTCCTTGTCGCACCCAGTCTGCAGGAGGATCTGGGATCCTCGGCAAAGCGTCTCAATTCTGCGCACTCACTCTTGACTTAGAGCCTCGCCACTGAACGCGAAGAAGGTTACTTTGTTGCGTATATTTTAGATTTTTTCACCGACCGGAAGACTGAATGTAGATACCGCGGACAGCCGTAATATCGCCGATGCAGCCTTCAAAGCTCTCAAAAAGTACGTCAACTCTGCTTCATATGAGAGTTCCGGTATATTGCTGCAAAAGCAGGGGGGGGGGTCGCGGACGCGGGGCGCTATCCGTAGACTTCTCACTGCGGTCGGCCATGACCGTTGTGCTGAGTATTTGTGGACGAGAGCCTCAAGTTGCGCGTCAACAGGTCCACCTCCGGCAATGGTGCTTATATCACAATTTTGTTGTAGGGCTCACCACATTGGCTGCCGCAAACCCCTCCTGGTCCTCGGGAGCGTCGCGTCAGGACCCAAAGAAGCTGTCTGGATGCAGGACGAATTCCCACTCATTAATGCCATTCTCGGAGCTCTCCAAGCTCTATATAATGTAAAGCATGACCTCCAATTCTCGTTTGAGATGGTTTTTCGGAACTTAAATAATGCGCGACCGGGCATTCAAAAGTCAGTGTATGAACTTTCCATTTTAATTTTGTAGCCACTTGAAGTGCGTGAGGCCTTCCCCGAGAAGGCGAAGAAGTTCGACACTCTGCTGGTGTTTGGTGCCTCGGCTAAAGTGCTGAGAACGACCTACGCAATGGAGGAGGGGCGACGAGTAGCTCGCGACATTGCCGGCTCAGATCCAGAGCGAATGGCACCACCAAAAATTGTGGAATACCTCGAAGAGGAGTTCGCCTCCACCCCCGAGGTGGTGATGCAGGTGCAAGAGGTCGACGGCCGTGCCTACCCTCTCATGGCTGCCGTAAACAGAGCCGCCTCCGGTGAGCCAGCGTCTCTTCCTATTCGACACAAGTGTTTTGTTCGGCACGCCTAAACCCTTGAACATTTCTAGGCATTCCGAGGCACAACGGCAAGGTGGTGCACATGCGGTACGCTGGCGGCTCACCGGTGGATACGACGCTTTTCCTAGTCGGTAAGGGTATCACTTTTGACACTGGCGGTGTGGACGTGAAGACAGGCGGGGCGATGATGGGAATGCATCAAGACAAAGCCGGTGCCGCGGCAGTGGCGGGATTCTTTAAGACTCTGAGTTTGCTCAAGCCGAAAGGCCTCCGCGTTCATGGGGCGATGGCTTTTGTGCGCAACAGTATCGGATCTGACGGCTACGTAACCGACGAAATCATCACTTCGCGTGCTGGCCGACGGATCCGCGTATGCAATACTGACGCCGAGGGACGCATGGTCATGGCAGACCTGCTTTGCGAGGCGAAGGAGCAGGTACTTTTTGCGCCCACAGGGTGTCCACTCCTCTGTGGCGTATTTTTTGCGAGCTCACAGAAGGCGTCTCAGTTAACCAGCTGAGTTGGCACGTGCACGTCCTGTTCTCGTCCACGCCCAAAACTTCACCAAGATGTGCTCGGGCCACCACTACGAGTCTAGTCGTTCTAGAGGAACTATCGAAGTGGACACGTAGTCCTCCTCGAAATCATTTGCTGCAAATACGAGCACATTCAAGAGAGACAGAATTTTCATGCAGCCTAAAAACAAGAAATGCACAAGAATGGCTTCCACCATTTCTGGCACGAAACAGCCCCTTTTCTCCCGAGTAAGAGCTGACTCTACCGGTGGCAGTATGCTGTCCCGCTCTGCCAAAGCACAGAGGCGACCAAGTGGTAGGTGTGAGGTGTTTCGACCTTTTGCGACTTTGGTCCAAATAAAAGCAAATTTGTGACATCCGCGTGAGCAGTTCCTTCTTCATTTCCTTATGGGATTAGGAGACCGAAGCCTGTGCGTCTGTGTTTGTGTGTGTGTGTGGGCTTTCGAGGATTCCAGCGCCAGCCCACGAGTGAGAGAAGAAAAGATGAAGAGATCGCTGCGATCGCTTGCAGTAATGACTCCCACCACTGCCGAGAGGCAGCTTCTGACCCTCGTCGTCTCTCTTCTAGTCCTGCCCTCCCACCTTGCATTGTAGGCACTGGATGCGGTTAACCCCTTCCTCTTCACCTTCGCCACCCTCACTGGCCACGCTGTTCGAGCCTACAAGTGCTACACTGTAAGTTTACCTGCCCACTGTCATCGGAACTCCTCGATTACATGGACGCGTGAAGCAGCCCTCCTGTCGGTATTTTAGGCCGTAATGGACAACGGTCCCGCGCGCGCATACAACATCGCCGGCCGGCTGCAGAGGGCAGGGGACCAGGTCTCCGACATGGCCGAGGTACCGTTGTTTAACCGTTGCTTTAAGGACAAGGACAAGTTAACCGGGAGTGTGATTGAAATTTAGATATCCACAATCCGAAGGGAAGACTACGAAGTCGTCGAGAGTCACACAGAGTATGAGGACCTCCTTCAATGCAACAACCTTCCAAGCACCGCCACTCCTCGCGGGCACCAGTTTCCCGCCGCCTTCATGATCACTGCCTGCGGTTTGAATGAGGTCAGTCTCCTCCTTCCTTGGCGCTCGCAGACACGGGCGAGTTAGCCGCTTGCCACATCCCTCTTCACTTTTGCCCATCTCCACGTGTTCGCCTCTGGGGAAATTATTCCCTCCTCTTTTAAGCACGGACTGGGATCGGAAAAGAAACAGTTGCCCTACTCGCACCTGGACATTGCGGGCAGCTCCGGCCTCACCAGCGGTCTCTCGACCGGGGCGCCGCTGCTCATGTTTACCAGCATGTATATCCTCCCTCGCCTCTGAAGCCGGCTCTAGTGATTGTCAGTGAACTCGTAATTGTCTAAATACATTTTGGTGTTGATTGCCATACTCACGTCTTAGCCCGTCGGCTCTGGAGATTCTAACAATCATCACATGCTGGAGATTTCCTACAGACCCTTTTTTGTTTTGCACCGGGTCGGATAAATGCAGGGGAGAAGGAAGAGCATTACCCTGTCGACAAGTTGCGGTCTAATCTTCTCGCCACAACCGCGGCGGGGATCGGGTCCCGTGCGTTGTTGTTTTCAGGCTACAGCTGCCTGGGTTCAGCTCTCCCGGCAGTTGCGCGAAACAACCGACGCGGCCACGGGGGCTTGGAAGTTGGAGCCTTATTTGAGGCACGGATAAAAGATTGTCTCTCGACGCAGAAACAGTCTTGTCTGCGGCGCCACTTCTTGAAAGGTTAAATTTTCGTATTCGGATCAGACAAAGATACCATTTTCCAGCGCAGTAACCCTGGCCGTCGGGGCGACAACCTAGGCTACTTCGGACGCGATGATTCCCACGATCAACTTTGGCGACTGTTGCCTGTACGAATCGCTAACGTTCCTACCTCCGCACACCTAGTTAAATGTCCGAACAAATGAGTCTCGTGATACTCAAGTCCTCATCCTTAACCCTCCACTCGGGGCAGCGTGAAGGGCTCCAGTCATTTGTGAACTAAGTTTATTTAGAGCGACGGCTCATCGAACGAGAAAGTTAATCCTCTCTGAATCTCGGGAGTTTGGTCGCGACTTAATTAGTCGCAAGGTCAGATTCACTCGCGTGAACATGGGTTTTTACGCTGCACAGGCGAGGTTTTTCGGGCGACCAGCTCCGCCGGTAACGGCTAATGTTAAAGATTAGCTTCTGTCCGAAAGTAACGTGGGGGCGGGCACTTCCAGCGGTTTTCGAAGTCGCCAGAGGAGTGTCAGGTAAGGAAAGTTAAAACAGTTCTCTGAGGCTGTCGCCCACTCAATAACAGCTTGCGATCGCATACACAACATAGCCGTAGTGTATGAACACTTTAACACCCGAAGGGAGGCTTCGAAGTGGCGTAAAATTTCACGTTTCGTTGGCTCATGACACGACCACCCACACAGTCCTACCGACGTCTTGTTGCTCCAGCCCACGCCTGGCCATCAGCGCCTCTGTGGAGCGTTCAAACGCGGAGCGGATCATCGCCGTGAGGGCCGGGGGAATGCTGACCGGCGACCGCGGATCCCGCCTACGCTGAACCGGATTAGTCCGGACTACAAAAGTCCTATACGGGCTTGCGTCGACCTCAGCGACACAGATGGCTTCTAACTGGGGTTGGGCATTTAGAAAACAGGTCTCATCTCTAGGTTCCTGCTCAATAAAGCGCTCCTGTCACTTCTGAGTAGAGCAAAATTAAATGCGGGGCTGGCAAGACGTGTATTTGTGCCTTGAACTGCACAATAAGTGCACAGCACTACAAGTTACAGTATTGCGCAGATGCACCCGTGCCACCGACTGAGAACGCCGGCGTTCGGAGAACGGGCGGGTGCTGCAAACAAGACGGGGATAGGAGAGCGTCCCGGCGTCGGAGGGTCCTCTCATGGGCGGAGGTGATTTATACAATAGAGATGGGCTGGTGGCAGATGGAAGGCGGAGGCCGGAGACACGAGGGCGCGCATACGGGGCGTTCGTGGATGGGATGAGACTGAGGACGACGATGCTGCCTGTTTCGTAGGCGGTATGACGCACTCGCTCAGGTCAACTTCCAGCGCTGGCCAGCAAATTGTAGAGATGCTCATCGTTGATGCAACCGCGAATAAATTCCTCCCTGGAGAGCACGTGGTCTGAGTTGAGGTCCATTTTTTTGAATATCGCATGTGTCCTCACCTCCGAACTGTTCTCGGGGCTGGGATCCGTCTCGCCGACCATCAGGTAAATGGCCTAGTGGGACCGATGACGAAAGACACCGACTTACAACCGCGCAAGCATTCGGAGCTACCTCCCCAACCACAGTGCTTGCTCCCTGCTAATCACGGCCCCGCGACAAGAGCCTCCGAGGTGCACCAGTCAATGGGGCCACAGACAAGGGTGACTTTGAGCCCTTGGATAGCGAAACAAAGTGGAGCTCTACTGGGGCGTAGGAGACCGTACACAGGCCCTCTGGCGGATTCCGGTCCGCTAATCTATTTGCTCAGGATTGCCTCAAATCAATTCACCATGTCCGCATATCCGGTGGGATTTCAAGGTTAAGTCTTCAACTTGCCGCATGGCGTGGAGCTCTGTGCTGCGCCCCGTAGGGCACCCGAGGACCGGATTAAACGGGACCCAGGGGACAGAGCGGGTCCGCCCTCCCCAACTTCCCCCCGCTGCGCTCGCCCTGTGCTCGCGAGTTCGTCCCTCCCTCCTTTCACCACCACAAAAATCACCCTCCTCCATCACTGCCCGCCGCCTGCCCCCAAAGTCGTGGCAACATTCGACCCTAATTGAGTTTGTCTCCGGAATAAGCTTCTCAACCGCCATTAATCCGATCATTTGATTCCTTGCGCATTCTCATCACTGTCTATCGTACTCAGTAAAATATACGAGGTTAAGAAAAGGTCCTCAAGCGAAATAAATAGATTCGGCAACATAATGGTTCGAGGCACGCGAAGACTCAAACTAATCGTTGCGAGCGCAAAGACCGTGGAGATGAGCAGCACAGAGTGACACTCGTCGGGACTGCTGCTTGAATCACGATTTAACCGACACACGCTCCCCCAGGCTCTGGTGCTATACGTGGGGTTCAAGATCTGCCGTGACAAGCACGGCTTTTGTGCCCATCATGTTCTCCATCAAGGGCTCAACCTCCTCAGAATGCCTTCGCGGTTTGGGAGAAGACCTCCTAATTACGCATCGGCTTACGACCGAGAGGGAGGCATAGGGGAGACAAATGAATCACCCTTGCCAGCTCCTGGGGTAAATCGTACAATCTGGTTGTCAACAGGAAGCCGACAGTCGTGGAGAGGCATTGCCGCCGGTGCGAATGAAACTGTTAAGCGGGTGGGCGGACGAATTAGCGTACGACTGAGATGACCACCTCTTCGAAGATCCTCCCGCCCAACGCCTTCCATTTGTGACCAGCTACGAGGATGGTGACGAGTTCTCCACATGTTTTGCCACAAAGCATTATGGCTCCGCTCGAGAAACGGTAGGGGCCTGAGTCCCGCAAATTTATATGGGACAAGTTGTTAGCACGACAAAATCCCAACTGAGATATTTAAGTTTCACGTCCCCAATGGTTGAATAAGCGTCACTCCTAGTTATTTTTTGGCATGCGGGCATGGAAGTTGAGCTGTGCCGAGAATGCATCAGTCCGCACAATCCTAAGCCCGGCCATCCCGGTGGGTGCAACAACTCAGGCCACGGCTACCACCGGGAAAATGCATTCACGTGGTGACCGTTTAAAACGTACGGTGCTCGCCTCGCCTCCGACTTTCGCACCCTGATGAGGCGTTGCAGTTAAGGTCGTCATGGTGCTTATGAAAAACCGGTCCCAGGCATTCCAAACATCCCGTCTCCCGGAGATTCACTGTTCTCTGCACTATGCGGGACAGAGAAAGAAATAGGCCAGTGGGAATACATTATCATTACCTTGATAATCTCGTTCATTTCAGCCTCCTCGATGTGCCCATTTCCGTCGATGTCGTAGAGTTGGAAGGCGAGACCGAGCTTCTCTTCCGGACCGCCGCTTTGGGTTATGCTGATAGCCTGCAAGAGGAGTCGCCGACTGTGCGGTTAACGGCGGGGCGTTGGGGCGCGGGGCTGCCACCGTGTGCAACGAGGTCAAATTACTGACCCCGGACTGAACTCGCCTAAATGCATGTCACCGCTACGCCACCCGCCGACGCTATCGCCGGCCATACTAACTGCTTTGGCAGTTTAATCGCTTGGCTCAATGCAACATAAGAGAAATTTTCTTGCGGGTGATTCCTAGTTGCATAAAGCTTAGCATAATGCGAGTCGTTGTTCATGTAATGAAGACTTGGTGGGATTAAGGAAGCCTTGGTAAAACGGTAGAGCTTTTCCTCGAACAGTCTCCGCCCTACTATTCTGCACGTTCGTTGAGACAGCCAGCTATTCAGAGGATTATCCTGGTGTAAAACACCACATTAGGCGTAAAAAGCGGCTGTTTATGCCTAACAAGAGAGGGCACTTCTTAAGGAGACAAAAAAAGGGGGGGGGAAAGGAAGAGGAGGAGGAAGAGATCCTAAGAGGGCTTAAATGGTCGCATTGGTAATTAAAGCTGATGACGAGCTCCTGCCTAGGCGCAAAACGTAGGACAGGCCATCATGGGTGGAGGATGGCCTTTTTAGTGCCTGGCTGATAATGGCTAATCTAAGTCGGATTGAGTGCGGATGTCGACAGAGCTTTGAGACTCGCAGGTTTTGGTGTCAGTGAGGTTTCATTCAAGTAACAGCCGCTCAAGGCGCGATTCTTTTGTCTCAGATAAAACAAAGATCATACCGATAGAAATTCGGAGAAGTCAATTTGGCCACTGTTGTCTTGATCGAAGGTGCGGAAAAGGTGGGCATAGAAGGCTTTCGCCTTTCCGTCGGGGAAAAAGTGCGTGTACATGTCCAGGAAGGCGCGTCGATTAAGCTGACCGGACGGGCAGTCCTTCTGCGCAACAGAAAGGAATGACTTGCGTTTAACAGTCTATAACATCATAAAATAGACACTATCACCTGGTGTGGTGTTTTCAGTACCTAATTACAAGACTGAAATAAAAGCAAAGGCAAGAGGGGCCACGCTATTCGTTTGTCGAAAGCCCCAAGTCGGTCCCAGCTCAGGCTGCCGTGTACTTAATCGTCTCTCGGGCTCCTGAAACGGCGGAACTCATTTCGAAGCCTTATACTTCTTCGTCGCTTTTGCCTCCCTCCAGCATAACATGAGCTTCCCTCTACGACATTACTAAGAATATTCCTATGATTGGCCTCGGTCAGGTCTGCACTCCCCTACTTTCGCAGCCCGGTGGCGGAGAGTCGCACACTTGCCACTCGAGCATTAAGAAAGCGTCGCGCGTGGGGCACACTCGGAAGGAGGATTTCAGCACCGGGGACAGTGCGGCATTGCGCGTAGCAAGAAAATACGATGCTTAGTTACCGAGGTGGAAGCAGACGCTTTGGAATGGAGCAGAAAGCACGGACCCAGTGGAGAAGTGGCATTAGCCAGCGAAATATGAAGTAGAGAGGGTGGGTCCGGTGGACAGGCGATAAGTCAACCATTACTTAGCAGACATACCACCATCCAGTTGGGTGCTTAAATAAAAATGAGGTCACTTGATCGTAAAGACAGCAATGACAATGCCCTGCATGTTTGGGGATCTGAGAAGCTTGGCAATCGCCTCATTCAGCACAGATTTTCGTACTCTTCTTAAGCGGCTACTGACTAAGGTGCAGGATATTTTTAAAACCGAGGCTGGTGAAGGATGTGTCGCAAACCGAAATAATGAACCCCAAGGTAGACCTTCATGAACTTAGCTTACGAGGGGGTGCAGGGTGGGGGTGGGGGAGGAAGGGGGGACATGTGCGCGTCAGAGAGGAAGGGAGTCTGGGAGATGGAGGCATGGAGAGAAATTGGGTCCGCATAGAACCACACAGCCACTTGCAAAGTAGTTCACCACTCCTGTGAAACACTTCCATCCGAGTAGCCACGAAATGCTATGGAAAGGCTACTGGTTCTCAAGACAAAATCCCCCTTGCAGACTTGGCTTCAGCTGTGTAGGAGCCGTGAACAGGGAGACAATGCCGCCTGATTACTTGCTACCACTGGCGACCTTGCGGTCGTCTGCATCTCAGAAGAACTGCGCAACATGAATTCAGTGTTACGTTTGAGTGGAATTGAGTGGAAGGTAAACCAGGACGCTGGTGGCACACAGGAGATGGAGCCTCGTCCTCACCGAAAGCGTCGAGTGTCGCATTTCAGTGCCTGGGCCGCTACACACTCTCGCAGGAAGCCATAGTTGCATGCGGCTTCTGGTTTTCGAAGTTAATTGAGCCAGTGTCAGTTGCAAGCACCGCTGAAACCAAAATGGAGTCGAGAACTCGCACATTCGGCATTCGCAGCTTCACTAAATTCGGTCGAAAGAGTTGACGAGGGGAAATAAGCGAAGGGACTAAGAATGGAAAAGATGTAGGCATAGTGAAGAATTCGTGCGCTAACAGGTAACGTGGCAACTTTGTTCAAGGAAGAAGCAAATTGAGGTAACAGAGCGCGTAGCCTGATGCATTGCCAGCTCGAGGAACAGGCACCAGTGTGCAGAGGGACTGCATAACCGCTAATTTGGTATCGCCGGAAAATGAGACGACAATTAGACCTCTACGAGGCACGTACGTACGTACGCCTAGGGGGAGCGGAGAGTTGTCTATGAGGCGTATGCCCATTTGCGTATGCTTGTTTATGCTGTTAACACAATCCCTACTCTCAACTTTTCTTTGGGGAGAGTGCGAAGATTCGGGTTGGTAAGCCTATTTTCACTCCCATTTCTCCTTTAATGTCTTTCTAATTCTTGTTCTTTGCTAGAACACATAAAATCTAACACGAGATGAGTGATTAAGTGAATTGACAGATGAACAATTAGGGGACTTACCAGGAATATCCTATGCCATTTTTTAATTTGTTTTTCAGTGAAATGTGTTTTCAGGGAAAGGGTCCTGATCTCGGTTCTAGAGAGCCTATGCTTTCCGTGAATAGCACCCATGCGCCTGGCTTATTCGGTTGGACAATGCTTTCTGCCGCGATCCGTTATTTCGCTCAGTGCATTGCACCCGCTAATGGTGTCAGGCTTGTGCAAATTGGAAACGCGCACACGCGCGCCAGAAGAAGGAGCCCAGGAATGCTGGGGAAAGGACCGACGAAACGGGCAAATTCGTGTGCGTGCGCTTGCACGCCCGGATCCACCAATCCCTCACCGCGGAGACATGGATTTTCCCGCCAATGACCTTGGAACACCTCGATTGGCTCGTGGGGGGACAAGCATCGACTGAGTCACCGAAAGATGGACGTCGACGCAAAGTCGGCACTTTATCCACAACGCAGTTACTAGGACACCTCGTTGGAATGGCATCCCAACGCAAAACACTTCTTAAACATGATGATTAGTGTCAATTCCATCACGACACAAACTACTTCTCTCTACCAACTGATAACGGATCCTTCTTTGTTGTTCAAAAGTCGGTAAGACTTGTAGAAAAGCAAAGTGCAAATCATAACTTTGTGACAAAAAGACCCCAAATAATATGCCTTTCTGGCTACGCTTAGTTAAACGGTAGTGGCAGAAGCGTGTCCGCTGGAATAGAGAACGCGAATTTCTCAAGGGCCTGACTGATCACCACGCGCCGTCAGTTCATTGGCACTCGCCGTCGTTTAGTTCCTAACGCAAACGACTGCCTTAGGACTCGAAACACACATTTCCAATGCCACGTAAACGTTGAAATAGATAAGGCTGGTTTGCATCCAGAATAGGGGGCCAGAATACGAAAGTAGAATACGAAAGTAGACGTCAAATGGGATGCCAACGGCCACCGTGCCGTGATGCCGGCGGCATTAACGAAGATGGTGATGCGCAAATGGAAGATCAAGCACATAGAAGCCCTCGAGTGTTTCGTCTAAAAGCACGGATGAGTCGGAGAAAAGGCCCCCAACTTGAGCTCTGTATCACAAAAAGGCAACTTTATTGTTTACAGGGCAATGGTGACAATAGGCGGGCAAGCAAGTGGTCACGGTTTATAAGCTCTATCCCAATTAATTAGACGTAAATTTACCTGTCAACCTGACACGCACACAGGTGACATAAGCGTTCCCTGTCGTTTCGGCACTAGGTAAGACCGCACAGTGCAGATAACTTTACGTCCTCTCGGATATCTCACACAACACAATGTTACATCGTTCAGGCGGTTCGAAAGGTCAAAGGACACGGAAGGAGGCACCCCGATCGTGAGCTGTGGCATTTAGAGCTTGCGTAGGTGAAGCGTGCCACGAATTGTCTGGGGATCGGGCGTATGCGCTAGGGGAATGCTGTATTGCCCATTTAGTAAGTCTACTTCTCCGACACAATCACCGCGAGGCAGCAGAAAGCATTCCCAGTGGTGGCGAGCATGAAGGATATATTCTTGAGAGGTCTACCTGGTCCATGAGCTGCCTCTGAGACAAGGCAGTTTTAAGATTATTCTCCATGCGGGAATGCACCGCATGGCCAGTAGATTTTTTTCTAAAATACTACTCCTTACTCAGTGTCCATGGTGATGACAAAAATATGTCATGGCAATGTCAGAACACCTTCCTAGCGTTTACCCGGAATGTCTGTAGTCCTTGTCAACACTGCCTACAGACTCCATCTATTAAATATGAATAAAGAAAATCGGATATAAGAGGTCTTTGCAAGCAACTGTACGGAGAGAGGAGAAGCGGCCAAAAGTATACCTGAAATGGGCTTTGAACGGTTTAAAACTACTTTCCCGTAAGAGCCGAAGCAACACTGGACGACTAAAGGGCAGAGGGTTGCATAGCACCCCGACGCGTCCCCTCCGAACAGGTGCAAAAGGAAGGGCGGGCGTTGCTGAAAGGCTGAGGCGGGAGAGTAGGCCGGTAATCGGCAAGAAAAAAGGCAAGTTTACTAATATTGTGATGCCGGCATGAGGACAGTTAATTGCGTTGATTGATCACTTGGGAGAAATCTCTCCTGTTGATATCAAATGCACTTCTTTTAGGTCAGGACGGTCTACGTGCACAGCCACCGGGCAGTAGGGACAAATCCATACAACCCAACATTGTAAAACAGAAATGTCAAAAAATCCCTTCACATTGAGAATCTGCTGAGCATTACATGCGTCCGCATCCGCACCCACGGAACTGAATTGGGCGACAGACGACTCCTCTCAACATCCACTTCGTCTAAGATACACCCTACCTAGTCAATGCACCTATTTCTTGAGATAAGTAGCTTTCTGAAGGTTGTTTTACGTACTTGCAAACAGGAAAGTATTGAAGCTATTTGAAGACTGCATGGCTGAATCTCTTAGAGGGGCAGGCACAATCACGGCTGTTAGACCACTTTTAAACCTAAGGCCAACCTAATCAACCATACTGTATATCCGATTGTACTTGGGGGATGCTTAGTCAGCTATCTTACATCACCACCAAATCATACGATAGTACTTATAAGGGTATAGTAGCAGTCAACACAAAAGCAGCTGAGACACGAAATAGTAGGGTGGAAAGAATGAAAGGATAGTCGGTCAGCCGGTTTTTTCTATAGAACAATTTACAAAAGGGGAAGGAAGGTGTCTGAATATAGATACAAATGGGGACCCATAGCCTCCTCTGAGGCAGCACAACTGCGCGGAAGACAAGACTTCGACTTTGGCTGCGAGTCGATTGATATTCATGGCATAGGTGCTAATCAAGTACGCGACAGTTACATTATGAAGGCGGAAGCAACAAAACTAAGTTTTAAGCCAAGGGTGAGAAATAAGACTCTCTTTATCGCGGTCGCCATAGTCGTACAAAAGCTCTTCACCTACAACGGGAAGAGCATAGTGAAGTTCAATTGGATCTTAATGAAAAAATAACCCTGAAGGTCGGTCTACTGTGACGATAACTAAAGGTATTTACATACAAAAACGAGAAAAGTAGTAGAATAGAGGAGCTTTTAAATAGGAAATCCATGATCCCACCCCCAATTCACCCCTGGAGGAACTTGCTTTAGAAAGGGAAAAGCGAACCAACCTGGCGGAATTTCGTTTTTTGCAAAAAGGGCCAAACGAGGAACGCCGTCGATGGGTACAACCTTGACGACACAGTTGGGATGCAACCGACTATGATTGATCAGTCTGCCTAATTTATCTGTCTCCTTCGTGGCGTCCACGCAATAGCGTCGGCCCCTAATTCAACAAGAGCAGTGAGAAACAAGGCATCCCAGAGCTAAAAGTGTTGACACACGATGAATTCGAGTTTTATTTAAATGTTTTTAAATATATTTCCTTTACGTAGGGAGGCGTATATCATTCCTACGGAATTTAAGAAAAGAGATTACAGTTTCTGACACCAAACTTTCGAGATCTCGATAAAGCATACATAGATCCCTAGATACCCAACTCCTGTATGCTTTTATCCTTTTGGGAGTATTAAACCAAGTGAGAGCAAAAGAACAGCAATACTGAGGGCGGCCGAAAAAAAAATAAGGAAACGAATGAGACATACGCGTGGGAGAAGAAGAACATGAAAGAACCCACATTAGGATTCTTTTTGTATTCAATCTCGCGTCCACGCGCTTCACTATCTGAAATGAGTTCGCCGATATATTCCACTACAAATTCACCTGGAAGGAATGTTCGTGTGGTTATCACGCCCCTGCCTTTTTCTTCCGTCATCACGACCTGAAGTACAGATAAATATTTCACTTTCACGAGAACTGATATACATCAGCCTTCGGCGTCGAACAGAACTAGCTAAAAACTTGACAACAATTTTTGTGGAGGTGAGGCATCGTGAATCGACAAACAAGTAGGTTTGAATATAAGAATTTTGCGAATCTCAAGCAACAAAGTAATGCAATTGCTGCAGAGTCATCTCTCTCAAGTTTAAAATGAGGTTTATATAATAAGACCCTATATTTCTCAAAGGCGGCTCCATAGCTAACGCAGTTAAGTTATAATTCGATGGTTATACAGAAGTTGGTCATAGTAACATCTTTTACGAAAAAGCTAGAGAGCGTTATATATAGTGTCAATGTTTGAGAGAAGTATTGCAAAAAAGTGGTGCGAAATAAACTACCTTCATCCCAGATTCTTCGCTTTTCAAAATGGATGTAATGACACCAGCTTCTTTTTCGAGCTACAATAACGATAGACGAAAAAATGAAAAGTTGACATAATATCTGCCCAGAACATCCATGTTGGTAATCTACAAAGAATAATGTCGCACAAATGTCCTGAAAAAGTGACTAAGAGTCATAAAAATAGGGGCTGTTTACGTAGGAAATCTTTAGCTGCACTCAAAAGATTAGTCAGCAAGATGCCAAGGTAGTTCAAATACTCCACTCTACTGGCTAAATATGCTCAAGTATGGTAAGATTAAAGAGGGAATCTTAAAAGAAAACAACTGAAACCACAATATAAAGATGTATCTCATTGATGAGTTGTCACCAAAGTTACCTGAATATCTTTGGCAAATTGCCGAGCCGTGCGCCGGATGCCAAAGTTAGAAAGTTGAGTCTGACGCAAGCGTGGAGAATTTCTAGTCTGAGGCACAGGGGAATGAACACGGAATTGCTTCTTAGGACTTAGAGAACACGCCTTCGGCTCTCGCTGCTGCTGCTTCTGTTTCTGTTTCGTTCCAATGGCGGAAGGAGGATTGCAAACACTTAGGCTGCGACGAGTTGTCGTCCGCCGACTTCTATCAAAACAAAGTCGGGAACTTTATGCGTTATTTTGCGATGTAATACAATATTTGAGATGAAAATGATGCAATATTGGAACCTTTGTACACATGTCGTAAGACATGGCAAATAACATAAAAATAGGTCAGAGAATCAAATGATTTCTTTGTTACTGTATTGTAAACCATTTTAAGCAGAAACTTAGCAAAAAATAGGGGGGGGAGGAATATTAAAGTTACTCCGTTACCAACGCAGACAAAAAGTTCAGTGCTATTCATCCGACATTAGCATACCAGTACCCATGTGCAGAAATAAACGATTAGATAATGTTGAAGCACGTGCCGATTCACCAGAAAACAGAAATATGAATCAATACTGCATTAAATGATGTATACAGATCGAGTTCGAAAATGGTGATGAAAATGCTCAAATTTACCGTAAATCCCACCTACCCAGCAGCTTTGACAATCTTTTGGGTGTGCCTTGCGGACTGACGTGAAGACACCGATGTTTCCAAGTTCTCCGTCAAAAGGGTTTGTTTCGACATACGCGCAGTACTACCTTTGTGGAATTTTGACGTTACTGTTGTTGCATCGGTACCGTTCTTGGACTCATTAGAAGGGTAGGTCTTAATTAAAAATAAATTTCTGACAGTAGGACAAGCCAGTATGACACATGGCAATAAATTACGATACAAGAATGATGGAAGAGACAAAAGGATGTAATAAAATGTGGGAAAGATTCCTACTGATTGATCATTGTCACACTTATTAGCGACAGCTCTGGCGCCGCCCTTGGCGCGTTGCGCTTTGAAAGCAAGTTTGGGCTGCCGTAAACCGATGACCCGCGGGCTTTGTCGAACTAATTTCACGTTGAGAGAGGGACTGAGTCCCACCAAGTGGAGTGGAAGGATCACTACCTTTAGATGTCGCCAGTGTCGACTATAATCGTTAAATCGAGGGTTTAAAGCACAAACTGTGTAAGGAAAAGATAATGCATACAACAAAATGGACTTGCGCTTTAGTAGCACGTTTTACGAAACTTGTTTTTTGTGTGTTTGAAGTACTTGCCAGCAATGAATACATCAAAATATAGAATTTCCGAAAATAAGATTGTCAATCGACAAGAAGATAACAATTGTCAAAGAGAAGTTGGTAAACGTTCAAGTCATCATAATTGAACCACTGTGTAAAAAATTATTTTACACCTTACAAATACAAGGTCAGGTTAAATATCGAGTCAACATCATGAGACAACCTAGACCCACAATTTCATGACAACTTAGAGGGTTGGCCAAAGCCAAAAAGTCGGTGACGTGATCCACAAGACCTACAAACGAGTAACCTTTGCAGATCATGGCCAAGTAAGCATCTGGACCTGCATGTCCAAGTAAAACAAAGACCAAATGCGAGAACTTTTCAAAATCGAGGGGACCATGCAAGGTATTAAGTCCCGAGCGTAACTTTCCCCATAGTGCTAGGACTTAGATTCCACCCACTGTCGCGTCCTAAAAAGACATTGACGAGGGAATACAGACAGCATTTAAGAGACTAAGCCATCTGATAAGCTTGGACGGAAGAGGAAAAGACAACAAGCAAATGAATAAGAGTGCTCGCCAAATAGGTATCGACAGAACCCAACTGTCAAATTAAAAATTATGAGCCTTTGGGCTATATGAGGCGCATTCCAATGCAACACCTGCACGATGATGAGCATGAAGAAAGGATAACAAAAATTATTTGAATCTGAGCAAGATTCATTCGAGGCTGTCAGATAAACCACAGAAAAACGTGACCGAAATGAAAAATGAAATGAAAGACCGATAAAGATTTTGATTTTGACTTTGGGGGGTTATGATGATGGATGAAGTAGAAATAGATAAACTGCACAATATATAAAACAAAAGCTCAAAAAATAAACGTTATTGATGGGAGGGACTTAGGTCATTGACCAAATACTGTGATGTAAAACTAAGGCATGCAACCATAGTTGCACCTCCTTTTTCGTTAATTAAGCGTACACTTGGGAAGGCCATTTGTATGGCCGCATAAAGGACCCCCGCATTTTGAACCTACAGGAATACTCGTTCGTGGTCTAAAAGCGTTAAACCACCGTCAAAGCTCATATACATTCCCTCCATTTCAAGGAACAAGAGCTGCCACTTCTGATTAACTATGTCCGGCGGAAGTATCTTGTTCCGATAATCGCACTGGGTCCTGTTACTAGAGACACGCCGGCAGATCGTAGGACAGCAGTGGGTGACCTTTCATCAGCGTTCACTGGTTCACTTACCAGATCACTTGAGTTCTAGTTTATTCTTATTAAGCATTCTCAATAATTAAAATTTATATATTCACTTTTTTGATTTAGATGAATTTTATGATGACCTAGGAAAAAATTAGCTGTGATACGGCATTAAAACCGCAGGTCGCTGCGCCCGAGCAGGAATAGCACTTACTTCCATCGCCATGGCACGGACATGCTGAACCGACCAAGCTTAACATATCGTAACCAACCTATCCCAATCCATTCTTGCCTAATACATATCAGTATTCATATTCAGTCAAGCGCCGTTACATAAGTCACCATCGGTTGCCGTAATATAGCGTTATGAAATGCAAAACAGCGTCTAGACATACTTGTTCCACTTCTTAGTGGATCTCGTATTCTTTAAAGGAAGTACAGTTTAAGAGATGGGATCGTTTCAGGCCGAAATATCTGGAAAAGGGCATTCTGGTCAAGAAAATTAACAGGAGTTATATTCTCGACGCGAATTAGTAATCACATTAAGACTGCGTGTAATCTTACACTGTCTAGTGGAAGAGAGTAGCGCTCCGAGTAATAATAGCTATTATGGAGAGGCTTATGATTCTGTAACTGTATGCTCAGATTTCAATGTACCAATTTAAGCGAACGCCGTGGCACAACATGTACATATTAAAGCACTTGTTAGAACACGCAAAAGGCTTGATATGGAACGGTTGGGATTATCCTTTAACTGAAAAAAAGAGATAATAGTAGGAAACCTGTTTGGAAAACCGCGATAAGGGGAGAACAAGGTTGAAAATTGAAGGTTATATAACAAACACAACGAGTAATAGGTAGAGAATAAGGATTAACCGGTTGTGAAAGGGTTTTGTAATGACTAAGTTAATCAGAAAAGAGTAAGCATAGGCCAATGATATCAAAAAATTCACCTGCGTGGACAATAACTACTAATGAAAAAAGTTCCTTAATGTTCATCCCGCCACCGTAGTAAGGTTTCGAATGAGCTCTTCCAGCTTCGAGATTAAGGTAATCTTTTTGTTATGGGCCGCTGACTGAAAGGCATCTATTTCTTCCTTGACCTTCAATAATTCACAAATTACTTTTTGTTCCGTATCATGCTTTGACCTAAACAATGGATCGCATTCCAAGTTAATCAAACCTCACTTCTTTTAGCATACAGGACAAGGCTTCTTGAACGGATAGTGGGATGGCTTAAAATATAAGAACAAACAAAATCACACCTTTGGGATCATTTTCAAGGTCGCCATCACCAGCTGGTGACTCTTCGCGGGTCGAATTCGGCATGTCACGAAGTTCTGAGTCAAAGAATGCGGTGATGAGGGTATCACAATATACCAACAGAAGTTTGATGCACGGTTACACGTACTGTCATCCAAAATATATCCCCTCTACAGGGCCCATAAATTATAACAAACAAAGAATTTACGTTGACGTAAAATAAAATGTTGCTTCTATGCTCTAGTATTCAAAACCTCTAGGAATTAATTTTGTTGCCACAGAATATTGATTTTATATTTGCAAGCATATATGTTGCGTAAAATAAATTGCAATAGTCGAGATAAACTTGTTAAACACAGAACACACCAAAAGTCTACCTGTGCGTCACGAGTCAAGTCAAAACTACTTTTTCTTCCCTAAACTTTTCTTGAAACTAAGAATTGTCCGCAGATACATACAAATCCAGAGAAGTCATATACTAGTATTTATAGACAGAACAATGCTGTGTGCTTCCGCTATCATATCGGTTTACGTACTTAACCAACATTCTCGAAAATTAACCGCATAGTCCACACCCAATAAAATTTACATTTTATCACACCCCTTTGATAAGCATAGCTTAAGTATAAAGAGATTATAATTTCCTACAAAGGTCTGAAAATTAATATTCCCTTCTTAAGTAATAACGATGGGGATTTGATGACGAATCAACAACCTGATTTAGACTAGGTTTTGGACAAATAGTTACCATTGTGCGTAGTTTTGCAATCCAGTGTATCCAGTGGTTGTTTTACCAATACGATTTCAGTTGGCCTTGCTTACTCTACTTTTAATGGTAATTCTGGGTAGATTTTGCCCGACTGCTCCATACATTAGAGACAGAACGGTTGCCAAAGTGTAGCAACATGGAAAGCTTATATATTGCGACAAACTGATTCAAAAATGATTAGGGAACAAACGATTAAGGTTAGACTATGAATTCTTCGATAATTGGTATTTGTACGTGAATTTATGGGGTGTCACAGAATGTACAACATTTATTTAATACAATGACTCCATAGCATAATTTAGAAGGAGAAATAAACAACGCCGCAACTGAGAAATTCCGAAGGCGGATAAAGTACACATGTCCGACAGGAATCACATACCATCTAGGGAACCATGCAAGTTAGAGTCTGTGAAAAAGGGATTTGGTAGGGTTCTGTCGCTTGTCGCTTTGATCATTTATCCACTTTTGGAAGCAGGATTAGTGTAGAAAATTTGTTATCCTATTAATTTAAGGTCCTAATCTTAATGCGGATCTCACTATAAATATGTATGCCCGACCAAAAAATGCGCACAGTTACACAATTAAAAATTTCCATTTAGTACATACTTGGAACTTCTCATATCTAGGGAGATATTTTGTGGCACATTCTACTTTATTTTATTACTTCATGGAAGCGGTAGACGTGTTTATGTAGCTTCTTGCATGGCAAAGGCCTTTGCCAATGTTCTAACCATTTTTACTGAGCCGATTTCTCATCTCTGAAGCCGTTTGTTGGAACGCTCAACATTCAAACTATATCACACATTAAACGGATGCGTACTAGGGGAAACGTAATTTGTTAATACAAATCTGTCAGGTGGCTTTATTATATCGACAATTATTCCATAGTTCTGGATATATGCGATTGGGCATTTGATATAATATATACATTGCAATCGATTGGTCGGCAGCCGTCTGACCTGGTCACGTTTTACTATTGTCGGCAGTTTATCTGAGAGTGGTAGATGTTGGGGTTTTTTGTCATTTGTTATATATACAGCTCCCTCCATTTTTTCCATTAACGTAAGCGTAACTTAAACATTTCAAGTCTCAACGCCTTTTTCGCGGAACACTGCTTCTAATCGGACTCTTTCTCTAAAGGGCCATTTTGTTTTATAGATGCGAAAAGTATTTGGGCGATTCATTGGTGGTGATGTTGAAAGTGATGACAGACACCTTCTTTATTCGGATTGGCACTGTTCCGCCTTTGTAAATGGTATACCAAACCTTTTAAGCATCTTCTTTAGAGGAAAGCTTTTACGTACTATGCGACTCGCAAAAAACCCCAATCCCCTGTGAACCAAAACAATTCTGTTCAAATTCTTCTTACCTTTTTATCTTACCCAAAGTCGGCAATATCATATCATTTTCTAAAGCACAGCACACAATGAAGGTTATTGATATACCGTGCTGCTGCTCATTTTCCGCCAATGACGATGAATTATATTGCATTTCGGAAGACGACTTCCTTTCTGTATATTGCCTGGATAATTTTCCCAATAGTCTTGTTGCCCATCATCCCCTTTCAATGAAAATAAAGAGAGTAGCCGCCGGACCAGGGTTCGCCATCTTTTTAACCCCCTCAGGCGCAGTATTCAGCAAAGGCATTGGCACGTAAGTGCGGCACTTTACTATCACCAGCAAAGCCGTGGTCAGTTAGGTCATGGGGATTTGGAATCACGTACAAAACCGGAGGTAGTTGCCGCTTTGAGACCCGTAATTGTTACAGACATCGCATGTGGATCTTGGCATTCCGCTTGCCTGACAGGTATGTGCAGAAACACGATTGACACTTCTCTTCATCTGACAGACACAGGCGACATTTACACTTGGGGTTCAAACGACTTTGGTCAATTGGGCTATCCATCCCTTAACTTAGAGCGATCGAGGAATTTCAATTGTCTTCTCCATCCTTCAGACTTATGTGTTAACTTGAGTGCTTCTCCCATACCCGTCGACCTACCGGAGAACTCTTCTATAGTGGCGGTAAGGGAAACCATATTTCAGATTAACCTACATTGGACTTAGGTTGCTTGTGGAAGTCGTCACACTGTCTGTCTATCTGAAAATGGTGAACTATTCGCTTTCGGGTGGAACGGTTTCGGACAACTGGGCTTCCGCATGGAGCCTCAGAGGATGCCAGGACGCTACCCACATCAAGCAGCCTCTGATAAAGTCCATCGCATATCCCTACCCTTCCCTTCTCATCATGAAGTGAAACTTAGTTGTGGATCATGGTGTACCATTATTGAAAGCCTAGAACGAAAACTAGCAAATTAATATAAAATACGTTACCACCGATCTTTCCGTCACAGAAGCCATATAAGGGCGCGGTTAGACAGCTTAGCAAGAAGCACAAGTGCTATTTCTTCCGGGTGTATTTGTGTAGATATACGCGTTACATACAAACAAAGATATTGGGATTTCGTTTTGCTCGATACCAGGTACACAACGGACGTACACACCAGAAAGTCAGCAACAAATGGGGTTAGTCTCAAAAATACGAACAGAGGGGGGGACGGGGTGTTTGTACGCAGGTGAGTGTACCAATCGCATGTACCCTAGTATATCACAGTTGATGTGGAGCAAACATGCATATCAAGTGCATAAGAATATTAACGAGGTTAAACAGATGACGTATTTGAATGCACAGGCGCAAGTAAGTCTATACATACGTATCTTAGTCAGATGTTTACTGTACAGTGTAAGAACGGAACGATGGGAAGATTCAAGTTGCTCAGGGACGTTATCCGACAGGCTTTTCCTTGGTTCGAGACGACCAAGATGTACTCCAACCTGATGGAAAGTATCCGAAGTGGAACTTCTTCTTGTCCGCTGGTTTCAAAATCTCAAAAAAGTCGAAAAATGTCAAATCATCAAGAGGTCACACAGATCATACGCTACTGAAAAATATTAGTAGCTTTTGTCACTAGCCTACGAAGGGAAGAAACGCCTAGGACAAAGCTAGTCCATCATGCCTGAAATGAGTTCAAAGGAAGAACGTTTGGAACCCCTATCACATGTTGAAGCAAAAAATAACTTCGAGAAATATGTAGGCATTGGCATAAGGTTAGTATCTCTGCTTTGTGAACCGTTGTGGGAGGGCTGGGTGTGTGTGAGTGTCTGTGTGTGTATGTGCACACACTACCTAAATTTATTTCTCACTGCCAAGCGATGAGAGCAAAAACAACACGTGATGAATTTCCTCGATCAGTATCAGTGAAGCAAAAACCAATTTTCAAATCGCGGTTGGCGAATTGGCGTATCGGTTTCGGGAGAGCGCCTACGCAAGCACCACAACTGGCGGGGTGGCGGAGACCGCAACCGCCCACCAATTTACTGTTTTAGGGCCATCTCAAATGAGTAGTGCATTGGGTGAACCCCGATCACTGAGGCGTGGTTCGTGTAATGCGTTAAATTTAACTTTGGAGCCCTCTCTGTTAGGCGATGTTTCAGTGCAAAATTATGCGCATCTTTGATGGTTGTGCGCCGGTTTCGCAGCAGAAAACGTGTGTTATGAGGCCCTGTAACGCATTCAGTGCAAATATAAACGCATAGACCGTTGCTTAAGTGGAAAAAGGCATAAAAGGGGCTAATCACTGAGCGCTCACACTGACCACTCAAGAAGAATCTGCAACGGGGTGGGAAGAGATTATCACCAAAGGAAATTACTCCTACCTTCTAAATAATGAAAAGGACAAAGAAGAAATAGAGAATTAGCGAAGTAGCATTCGGGCGTCACAGGACAATAACAAGGCCGTCTTTTGTCGTGTCAGGTGATATAGCCAAGAAACTCGACAGAACCCACTGCCACAAGAAATAATGGAACGATGTTGCAAAATGGATGAAATTTTTAGGAAAGAATAGATCCCACAAATAAGAATCAGAACAAAACTGTAAAAATATTTAAATGAAGACGAATCCCAAGCGAGTAGAATCGGGAAGTAAAGTGAGAATTACCTCACCAGAACACCCAAAACACCATGAGGTAATTATACCACTCATAATTAAGACCTTGTAAAGAATACCTCCCTCATCATCAGAAAAAATTGGCACCAAAAACTTGCGAAAGTGGTAACTTCCGTTAAGGTATTTGCACATATGGCCGAAAATAGAATGGGGATAACGTGGCGATTACTCGACTCGTTAAGTCAATCTCAAAGGAAAAGAACTTTTCTGGAAAAAACACAAGTGGAAGCATTGCAAGACCTAGGAGTAAGGCCGTCGGAAATCTCAATGGGAGCAAATGGGGAATGCATTTGAGAGAAGTGAAAGAGCAGACATCGCTGAGTGAAACGTTATTTGTGACCTTAAGTCGCCGGTTGTACACACAGCCGAGAGTCAAACACGCATAAACGCAGGTTACTAAATGTCCCGAAAATAGCAGCGCCCATTGAAGTCGAAATTGTACGCCTCTGCAATCCAAGGTTGACTACTTACCGGAGAAACAGAGGAGGACTAAGCGAACCCCGAACGCCCTACCGTCTTCACGAGAATTGATATTCAAAGAAGATAATCTTGAATTCATTTGTCTATTATGATGTGAGGGAGATAACACAGCCATCTTTTAAGCGCATATTTCGCTAATGAAAAAGCCTTATATCGTAAGGGTGCTCGTTAAAGTACATTTGACGCAGTTCGCTGTCGTTGCTTGTGTGAGACAATATAAATGGTTACGCCAGGTTGAAAATACGGCTCCACAAATCACCAAAGACCAACTCCAAGAGGTTCCTACCAAATGACACGCAAACCGTTGACTAGAAATGAATAATCCCGATCACTCTATTTTACTTACACAAAAGGGTTAGATCGGAGATCGTATAAAGTACCGCTTTGGAGCCAGAGATCTCAATCCGTGGATATAAAAAGAACCAGACCAAAAATTTTGACGTTCCCAATTAAGGAGAGTACGTGCCATCAAACACTAAGATAAATATTTACCAAAAGGACTTTTGTGGAGGAATTAACAACCCCCACGTCACTCGACTGAAAGTACCTTCAACCGAGTGATGACAAATGCGAATTAAATGATGGCTCGAAGCCTTCTAGGGACACGTTTTGGCGATATGAGATTATACGAAACAATCGAGGAAGAAATACTGTGGGCTCGCGAAGCAGAGAAAATCCTTAGGTAAGCATTATGAAAATGACCTGGGATGCTGCTGCCTAAAGTTAAATTTGGTCAAAACTGCCACAAAGACAGGCGCTAGTCTCGACGAGTCCAAAAAAGAGACAATAAACCTAACAAGGAACCTAACTGAACGGAAGAAGGCAATCTCTTCACACAAGCAAGTTAACTTAGTTGTGAACCACTTTAGACTGTGGATATAGAGCAAATTATGATAGGATGTAGCGGCCGAGCATAGCCCAATAAAAATGGTTAGTGCAAGAGCGGAAAAAGGCGAAAGGTGGAAGAATTACAGACAGGATAGTAGATCGTCATAGACATTGATCTACGGTGGGCATCATTCTGAAGAGTTTCATGGAAATGAGAAGTGAAAGAACCGAAAATATTAAAATGCACATACCTGAAAAGAACAGACGAGCGACTCATCGACAGACATGAGGGCCCCTGCATTGTCAAACTCGCCGCAATAGTTGGGAGCCGAGAAGAGGGTTACGAGCTGTCGCTTTGCGAAAAACTCGTAGCCATCCTCAACCACCTGGAATTCCGAGTAGGCAATGCGGAATTCATTCCAATCACGTAAAGAATGCGATAAACAAACAGTTAAAACGGAGGATGGTCTAGTTTCAAATGGTTTGGTGGTTTGTTTCTTAATACACATTAACATTGCATAAAATTTGAATGGTTTTAACTGTTATAAGTAAACTGTAAGCTCGAGACCTTTGAAATGTTTATAACCCAAGAGCAAAGACGAAGTCGTCTGTAAATGCTGTTTGAACCGATGTACTGTCACAAAGTGAGGTGAACAATTTACCGGCAACTAAGCAGGTTGAAATAAGTGGCATCCAGGTGCAACTAAGACTTTTTACATGAAACGCTGTTATCACCAAGAGGTAATTAAAAAGATTATGCCAAAGAATACAATGGATGAGTAACAATGCAAAGTTATGCTGAAAACGTAATGAAACTTAACAAAAAGTGGATGTGATAAGAAGAGTATTCTTATATAGTACAGTTTCTAGAAAAACTGAAAAAAGAAGGGACACCAATACAAACCAGTACGGCTCATTGGATAATGGCTTGACAAACTACTAGTACTAAATGCAAAACACTACCACCGCTCAACCGACAGATAGAAAGGTAAAAAGCAGATAAAAGCGAGTCATTACAATAATGACAGTGTATTAAATGTTTACAACAATTTTTGGCCTACCACACCTAATTTTTGCGCATAAGTAGGACGTGACGTAAATTAGAGAACAGCTTGATAGAATAAACATAGAGACGACAGAATATTAAGAAGGGCGGCAACCAAATTCGCAACTTAAAAACCATGACCAAAAACGGAAAACCGGAATAAAGTCAACACACTAAATTGATCTACAAATAAAGCAAGTATTATGCGGTGCTTTTATGAAATTGTATGAAAGGCAATTTAAGTAACTTCCATTAAGGCGTTACGAAATAAAAGATCCGAGGTAAAAGTTGCAGCTAATAAGGAACAGATAACGATAAAAAGACGGTAAACGTAGTTTCTTATGAAGACATCACATACACAAACACCTGACACCAATTCTAACAAACAGAAACATATTACAGTAACGGGAAGAAGGGAATTATTAATGCACACGAATATTTAAACGCAACTTTGGATGAAAATGAGATAATCTGGAGTAGAAAATGTCACAAGAAAAGGGAAAAGATTTAGTTCTTACAAAAAAAGTGCAGAAGTGTGTACAAAAATATGGAAAACGAGGATTTCCCCTTTCAATCCGAAACTCTGACACACTGTTAATTCAATTTGAGGTTAAAGAGCTAGTGATTTCGACTGCACACATAGAACAAGTATGTTGGCTGAACTGAAATGCATAAGGCGCTTGAGAGAAATTACCACCAAATAGGACTTACGCGGCAGAGACTTTAAGAGGAAATAATTTCGAAATCAAACATTAAACGTGGATAGCAAAAAGTAACTTATATTTCGACAGGCCTTTTGAAGGTAGTGTGATTTAGCTTCTCTGGTAAGACATAGCAAATCATATAAAACGAAGAGGACAACATCAACAAAACCCACTTGAATATTGCCACAAAAGCCTACTAACCAGTAGTTACTACTCAGAGTCCTCAAAAAATATGTAAATTTAAAGGTGGACTTGATTTAAATAGAAAATAAGACATTTCGAACACGAGACACTTGCATGCTTTAAATGTCATTCAAAATCCTGAACAAAAAGCATGGAGAAGAATAGTCCAAGGACGGACAGGTCTCGTGGCAATAAGTAGTAGTTCTTAGAGAAGAATGAAAAGGGCATAATACCTAATTTCTGGTAGAGGAGTGATAAAATAGGAAGGCAGGAGTGATAAAATAGGAAGGCAGGAGTGATGGAGCCGAGGTGACAAAAGGCAAGTGATATGGGCTTAAACAATGTTTCTCCTCTTACAAAATGACGATTTTAGGTGGTATCGTTTGTGAAACCAAACCAATATATTCAAAAGAGTAATGTATACACATTAGACGCAATCTAATAGCCACAGGGAAAATAGGCATGAAACCCTCGAGTGAAGTATCACAACCAACCTTACTGAGTACTTTGCTTGGGATACGTACTAAGTGGGGGAGGGAAAGATCGCAAGAATCGAGGGGCACATGACGACTCAACGATGTCAGAGTTCAGGACAATACAACGTAAATACCGTGACACCCACTGAAAAATAATGCACTTCTCTAGGGGCCAAGGTAAAGTACAAAATCTAAGTTACACAACCTAAAATAATAGCGTACAACAAACTCATCACTTGAATGTCTTGATGTAAAATTTTCCAAAACGCCTATAATTTCAAGTTAAAATACTCCTAAAACATATTGGATTGCTCTAATTTAGGGCCCCCAAAGGGCATCTGGTGAAATGCACGAGATATTTGTGCCAACAGAAAATGCACTGAGAAAACACAAAACTTAGAAATAAAGCAACGACTAGTAACTGAAATAACCAAGACACTGGATTATAGCAAATGTATTTACCCTTTCATATATAACCTCAAGTGATTAACACAGCCCGAAGAGTAAAGGAGATGAAGACAATACCAAACATGAAATAAGTGGCAAAATAATTAGGAAACATAATTGGCTTCTAAGGCGGAACAAAGAAGTTCAACTCTTCTGATGATAATCTATGCTCAAGGGTTAGCCAGTCATATCTTCAAGAAATCGAAGAAATTATCCATGTTTGCCTCGGTCGTAGAAAGTAATTACCGTTTCTACGAATTGCGGACTATTCTTCTCCGACCCCTTCTTTCGTTATTTATGGGAAGACTAGAATAGCGACTAGAACGCCTTGATAGGATTCATGTAATCAAAAAAATTATCATTGTAGGGAAAAGTGAAGAGAAACTTAGTTAAATAATGGCATTACCATTTTACTCATGCAAAGAAAGATATGGTGTTTAGAGGAGGAGAATGCAGAGAACACATATTACGTCTCAAGAAAAAATGCATACGAACAGACGACCACTTAAACATTAACGAAATTGGGGCAAAAACGGTAATGTTTCCAATCTTTTACCTACGGACGTAAAGATAAGAAACCGAGATAAAAGCAATAATAAAACTAAAGTTTATTTTACAAAATGAAAACAAAGAGATCTTTGCAGATTAACAAAAAAATTCGAATGCAATTTAAACAGCTGGTTACGCTCATTGGAGTTTCGATACGGCTACCGTGTTGTTCTCTTAGAAACACACTCTTTAAAGAGTCTAGAGAAATTATAAAAGCAACGAACAAACCAACCACACAAAACCCTCCAACCGCACCTCATGAGCTCAGCATAAGTTTTAACTGATATCAATACTGAATATTCTCGGTAGTGTATTCTGAGCCCCAAGTTAAAACTGTGAAATAGCTTCATAATCACATCGAAAACCCGGAATATCGGATTCATGATGCACGCAGAAATACCAGGACATTTTTATATACTATTCATTGAGGACAAACCCAACTAGAATAGTATGAATATATTGTTGGAATAAGATGTCCTAAATTAAAAAGTGAAAAGGGAAGTTTCTGTGGAAATTTAGGAAATGTCGAAAGAAATCACAAATAAATTATTTGACTCGTAAGTTAATAAAAAGTAGCCCAAATCTGAGTAAACTACCAAGATAAAGATTATGAACATCATTTCATAAAAAAAAATCAAATGAATAAGTACACACATAGCTCAGGACAATGTCACCCGTTACGGGTCCACTTCGGGTCGCTTAAGGTAACATTTGCGGTGATTTTTCGAACTGATCTACTCACTGATAAGATTGGGAAATTAGTCAGTCGAATCGCATGAAAAAAGAGATAGTGCAATCAACAGTGCGATATATTATCTCTAACATCCTATGTCACCTCATAAAAGCTATTACCCAGTAGTTCACCTAAGGCATTCGGAAGAGAAGCGCCGCTATAAAGTAGTCACACAACCGGTAGTTTACAGAATACGGTTTTTAATAAAATGAATAGTCGAGTGTCTAAACAAATACTGCGAACTAAACTATTTAATCATTCATGGCTTTAACGGGTAACAGCACCGGAAATTAAGTTAACATTCTGCGATTATCAAAGAGTTTAATTTCCTCATTGATACCTTCTACAGAAAAACAGTATTATTGGAAAAACTTAAAAAACAAACCCATTCATGAGTCAAAATAAAATTCGCTCCAGGTAATCCTATTGTTTCAGCGACAAGGTTAAAGAATAATGCAATCAAGTAACTTAAGACTGATATCGGATGGTCAGAACGTTCGTTATAAGACTTGTAAGCCCTCTAGCGCAAGTATAGGTTGATCAAACTTGAGCATGTATAGGAAGTTAAAGAATGATCACTCACGAAGGCACACAGGCGCAAAATCAGCTGTAACTACATATTTCTAGCCAATCATTTTGCCAATAAATGCACAGGGTCCACAGATTAAGTAACTGAGAATTAGATATCGTGAATGCGATTCAGGGAACAGAAAAATGACAAGTCTTAAGACACAATACAAAAGACTCATTATGCAAAATTTTGAGCGGCACGATTACAAATGGTATTAATAGATTGAGAGTAAATACAACACGAATAAAATCGAGTAATCTTAATGTTATCTGAGAAACAAAAAGGACAATGGAAATACTTGCCTGGTGGGCACGACAAATTAAGTCAAAGTCGTGTTTCGCGAGAAACTTTGAAACGATTTCCGCGCCAAAAGTGTAACTAACTCCACGATCATTCTCGCCCCAGGAAGTTACATCCTTATCAGGATCTGACCAAAGCAAATCGCATAACAACCCCTGATCTGGAACATCTGTTGGTCGGGCCATTCTCCGAATCTGATCCATAGTATGCAAATCAGGTGATAGGCCTTAAAACGACATCAGTGCATATTAGCCATACCGCCATGACAACAGAAGATTTTCTCATCAATAATAGCAGCCAGAGGCAGACAGTTGAAACAATCCGTAAAAACCTTCCATAATTTGCTGTTGTAACGTCGTTTGCCTTTGGAAATCGGGCGTAAGAGGAAGACCTACATTCGTCGTAGAAACCATACATACGATTAATAGAGGCGCACTCATGATTTCCTCTTAAGAGGAAGAAATTTTCAGGGTATTTGATCTTGTAGGCCAATAGGAGGCAAATGGTTTCGAGAGATTGTTTGCCGCGGTCAACATAATCACCAAGAAATAGGTAATTCGCTGCGGGTGGGAACCCGCCGTATTCGAAAAGTCGAAGTAGGTCGTAGTACTGGCCGTGCACATCACCGCATATTTTTACTGGGGCTTCAAGTTCCAGCAATGGGGGTTGTTGCAAGAATAACTCCCGCGCTTTGAAGGCAAGGGCACGAATTTCAGACTCAGCCAACTGAACAGATTTTCCCGGTCTCGCGCCTCGAACTAAGAAATGGTCCTGCGCAAGATAGACAAATACCTTCGAGGAGCTTTTCAATAACATTATCCACGTTTAATCGATCGACAGCTGCCATCGTCAAACAAACTAGCAACAGGTCAAAGGCGGACGAGCCCACAGCTCGAGTCGACTTCAATGACCTACGGGAGACCCGAGCCAGTAAAACAAAAATAAGTCTCTCCCATGACTTCAAGCAAACTAACAATAAGACCAGTAGGTCGAATTTGTTCTCCATGAACTTATAAATGAGAATAGGCTGATACATTTACATTAAGTATAAAAACTATTTATTGATTTTTATTGACCTTTTAGCAGATATTTTGACTATATCATACTATCCCATTCCCGACCGAACGATACCTTCACCTTAATTTACTCCTTAAGGCGTTAGTGCGATTCGATAGTAGCTTCCGTAATTCTAGGGGTTCCATAATGAAGAGTAACCTATTTTGCATATAAGCAAATACCAAGCCATTTGAAGAATACTAATCCATCAAAAACCTTTATTTCCAATAAGGACTGCAGAACGGCAAAAAATTGCAAACGAATTCCACCCTGTTTCACACAATCTGTACAATTCAGAAACAAAACCTTCACTTGAACCAAAAATCCAGATGATTACTGCGGGCATTAAAGACTATACCTTACCTACGAGGTAGACTTACACGGAACACTAATTTTCGAATATCCGAATTAACTGTTCCTCGGCACAGACTTCCCTAGACAAAACTCGACATTAACCAGCTGCACTCTCCCCGCGCACAGAACTTCTCCCAGACCGAAAAACCCCCAAATATTCTCATTTCTTTCTCTCTACATTTGCCTCTGGTCCTCCACCTGATAGTGAGGAATTGAACCTCACTGTTCTACCGTTACAAATATATATCTTATATTTACTCCTATCCCTCATAACTAAACTATTGGAGTTGTATACAGTCGCATACTTCCAACATAATAAATGTACTTCGAAGGCAATAATAATTTAATTTCATCTTCACATCCGCATAGCATACAAAGAGGATGTACCTCGAAAAATATGGAGGAAGCCTCCAAAAAAAAACATCAGACTGGTTCCTAAAAAGTACAACATTATAAACAAGTTTCGCGCGCAATCGTTCAAAAGCGGAGGCCAGCACTTTCAAATCTGAAAAAGCAAATGCAAGAATGCTCATAAATATGGCATAGAAATAAGGGTTCAAACGTGAGACGTTGATAATGAAAGACAACAATTACGTACCGATGGCTGCTGTAATAGAGCGGAAGGAAGGAGGTATTGGCGGAGTTCGTAAGACTAAAGTGCTGCCCACTCTGGGGACAGGTGAAAGCCCCGTTATATGGAGGAGTGAAATGGTTCGCGAAAGCTCGAAGGCAAGTGTGTCGGTATGTAAGAACAAATTCTGAAGTGATGAGCGGATTTTGTTTGATGCCCATAGCCGATGCGCCCATGTAGTTGACCAACTCACCGGGAACCTCTGTAGGTGTCGAGGATAGGATGCTTTTGGTGGTCAGCAGTAGTGGTGCAGCCTGTGATACATAGCCTACTACGCAGTTGAACAAAATATCCTCTCCTGTGGCCAGAGTATCGACAGTCTCTCGCATTTTAGGCGTCGTCAATCTCCAATACAATGTATGGTAGTACCTGGAGAGAACCGATAACCAGTACGTTTTAACTATTTGACAAGTCAAAGAGTCTTAAATATTTTTATAATAAAGCCTTTTGGGATCAAACGATAACGAAGTTTATTTACATTGAGATAATATGTATCAAAAATGCTCTATTAATGCATCACGATGGTGGATGTGACCTTAATTTTTCTCAATGTTAGCAAAGTTACCTATGATAAACAGCGGCATTAAGGAGGACCATGGAGAAACAACCACGGGAAGAAATGTTTGCAGAGTAGTTCCAAGCATTCAGTTTGCTATCCCAAACATGCGTGCGGGGAGTGAATCCAATTAGACGGTGCGGATATTGCAGCCATAATGCATAGGCAGATTCAATCTATTAAAGGAAAGCCAGGAGAATAAAAGCATGGTACAAGATTAGTTAAAAATTTGCAATAAAAAACCAACCTGATTTAGATCCACCGACTTAACAATATCCAATTCAGCACTCCATACGGCAACGGTTGGGATGATTTTATGAGTTGGGAGAAAGCGATTAGAGGGAGAAGGAGTAGCGGGGACCGTGGGGGTTGGGACTTTGGCCAGTGACGCAAAGGCAAGGTGTACGGGCAAGCCTCTAAACAATTCGGCAGAGAGCTTCTCAGAGGAAGGAGGTAAACGTTCGCTACATTGCCACACCACGATAACCTAATCAAATATGGACGAAAGTTGAAGAGGGAAAAATGACAGGCGAATAAAGGCGGAGCAGAAGGCAACAAAGTTACGACACAAATTCTTAATTCGCTGGGAATGTAGAATACCAGCATTTGATTTCTAAAAACGTAACGCTTACGAAGATCACATAAAAAGCATTCAGTTTTACCCATTTTTAGTAAATCGGGACTCAAGAAAAATTCACAATGAGCAGTTTTGTGGCACTGTAGACCATTTACCATGAACCCATTAACCCATCCAAATACAATAGTATGGACAGGTTGAGTTTATATCCACATTACCACATTACCACAGCAATCGTGCTACTGTTAGGGCATGGGTTAGCCAAATTCTGGTGAATGTCAACTGAGAAGCGTAAAAAAATGTGGTTGTGAAACCCAAACCCATAACGGTATGGAAAAATAAGAGCTTATTAAAATCCACACGTATTCCCTTTCGAAAAACCTTTTTTAAATGACGAGAAGACAGAAATACGAGGGCGAGTTTCTTCAGGCGCTCCATAAAGTCTATACAAAATGGTTGACGAATGGTAACCACCAAAGTGAAGCCTTTAGAGATATCATCTAAAAAGAGACAACAAATAAGTGGAAAATGAATTACTATAGTACATACATACCATCGTTGGTGAAGCATAAGATTAATAGATAGGACCTTATTCAAGAAGCCGAAAAACAATTCAATTGATATTAAGAATACATGGGAAATAATCTTTGTATATAAGTGGTACCGAGAGCATGCTATTAATTTCTAAATGCTTTAAACAAAAATAGAATACCTAGACATGTTGTGGGGAGATTGGGTGATGGATATTCGCACCCATTGACAGTAGTTGACTCGGAGAAAATAACGCCACCAGGTCGCCTATTCCAAAGATCGTGATTCTTTAGGCGCAGCGTCAAGCGGTCGCGAATGGACTAGAATACGCACGAAATGGTCGACACAGGAGAAAACGCAAAGTAACGCAAAAAGCCGCTATAAAACTCCATGTAAAGAAATGTCGCGGTAATTCTAGTTAACTTTAAATAGGCGCGTCGGGCTACTAAGCGCGAACAAGTGTAAACTGAGGAGAAACCTGTGGGTATGAGGAGCGATGTATTACCATGAGTGTTGCATGGACAATAGCGTCGACGGAACGGAAATAGCTGGTCCAGATGAATCGAACTTGCTCGCGCATCTTGACTATCTGACTGTCAGGAAAGTTGCGCAGCAAGGTGGGGAGCCGAGAGAGGGTCCGCTCATCCGCCACAATGGCCGCCTGGCTCCAATCAATGACTTCCGAGAAGGGCAACTCCCAGTCGTTGGCCAACAGCACCGGAATGCAGCCTGCCTCCAACACTTCCAGGAATCTACAAACAATTACATTGTAAGAAGACGAACAGTGCTTCATCGACATCAGACCATATCAACTATCTAGGTATTTTCATGATAGTGAAAAAAAGTACGTAAATAATGGCTCGTGGGAATAACAAAACCGATGATAATGCAGTCAAGCCACTTTCATAAAGTGCAATAGTGATCGGTTAAACAACAATTAGCCTTCCAAAACTCAATCAATTAAAAGAGGACTAATAAATAACTTATCACAAAAAATAAAAATTTCGGGGAAAGGTTACCGGAAAGAACCAAGACGTCGACCACGGGGAACCAGACAGAAGGTAGAATTGTGAATTAATTTTTCATATGAGACACTGAGAATAGAAAAAGGTACATATGCAGCAATTCCACATGGAGTTAAATCCTCAAGCATATAAAAGACAATGGTCGAATAAACAAGAAATGCATTATAATAACAATTTCCCTTGAAAGGGTTTGTCGAATCTACTGACATGGGAGTGCTGGGTTCAAAAAAGAAGTCAAATGATAAAAACCGAATAAAAAAAATTAGAAAACGGAAATCTGGAGTCTGATAATAAGTTGTAAAAAGATAATACGATACTCATTGAGCAATCGAATCGCTTATATAAGCATAAAAACTGTAATGATTCTTTTTAAACCATGCTAAAATAAAAAACTGGACACTGTGGCGTGTACTTGGAAGCAGGTATGAACCTCATCGTCTAGCTGAAACACTGTCCTCAATAGAAGCACCATCAAGTAACAAAATTATTCCTCAGTTAGCATCAAATACTTGCTTGGACAAATAACTTTTCATGAAATAAGAAGATAACAGATTCGAAGTTTAAATTTAGCTGGATTAGGCGTAAGAGATTTCACCGAAAGGTGAAAGTCTGTACGTGAACAAAGACCATATTCAGCTTGAACAACTTCAAGGCAATATTTAACAGAAGAGTGTAGTGTTATTATTGATATTTACCGTGGCAATTTTACCTCCAGAGATTCATTGTGGTTCCCACAACGGTGCTACTCCCACTTTCAGCGGTAAAAAGGGTTAAAGCTGATTAAGTTAGGTAATGCTACAACATACTTTTCGTAGTAAGCATTGTCTGCCGCGCAACGATTATCGGCATAGAGGTTCCAATTTTGCATGTGCTTACAGGTAGTGGCAATTACTATATCCTTGCCATTGTGAATGTGGTATAGCGCGTTTCGAGTCTCTGATCCTATGCCAACCACATAGCGTTTGCCCTAAAATTAAAATGAACTTCGCTATTGTTTTTCAAAGTCTCTCTGAAGGAGTTAAGATTTTGTTTCCAGGGGTACATTCTAAAAAGTGATTATACATTGAGCTATTTCTAAGCTATTTCACATACTTTTGCAAAGTTGAAAGTGCAAAGCTACAACACACGGGAGTTTATTATCAGATAACTCAAAGTGGATGAGAAATAAATATGAACGAAATAGCATTTTGCTTCCTAGAAAGAACTAGACATTAAAATAAACATAAAAACGTAAAAAATTTTAGGAGATTCGTCAATAATGACGCCAATAAAATCACATTCACAAGCAATAAAGGCATCAATTACCGTGAACTGTAAAAGCTCATGTATCAACTGTATCAAAGCTCATGTAAAGGTTCAATGTGTTTAAGTAAAAATAAAAACGCAGCACCTTGGACCCTTTGAAGAAGATACTGGTCAAGTCAGTCCCTATGAAAAAAATTTTATTACCTTGAAGCTGATAAGCAGGTCACGACGGATGCGAGCATCGTCAGACAAAGGATGACCTGGTGCTTGGTCAGTCTCCGGATAATTCGAGGTTACGAGGGGAAAGGAGATATCGAAACCTCTTCGCATTCGCATTTTCGATGCAGAAGCACGAGCTAGCATTGCATTTCCAATGTCCATTCCCAACTCGTCAACATCATAGTTGGGCCAACTCCCAGGAAAGAGGACAAAAAGCAGATGGTTCATACCGGGTCGGGATTGATCTGGAGAAAAAACCATTCGATTAAACAAAATATTTAGAGTCTAATTCAAAAAGCTGAGAAAAAATGTTCATAATATAACATGGTTTATACATACACAAATAGCGAGTACTCTCGTGCGATAGATAAGTCTATAAAAACTAACAGTTCTTAAAATTCAAATGAATGTTGTTCAAGAAATCTTTCGGGATGGGCTTATTACGACTAAGAAAAAACGAAGAAGACTCAAATGGCAAACCTCGGTTAGGCAACGCAGACCAGTATAAAAGTCGATTTATACGTTTATGAAGATTAGAAATATAGTGGAGACTGCGAGGATCTCTATCGAGAGTGTCAAGATTGGGGGACAAAAAGACAGGCTTCTTCTGGCCTTGAAGTATAGAAAGGTGATCGTTTGATGGCCTCAAGTATTTTTCGGTAATTTTCAGACGCTACAGGAGCATCTTTATCATCAGGGTAGACATAGACCTAAAAGGTAAAAAATGGTAAACATAAGTAAAGCGATAAACTCTCAACATTATAACATTGCGTACCCTGAATTTTGAGCAGCGTGAGTTATCAAAGCATGTGTCCATTGTGCAATGTAGATTGCGTTTGCTTCCTGATATATTGGCAGATTCGTTATGAATCGGTTGTGTAATGTTAAAGTAGAAACGAAGAGGGAGAGTAACAAGGGTAAAAATTGCAATAAACGCACAAGCCAGAAGGACGCAAGTCGTTCTCAAGTTAATGCGACGTTTAATCTTCCTAAAAATATAGCGACCCGGAATTTAAAGATGGGATAAGTTGGGGACAAAATTCATATTCTGGGCTAAGGCTACAGGCCACATATATATTACATTACAGTTGTAAAATGTCAGAAAAATGTTTTGAAGCATGTCTGAGGACGAAAAAATGATAATACCAGATAACGTAAGTCATGTGTTGTAACTACCAAAATCCACGAAATATTCTCCCGCAAGCACCCAGTAACGAGACAGTGACACAATTGGCGGTGACATACATGTTGGGAATGCGACCGCAAACACAAATGCGTTGAATATTCACCAGCGTTATTGGACGAAAGACGCGGATGTTAATTTAAACAAATAAACAATGTTCCACTGGAGCATCAATTTTTAAGGACATTCACGAGACAAGATATGACGTCTGAGTGGTATCAACTAGTGATTTGAACAAATGCATGTGAGCTCTCAAATAATGATTTGTGACTTGAAATGCGAGAAAAATGGTAAATATTCATACTAAACTAAGCATATAGCCGAGACGTCAGTTCGTTCTCAGGCCCTCCTCATCAAGCCCGAATAAATCCGCTTTGCCTACACACATAACGAAAACCATTTATTGCGTTTTTCAACCCATTGTATTTTTGTTTATTATTTTTGAGTGTCAACTGCCATAACAATGCATCTATGAGCGGAACTCAGGCCTGAAACAGATTAGAGATCACCATGACCGCGCAACATTTCTACTACTTCGGAGCCGAGATTCCATTTCGGTTTCGAACATGCAAATGCGACCATTAGAACTTCCGCCTCAATTTGCATAAGCCAAAGTCTTGCTGAATATTTTACAGATATCTGTGTGCCTTATGCTAAGAGAATGTTTGGCTCAAGTAATTTAATATCAGTTACGACGCTAATTTGAGAAATGGTAGGCTTTACCATTACTATAACTATTAAGTTTTGACCCCACTTCGCATCTAACCAACATCTTGTGTGCTAGAGGCTTTGAAACACGTCTCATAAATACCTCATCGGACTTATTACTGAAGGTCAGTCGGCAAAAACCTGTAGCCGTTTCTTGTAAAAGTGAAGCGGGGCCAAAGTGGTATCCATTTTATCTCAGTCGGTTTAACTAGCTGACCCCACAAGGGATGAGTTTCTGCAGGTTTAAACTCGTGGAAGGGTAAGACAGCAGAAAGGTATGTAAGCCCAAAATGTCAATGCGATCGATGCTTCACATTAGCAAGATAAGGTGCGCTTTATAAGCGGTCTCAATCTTTTCTACAAATGAATCAAAATTCGAAGAAGTTTTCATCGCAGACATTAATTTGAATCCCAGGCGGGGATGGATGAACAGGGAGCCCCGGGGGCCCTAACGGCAAGGAGAATTTCCTTGGCTTCCTCAATGATGGAATCCAACTCCACTAACAATTCCGAAAGGCGTTTGTTGGAAGCTTTCATCTCTTCTACACGCCGCTCGATCTCGAGAAATCGACGTTTCTTTTCCCGTCTTGAACGCCTCGAAGCTTCATTGTTTCGTAGTCGACGTAGCTCTTTTTCCATTTCAAAGTCCCTATCGGACACCTTACCTAAATTGCTGTCCTGAATGCCTTCCTGTGTTGAAACGGCAGGCGACGTAGTCGATTTTGGCCGTTGATTCCTCATTTCCTTTGAAAGTGCATTTTGACACTACAATGTGTGCAGAGACTGTTTGATGAGTCGTTAATCTGATGTAACAAGCATAATATAAGATTCTTACTCACTTAAATAGTGTTCCGACAAGTGATGAAATATAATTTGCTTATTTAATTTGGCAATAAGATAAAAGTTACATTCATTCGTGCATCCTATGCGCTATCGGGCGATATCGGTATATTACATCGCCACCCGTCTAAGTCATTTATGACATTTAGGGCAACCAGCAAGCCAATCTTGGGCTTCCTACGGAATGACGAAAGTTCGTGTTCAAGCTGTGAATTGGCTCTCTAAACTAATGCTATGTGGTCTAAAGAACTACACTATGAGGTTAGGCGGAGTAAGACGCTACTGCCTCCCCCACCTTCCTCCCCCCAAACTCTCTTGATACGCAGACTACTAAACCATGGATATGCAGAATTCTGAGCTTTTTAGGCCATACCGATTCGAGTTGGTGCTTTCGCGGAGGGATCCCGCATTGTGAACAAGTCGGCGATACGACAGATCAAAGTCGAAGTCGTCTGTTGAACTAGCACTGCCACAACAAGTAATTTCATTTGACTCCGAGGCGGCGATGGCCGTGGGCGCACTATCGCGAGGAGGACAGGAATGGCCCTCGTAATATATACTTGATAGGGCCTCAATCGTTGATGCTCCGACCTGCCCACAGTTCATTTGGTACGGCGGCATATCGGGCGCTGGATGCGATTCGCCGCATCTACCGTCACCGTGTAGCCACACAGAGTAGTTGTACTCTTCGAAGGCAAGATTTCATAAATCATCAACGGTAAAGATATCCATCACTCTTATAATCGTTAATAGTTCCTGTTCCCTCACAAAAAATTGTGCATTTATATTTTCGGCAAAAGTTTTTTAATCACGTATTTCCTGGCCACTTTGTCGTTGCATGATAAGATGCCTCAATTACATACCTTATTAGGTCACTTGTGCCATCTCGATGTAGCATTCCCCTTCACGATGTGGAAGAAACAAAAGAGCTTATTTATCAATCTCACATTCCTTAACCAGAAGATTGACTGATTTCCTCGATATTTTATTAGCTTAACAACATGAGGTTTTGTTAATCAAGATAATTGGTAGTTATAATAAAGTTAGTTATTTTTAAAGTCTGATTACCGTTCTACTTTAGCGGGAAGTGTCAGGATTATATGTGGCTATTACGCACGTCTTCTACATTAACTTAATGAAAACGTGACGAGGAGAAAGCTCACGAATTTGCGGAGCTTGCCAAATGAAAAGTGTTTGAGTGAGCCCCAAAGGTCGAACCTAGGTTTAAGTCTGCATAACAGCAAAATATACGTATTTTCAATTACTTTCTATTATTATCGAGACTGGAGATCTCCAACATCCGCGTGTGGTGATGCCTCATATTCGCGAATGACCGCATACCACACATTGGCGTGATCCACGAATGAAAATTACGTGTCCGACGAAAAATTATTCCTCAACTCACCATGAGAGGAGTCAAAGGAAGGAGATATCGAAATCAGGGCGCATTAATAATTCCGGAAATCATGGACATCCCCATCGAAACCGCTCATTTCCCTTCAAACCCCTCAAAAATGAACTCCAAATGGATATACTCATAATCACTAAGGCGATGTTAAAAAAATTAGTCTCGAACTCGTAAGATGACATTTTAATCGGCGAAACTCCACAGCAAAAGCATGCTTGAATTTTGTCGTGCTACTGGAGTATTTGTTGTACAAAAGTTGATAAGTTTATACTGTGCGGAAACCACCACAAGGTCAAAATCCTTAACTTTTTAAATATAGGGCACAAAGTGTTCTACATAATGGTACTTGGGGATTACATGCGGTGGTCACCATGTCACTAGAGGGTCATCATCTAGGGAACTCATATGATTCTCGAAAAACAGAACAGTGAGCTCAGACGCGGCTCTTAACATGACATCAATTATGTCACATTATGTTGGAAACAAAGGGTAAAGAGTTTGGGACCTTTGTTGCGCAATGAACCACGCAGAAAATGTAAAATTAAAAATAATAGTCACTCGAAGCATGACACAGAATGGATAAAATGTCCTAGTTAAATAGGAGACAAATAACAGAATTTATATCAGCAGGAGTAAATTGAAAGCATGATGACGACCATTGTTCAAATGACATTAAAGACTGCTTATATGAAGGGTTTGCCCATTTTAAACTGTGGTGGTTTCTTGCGATAGCTAATGAAATGACCAATTTTTAGAAATCACTATTTAGTTTCTAACTTTTCATGGGCTGTCAATCCAAATATGGATACTTGCAGTTTTGATGCCGAATAATTTTTGTTTTGCTCTTCCTAAACCGCGTTGTGTAAATATACTAACTTCGAGGAGTGAAGTACTCTGTCTTCACCCATAAGCTAGCAGCAGTCGCACCACACCCATCATAACGCAAAAAGCATCGTGTTCCATGATAAATAACACTTATTTCAGTAGCCGAACTCTTAATTGAAAGTCCACTGTCGATATTAGGCGATTTTCCCAACCGCTATTATCTTATTAGCCATTCACCTGTGTAATTGAAATGAACACGACTTGAGGGCCAAAGCGATTAAAATTTTGACTGGTAGAAACACTTTGTTTACTGGATCGTTTTTGGTCTTGCATGAGAATCTGTGAGAAAAGCCGTTTGTCGTAAAAAACCTCACAATTTACCTTAATTACTGATGAGATGATAATTAGTACAGTACTAACTGCTAGGTATACGATATATCCTCATAAAGAAGAGATTGTTTGCAACAATCATCTTGTTTAAGTGAATCCCGGAGAAAGAATTACCGGCCTCCTGAAGGTGACCTTGAGTGGGGCCTTTTATTAATGTGCTAGTTGTGGTGTGCTAACCTTAGGATTTGTGAGTCATTGTGTGGTAATTGCGATTCTTCGTTAGCGTCACCAGAATATCTTTTAATGTCGAACTTAACAGAGGTTGTTCACATTTTGGCCGAGTAGATGACTGACAAATTTGCGCGCTACACAAATCCAGAATAATCCGTGGTGGCGCTAATAAAAACCCACTTCTTGGTCCAAGTCGTGCTCATGTATTAAATCATAACTGCGTAACGACTTTCGTTGTTCTTAATCCTGGCCTAACGTTTTATGCAAGTCGAGCAAATCAGAGGAACGATGCAGGTTAGGCGAGAACCAATTTTATAGGGATTCATATCAGGAAGAGTACTGTGTATATTACTGAACTCAGGAATAAGTTTACATGTGTGGGTCGTTTTGTTTGTGGTTTTCTCCTCCGCGTCACATGAGCACGAGATTTACTTTAGCCTTACTTATTGGTGCATATGTGTGCGAAAATAACACGGTCTGTGAAGCTGTGGTGGAATGAAGAAGCGGAGAACTCTGAAGTTCCCTTCATCTTATTCCAATTGCCATTGCTCGTAATGGTGCTCTTCTCTAGTGCTTCGTGCGCCAACAGTTATCGTGGCTCAAATATGTGTTATGGATTATGATAGAGCAAGTTTCAGTATTCCGAGGCCATTTATCGTTCAATTAAGTACCCATTTGAAGAAAAACAGCTAAAAGCCGCGAAGTAGACCATATTTGCCCGCCATTATACTATTTGTAGAACCGTACTCTAATTATAATGATAGCATGAATCTCGTCCCAAGGTTAGTTTTGGAAAGTCATACGAAATGGAAATATTTTTAAATTTTATTTTATACTACTCTGAAATACTGTGGTATGTTCTTTAAGATTAAGTTAATTTTACGGATCTTAACTCCAATCATGTCTGGTATTGCGGCGCTGTGGCAGCCTTTGTGCAAGTCGCTAGATGTAATGGAAGTGATGTTTGGCATGCCACGTGGACGTTTAAACTAAGGCGAAGGTAGGCAGACTCACCGACTGTTGAGCTGGGTTGATAATTATTCGAATAGTAAGGCGGAGTACGATAGTCTGTACTAGCACGGCGATGCATCATTCGAGAAGTGTAACGTGCAAGGCATATGTGCTCCTTCTCCTTTCATTCGCAATCCTTTTTTATAGCCCACGCGCGCGTTGTTTTTACAAGTGAGGAGAAGAGGCGCTAACTCATAACTGGAAATCCCCACAAGCGATTCAACGCGCCTCGATGCATTTCAATTTTGCGTAGGCTCCTTAGTAGACCTTGATGTTGTTTCGCCGATGACCCAGCTCCGATTATTCAAAATTGCGGCAGGTGTTAGCGCGAGAAACATATTCTAAAATTTGTTCCGATTTTAGGCTACGCCTTGTCGTCAAAAACTTCCTATAACCAGAAGGAATTTTGAGCAAATATTGCTCCTCTAACAAATGATAACCTGCATCGAAATCCTGGAATACGTTGATGATCAAGCACTCAAGAGAGGAGTCGTTTGTCTACTCACTGCCACTCAGTTAAGACATCCAACCGCCCGCGGATAAAAAGGCTTATGCCTCCTAAGTAAACGGGGGGGACTGTTTCTCCAGGGGTCTGAACGAGATTTATCCTTTAAGGTTCGTATAAAATTTGTTTTTCTCCCTAACGTAAAATCTGGTAAAAGGTCCTGTTTTGGGAAAATTTAAGAACGCACGCACTTTCCTCGCTAAGGGTTTCAACCACACGAGCCAATGACTGTTATGAGGGTCGACTTTGCGCCTTGCAATAGATGCGTGGTGAATTTCTGCAACGGAGCTCCATTTTACGCAGTGCGGTCGGTTGTTGAATTGGTAAAGTTACTCAAGCACAAGATAGAAAATGCTGCAACGCAATTTCCTTGACTCGAAACCGTCGCCTATAATTTTCTACAAAAAAAATATAAGTTGTGGAGAGCAAACTTCTAGGTTGCAGGAATCGGAGCTGCAAGCAGCTCAACACGTTTGAAGGTGTCCCTACCTAAGAGAGGTCTTCTCTTTTAACAAGTCTTTCTGTGTCGCACACACATTGTGCGCTCAGGACAGTTGAGCGCGCAGGTGGACCTGCCACCACTAATCGCCGGGGGATAAATAGGGCGATTACAACATCCTGTAAGAAGTCATGGCTTTCGGGCCTTGGTAGTTCTGGATTGCAGACCGACCTTTTGCATGGCTGTGCTGTGGTACAAAATAGGACTTGGAACGGAACTGCTGGCCCCATCCCTGCCCGACTGCACGATTTTTGCTGCGCATACCTGAAAGACAAGGACTGAGTGGGCGCTTCAAGTGAGGGGACACATTGTAGAAATTCATTCGCAATGCTGTTTCTCTGTGTAGCCTTAGATTCAAAAGTTCTTATTTTACTCCGTAACAACCCGATAAGGGTCCTTTATGCCATGCCCGCTCCAAATGGGTGACTCCGAAGAACATCTGCATGGAACAAGTCCCGACTATGCGCCGGCACGAGAGCAGGCCATGTGGGCTGAGAGTGGATAGACAGGTCGAATGCCAGGTTGCAACCCAACGTGTTTGTTGGGCTGCAGTTCGCGGTGCAAGCCAGATTTGTCTGGTCGAGCACATGTTCCATCGTGTACACGCCGCTGGTTACAAGGCTTCTAAAGCTTCAAGTCCTACCGCGACCTGGCAGCAATATTTGTTCTCTCTGGAAGCATCTGACGTAATTTGAATCATCTTTCATCGTACGGCTGGGCTTCTTTCTGTAGCCCCCAAAGATTGCTGCGCGTGACGAGTGGAGGGAGCCGGTGACCCGCCGCAATGTGCCGTTCATCGACTCGGTTTTCTTCTGCCCACTAGTCCTGACGACTCTAATGCGAAAAGGTGCCGTCGAACCACCGACCACCGAAAGCGTTCACTATTGGCTAGTCTGCATGATTTGGGTTGGAAAGCATCACGCAATGTTGCGGGCGAGTGATGTCAGCCGAGTCCGTTCACCGTGTAGACGTGCTGTTCCGACTGAGGAAGACGCTCAAGCCATCATTGACGCCCACGCGCCCCCGTGAGTGCACTGAAACTTCGTTGTTCAGGTTTTTCAACTTATTTTCTCAAAGGCCGTCTTGTTCTCGAAGACAAATAATGCGCTTTACTTAACTGAGTCAAGTCGTGTGTTTTGTGTCCGCCGGCAGCGTCTCCCTCCCCACCGCCCCACCCGCGGTCTCAACTCGGGCAGGGCAGGCGGTGGGGCGCTCTCCGCCATCCGGGGGCGCGTCGTCATAACAGGGCACCGAAAGAGTGGGGAATTTCCTCTAATGACAAAATAACCTTACTACACGCTTCCTGGAAAATAACTAAATTACAGTGCATTTTGACAGGAAGTTAAGCAGGACATTCTACGTAGTAATCCGTGCCCCCGCACAACTCCATAGCGGTGACTTAAGATTTGCGTTTATGTAAATGTAGACATTTGAGTTGCCAGACAATCTCATGAAGACGCGTTGCACTGTTACAAAAAGCAGAACCCGCCATCGCCTACTGTCAGTTGCCTCATCATGAACTGATAAGGAGACGGAGAACGAGGCGTAGTTAATGTTGCTGCTTTTCCGAGAAGGATGAAGCGCGGGTGGCAATTCTGCGAGTCACACGATAGCCTTATGTCTATCGAGGGTGTTGGGACACTTAAGCCGACTATTTTCCCCCACAGCGAGTGATCGTTGGGACGAGGACGTGGCCAGGCACGGGCCGGGGCGACTTCGTGCCCCCACAGCTGGGAGCCTCAGTGGATAGTGCACCGACTTCGGTGTTTCCGCCGCACTCCACTCTCCTCCCCCACCACCTTATTTGTCGCCCTCTTGTCTTTGAATGCGAGGGAATGAGCGACAGTTTACTCTGCCATTGGGACAGACGTCCGGCGATAGTTTACGTGCTTTGTACTAAAATAAACTGCCAAACTACCGTGTTTACTTGATTTTCCTTCTTCCCAAGGGAAGGAGAACGTGGCAAGTTTAGAGCAAGCACAACTTAACTGTCTCATAATTTCAGTATAAAATAAAGATTGGGAGAGATATGTACAGGGGAGTTTTCGGGGTGAAGCCTGCAGTGGCTAGCTGGATGGAACACTTTGTGGGAGCACAATCGCCTTGGCCTCGTCGATTGCTGAGTCCAATTCGTCCACAAATGCTCTCAGTTTGCGGTTGGCAACGCGAAGCTGATCAATCTCGGTTTGCATGGCGGCGAACCGCTCTTTCTTCATCGCTCTCGACTTTCGTGAGGCCACATTGTTGCGCTGCCGTCGATCCTTTTCTCTGTCTTCGGCAAAGTTGCACTGGGTGGTGGAGGATTGGAGTTCACAATCCTTCATGGATAGCCCTGCCTCCGTTGCTGTGGCCGTCGTGTTGCCCGCATTCCTTTCCTCACAGTCCTGTCGTCCCGACTGGATCTGCGAAAGAGGAAGAACACTGTCAGGCGAGCTACGTGTGGTTAAGTAATCTTTTTTCGAAATCTCGGCAGCTTCCTCTTGACTCTACGTTTTCCTCTCATAAATGGGGGCACCTCCGAGCAAGTTACACGTCTTAAATGTTAGGCCTATTATATTTCTATTACTAACGGAGCTTACATCCACACTTTCCACAAATTGCTCGATCAGAGTGTTCTGTTGCGAGAAAATCTCCGCCCACTCGGGTCTTTTGGCAAGGTCTTCGAGGGATTTCGACGAGAAGATGTTACGCAAACGAGGGCTATCCAAAGGCGAAATATCGTCCTCCTCCATGTCAAGTGCCGCATATTCCTTCATTTCCACCTCGGTAGCAGACTGCAGGGCTGTAAACCTTTCCAACTCAATGAGAACGTCAGAAAGCGTGTCTTTGTCGAGTTCGGGTAGTTTTTGGGAAAAGTTGGCCGTCTCGCCAACTTCTATTGGGTCGAGTTGGCAGAAGTAATTGCCCAGATCGGAATTCACGTCAAAAGTCGTGTCTTTCATTGATGTAAGTTCTATATCAGCTGCTATCTCCGGACAGTAGTCGTACGTTAGGTCGGTGAAAGCTGAGTCCATGTAAGTGTAATTGAAGTGTCCTGTCTTGAAAGATCCGAGATTGTCTTCCTTATCAAGACAGGAAACCACCCTGAGTACGGGCGTAGTGGACCGCTCTGAAACAAAGAGTGTCTGTTTAAAACATTTACACTTTCCCCCTCCCAACGTAATAATATTAGCCCTCGTTTTAGCCGCCCTTTAGGGATTGGGGTTAATAGACATGCAGGAGAAGTTTTTTTACCCAGGCCATGCTGGTCAGACATCGGCTACTGTCTGAAGCAACAACCCAACGGACGTGTTGAAGGGCTGCCTTGAACCCTCCTAACTTCAACAAAATACACCACAACGGCAATTTTTCGTTACATGAAGGGTACCTGGTGAATTTGTTCTCATCATACGGATAGCAGTAGACTTTCCATGGACTTGCTGTTCCGAACAAACAGTCTCCCTCTTGTCGACGGACCTCTCTTGGTATAACAACAGCTTTTCCAACTTCTGACATCGTTGAGATTTTTCGCGTGCTCTCGAACTGTTTTGAAGTCTAATGTTGACGGCTTGTAGGGTAAAGTTCCTGTGGTAGCTGGTCCTCAGGTTAGTTGCTATCCACCTGGGACTCACTTCGAGCGGTGCTAAGAGGCGTGTTAGCCGCCATTCCTTTTAAATACCGTCTTTTGCCGCTGTGGGACGACCTTCATGGTCACTCGCCAATGAAATTGCAGTCACTTCTAACCACACCATAGTAACGCCAATTTAGTTTCGTCACTTTAGCGTCAATTCTTAAACGATCACACCAACGCTACGGTTTCGTGCAGCACTCATCGCGTGATCGTTGAAGTGGCACTCGCGATGGTCGCGAATGCGACGGAGTCGTGCTTTCTGCGCGGATAGTCGGGCCCCCAGGGGTCCCGTCCAGTGTCCGCCACCGGGCGTAACTGTTCTCGAGGGTATCAGAAGGCGCAAGGCTCTTATAAATCATCCCTCCGGCATAGGTCGGCGAAATTCAGAGCGTAAACATTGGACATCGTGAGAAACACATCATTCTCCTCTGCATGCGACCACGGAGACTACCTCCGCACCACTGGTTGCTTCCCTCCCCTCGAGACAGCACCGAGTATTAAGTGGCCGGCATTTATGCACAGTGAGGGCGTTTAGCCGGTCGTGGCCTTGAGCTTTAGTTATTCGACGCAGACGGGGACAGCGACTGTCTCACCTTACTTTCCTCTGTCAAATGAAACGCGTCTTCTCATTCTCGGTGTCATAGAAGGCACTCGATGCAGTTTCTGTGTAGAAATATTCGCGTGGGGGGGAGCGGAGGCCTTTGTTAGGAGTCGTAGGTAATGTTGGTGATACCGAGTCACACTCACGCCCCAAAAGTGGTTGTCACTCGCATTAATCATTCGCATCATGCCTCGCGTCAAGGTGGAAGCCCTATTGGCAGCACTTCAATTTTCCGAGTGGAGAAGATCCATGCCTACCTTTCAATCACAGCCTCGTGGAGTGCTGCAGCATAGGTAGTATTGGCTAAGCGTGCGGTGGTTTGTGTCCTGACATTGAAGTCGTTCGTTCGTTCACACAACGAAGAGTCTGTTACTCCAGTCAGGTGTTCATGACTGAGCGGATAGCAACGACTCCAATCAGTTAAAATTCCCCAAGCCTGATTTCCCCAACGGTTGACGCCCTCCGATTCCTGCTTTGTCAAGTGAGCTGGAGGACACTTTTGTGAGTTGCCTGTGGAGAAAACATTCACGGAGGGGCTTGTTTACAGCCAAGTGTCAGTTCTGTCTGAGCAGGAGATCAAAAGTATTCACAACACTCTCGACCCGGTGACTGTATTAGGGTGACTATCAGCGCATTTTTGCGCGACGATTGACTGCCATGAGTGCTTACCAAGCCACTCTCAAGCAATTGCTGTATGTGGCGCAACCGCCAAGAATCGATGAGGCTTCTCGGCACACTTCTGCCAGGCGAAAGAGGCAGGATGGGTCATTCACTCAGCGACTGCCAACCACCAGTCTCACGTCACCGCTGAGGCGGCGGGAAACTACGGGCCCGGCTCACCGTGCCGCCACACCGCCATAATGTCTACTGTGTCATCATTTAAAATCCCATTACCCCGAGACCTCATGCGAGATGGGGTTGACCATTTTCGACCCTGACAACATTTTTCACAATAGCACTCCCCGCACTCGGTGTGGTGACGAGGGTCCACACGCCCAGCAAATTAGTTCCCCATCATCGGAGGTCTGAATGCACGCACAAACACATACACAACTCCTACCAAATTCCGTCGAACCCCTCTACTCTGTTGTTTTCGGGACCCCTCTTTCAAAGGACAGCCGGTAACAAAGTGAGTCAATGTGGTACGTGAATGTGAAACTAAAAATTCTCATACGTTTGCTCACGAGATTCTCTTCCTGTGCGGGCGGCCCTGCACGCATCCCAGTAGTGAAGGCAGCGCTCGCGACTAAAGGGACCGGCTCATCGGTGGCATTGGGACGTGGGAATGGTAGCTTCAATGAGAGTCGAACTCGGCACCTCCTAAAATGACTAGGTCTGCTGCCCCAACTGGGGCAGTTTTCTGTCCGCGACCTTTTGTAAAGTCATTCAGCGAAGGGTCCGTGGAGCGTGTAATTTGGTCTGCAACTGTGATGGCAGAAAGGAGAAGTAAACTCGTACTATCACCTGCCAATTGTCGGCCCAAATTAGTCTTCTGGCCTACTTAAGCATCATTATTAAGAAAGTGGAAGGCTACAGCAGAAAATTAGCGTCTGAGGACACTTACCCAGATCCCGCGGTTCGAGGGTTGACTTCAGGCCTCCACACGGGTCTTCGTTATTCTCGCTTTAACCGATTTCCTTCACTGACTGTCGCGGACTCGAAATCCGAGCGGAGTGATACACTCTGGGCGTATTGCAATGCCATGCGAAATTACGTTGAAAACAAGCATTACTGTAGCAATTAGACAGAATTTTCTGCATTGAAATCGGACCGACCTCGGCTCACGTCATTCCTCGCGTGTAGGACACTACTTAGTCGTTTAAACTGCCACCGTATAGTTTCACCAAAGTAAACACATCGGTTAAACGTCTTAACGCTTGTCGCTAGCAAAATTTCCCCTCAGGCCTGCACAATTTGTCATCATTTTGACCATCCTTGCCCCGGTCTAACAACCCCTTTTCGAGGGAATGAACTACTAAGGCGTTTACCGATATGGCGAGGTCTTCGCTACTCAACTGCCCCTTGATTTTCCCGCCATTCAAGTTAGCACTGTGCTCAACAGAGAGGAGCGTGGTAGCTGAGACAAAAACCCACCTCTCGTCTCATCCAACAGCTCGTCCGGCTGCCGGCTCCTCCACCTCACCGACCGTTGCGTTGAACCGCGATGCGTCCCACTGTCTCTGCCGCTGCAGTAGGGCGCCCAAAAATTCAACGGTCGAGCACCATAATTTGCATGCACAATTCTTCCAAAGAGTCTCAAAGTGGAGAAAAAACAGATACGGCGCCTCTTCTCCATCAGCCCTAACTTGTAACTCCACATACTACTGATATATAGTGAGCAACGATTTCATTGTCTTCTTTTCAAATTTAGCTGACCAAAAAACACTTAAAGTTGTTTAATCCTCGTCCATTTCTCCGTTAGTGAATAATTTCTGTGCTCCACTGCCCTGACCAACGGCCGCTTCAAGTCCACCTCCCTTGAAATTGGGTGAATATGACCCTGTTGGCAGTTAAGGAGGAGAGCCATTCACCATGTCCCCATTATAACCAGCCAGTTTGTGCGGAGGCACCCCCCTCGACTGAACTAGTCCACAGATTGCCCGAGTTGGTCCTCTACCGGGAAGTTTCAATTCCCTCAACCAGCACGCACCCCTCCTGTCAACTGACAAGGCAATTTCTACCCAGACGACACTCAGTCGTACGAGCAGGCCACGCCAATGAAGGGGAATGCGCCACCTCCGCGTACGAGACTACTTGGCGTGAAGAGGCGGGTGGTTATGAGGACTGTTGCCAGCAAGTGACCACTAAATGGAGCCTCCGTCGGGCGAAGCGGTGATGGGCTTGTTTACTTGGTCTAATCAAACCTATTTTTGCCATTAAAGTGTCATATCCTTCTTACCACATCCTCGCTGAGCCGGCTGCAAAATTTGTTTTTTTTATTGTTAGCTGGGAGAGCAAGAGGATGCTCATAGGGAGCCGCCACCGGTAACTTGTATTGCCACCAGTCCACCCTGAGACTATAGGCTTCGCGAGTGTTTACTGAAGTAGTAAAATGCAGCGAATCTATTCCCGGACCGCCTCTCTTAATACCTCTCAGTGGTATCAATGGACCTACAGCGACAATGAAGATTATAAGTAGGTTTTGCTTTATTGACTCGAAAAGGTACATCGACGAATAAGGAAAACGGGGATGCGTTCTGACTGGCACATCCGGATAAAAGGAGAAGAGACAGCAAGAAGCTGATTTGCTGATTGTAAGTGTTATTCCCTGAGATCAGTCATGGCCTGGCACGTTGACACTGGGGGGTCAGCACTTGCTGTGCCTGCAAACTTCTCGAAGAGAATGGCTCTGGATTCGGCCATTATCGAGTTCAACTCTTCAATTAGTGCCCGAAGTTTAGCGTTACGAGTTGGTAAGACGCTCAGTCTCTAGTAGCATCCGTTGGAAACGACGTTTGCGAAGCGCTCGCGACTTTCGAGATGCCGCATTATTGCGCTCCTTGCGGCGAATCTCGCGCTCCTCATACGTCCAATGGTCCTTGGATGCTGTGCGCTCCACAATCCCCGGCTCGGTATGGCGTTCACAATCGCCGGGTGATTTCGTGAATAGTTTGAAGTCAGACTGACAAGAAGAACGGCAGGGGTCTGAAGATGCCGAATGTATGGAAATACTCGATAACGAACCTGAGGCCTCCGATTCCGCCTCAGAAATGGCCAACTCCATGTGAGACAAGTCCTACGGGCAGAGTGCGAAATATAAAAATGAGACTTTTTTAACGGAGGCGATTAAAAATGCAAATTTTGAGGTACAGAGAACGCTCGAGTGCCTGTTTCATCCCACAATTATGGCCTTTTCGGTGAACGCTAAAGCCGAGTGGATCCCTCAGAGCTGTGCCGTCAGCCCACTGTCTTTGAGGTGGTGGGTACATGTCTCAGGCTCACGTCACAGCGATGACGTCAGCTTTGAGAAGACTGAGATTATGGAAGGAGGTCACTAACCGGTATCACCCACCCTTCCCCCGCGAAAGGGTGTGCAGTTATTGGATCAGAGTGTGGCAGCGAGCGAAGGTGATTGGGTACAGTTCCTTCCTATGTGAACTCACTCCAACCGTGATGGCTTAGAAGTATGGCACTCTTGTAGGCGCTAAATAATCATCTACGTCCTTCCCGACAATCCTGTGGCCTCGTTGAAGGGGTCTCGGTATTTCATTTTACCGGGCGCTACGGTTGATCAAGAAATCGTGCCCGATCGGGAAAACACGAGCAATGCGCCCTTCAGATGAGACAAATGGGAACACCTTCCGCTGCTCCAACCGATGCGGGACAGAAACGTCCCGCCGGAGAGGGGTGACACTTATTGCCAGGGCATGGGGTGGTGCGAAACACGACCTCAGTTTACCTGGCTGGTAGTGTCAACTGACGTGGGGTGAGGTTTGCCGGCTGCCAGTACAAAATCTCCCTGACTTCCCATAACATACATGGATACGCATAGTTTTCTTATACGCGGAGTCTGAACTCTGTTAGTGGGTTATAATTGGTTGAGTTTTATAAAAACTTGAAGTTTCAAACAGGGAGGGTATGAATGGCGAGATTTTAAAGGAAGAGAACGGAGTCTGTCATGAATGTATTGCCACGGCATACCAAGTAAATGGTTTTAAAAGTTGGAAGGAAAAATTTGAACATGTCTGTGTTACCTTGCATAGATTCAGCTTGAACATCCCCTTGTATTGCGAATATGTGTGTCGTGCACACCAAATCGCCCAGTTTTGCTGATATTTGCATCGAATTGTGCAACATCCGCTCTGACCAATGGGAAGTGAGGGTGAGTTGGTGCGCCACATGCGCACCAACGCCACACACGCGCAGCACGCACAACTCGTGACTCGACATTTAAGAGGGCACACCTACTGCCCAGATTAGAGAAATCCGAAGAAAGCCTCCTCCGTTGCACTGCTTCCGCCCTCCGCACATTTCCGTTCGGGATTCAATAAGCTGGAATCCGTTCGTGTGCGTACGAGAGAGCCGGATCCGCATACGAAAATTCGGCCCACCCTCAGAAAGGATGGACACCCTTTGCCAACAACACTTAAGCGTCCGCTGTCGATGGTCCACACGGTTTGTGCTCTCCCTCGTCCAGCATCAGCCAGCACCCCGACTTTGAGGCACGCCAGTCAGCGTCGAGTGGGTTGTAGGCTATACGCCAGGACAAAGAATATCCGACTACCGTAGTTGTGTAAGAGGAATAGGGCATCTCCGAAGACACCTCTGAGTAACCTCTGGAGATTGCGACTATTTCGTCAACGTGAGCTTCATCTTAAGCCTCGTATGGATGGATATATGGCGCAGACCACCGCGTGAGCTGTCTTTCTCCGCATATTCAGGGGTCATTCGTTGTCCAAGAAAGACATTCCGGTACCACTGAGGCCGTTCTGGCGCTTCCCAGCATTAGTTTTCTGTTTCTTGCCTTGCGCTTGACATCGGCGCACTGCCCCGACACACAGTTCATCGTAATTTTTACCGACTACTTCAAAGGGGCTGAGAGAATATATGAACCCTTTAGAATTGCTCCCCATTGCAAAGTATTTCGTTATACTTTTAATGACAAGACAAGTCGCTTCGGGCCTCAAATTCATTCGGATACGCTCTTTTGTCTGCCACTCTCCATTATTCGGTCTCAGGGGTACTACTCGTAAGCTTGGGGATTCTGAGGAGATCTACAGACGCATTCCACGAGATGATCCACTATCCTTTACTCACGGTAACTCGAGTCCCTCGGAGAGACTTCCTTGTAGTCTCGAAATGCTCAGAACTGTTATACCCCGGAGGAATCTTGCTACTTCAACGCCGCCTCGTCGTAGTTTTCGTCAAACAAGGATCTCGGGAGGCAGAGAATTTGTCACAGAAAATGAAAAGATCTCACACAACATGGCGCAATGCTGTTAAGTGACAGTGTCTGAAAACTGCAAGCGCACAAAGGCTCTCGAAATGCGCGCCAATACCCCGACTTCGCATGTGACAGAGCAAGACAAGCGCTCAGGGGCATTTGCTTTGCTGGCACAGTCGCGAGCCCCGCCATCTTGTGGAGTTGTGCGGCGCTGCAGCCCCACCACGGTCCATCGGACAAATTTAAAAGTCCCGGACTGTCTATCTATTGCAAGCCCGCCTTTCTACGACCAAATCGCTCCTCCCGCTCCCCGCCACGCTGAATGGCCCATTTGCGGCAACCGCAGTGGCTGCACCACCGTGGATGTCGAGTAAGCTCTGTTTCGGGATAATTTGGCTGCAAAGGCATTGAAGAGCCGGGAGTGAACTAGGTCCCACCACTGACATTCTTAGTGGAACCCTCGCTTCAGGTGCTACCTGCTCAAGGCCAGATACGTGGTGAAGCATCGTTACAGTCGCATCTCATTTGGCCTTGTCAGGTAACGCTCAAGGAAGACTTCGACGATATCACCCAAGAAGGGTAACAAATTTCTCGCTCGCTTGGTTGATCTAAACTGGCGACCTTCATTTACCCACGCTAAATCATATTCCCTGGGTTTGCATGGGCAAAGTAGAGCCTTATGAAGGATTCTCCGTGAGGAAGGGAGTGGAACCCCTCTACCACTTAAGTTAAGTTAATTACTTGTTTAATTACTTAGCTATGCTATGGAAAATGGCATTGAGTACGTGCCGTGCACAACCAAACAGGTAATAGGGTGGGGATGCTTTCCCCGAACAGTTATACTGCGGCCCCACACCAAATGGCTTCCGCATGTCCGTTCCGCCGTTGGAAATTGTAACCTGGCGCCAGTTTCTGTGCTCTGAGACGTGGGGACCTGCTGCTGGCCCGGGCGACGCACACGTGACGCCAGCGAGAAGAGCGCGTCTCAATGCATTCTCGCGACACCGTTGAGGAGCGCGCTAAAGTACCTTGTATATTTACCTGCGCACAACACTAACTTGCTTAGGTCACCGGGTGCCCATAATGTTCGATTGGGTGGAATTCAGTGGGTACTTGTAGACAAAATGATCCCGACATCATTTTCAAGTTGCGATACCAAGAATCGGACTATGACACGCGCACGATTCCTTATGAAATGGGAGAACTATTTTTGAGAAGTAGCATCTTCCTGGACCAGACGAAAAACCATGACAGGTCCAGAAGACTACTTAACCTCCTCACAGCTACTTGGTTTTCGGATACTGAAGTGCATACAATTGAAAAAGGGGATTTGGCGTTTGATCAAATTTGGATTCTCTATATGTTCCTCACGAGTTTGAATGACGCAGAAGAAGACATAACCGGAAGAAAGAGGGATAATCAGGGAGGAAAAAGTTATGCAGTTAAATAGTAGCCCGTTACGAGACTCTAACCGATAATCTGGGTACGTTTATAACGCTCGTACACTCTCTTACGAAAGGCGTTTTTAGCAGCAATGGGAGTGTTGGAGAAAGCCAGTTCAATGAAGAGTCCAATCCCGATGAGAGCGTGTTCTAAAAGCACCAGCGTAAACAGACTCCATTGAGTATAGCGGGTGAGAAGGCAGAGATTAGAGAAGAGTGCCAACCAGGCCTGCACAGAAAGCAACATAAGCCATATATTCTGTTGCCTGTGCAACCACTGCGCCATCGGGCGTCGGACTAGTTGGAGAAGCTTGAAGGCGTCGAAGAAGGACTCCACCCAAGCGCAAACAAAAGCCATAACCGCGAGATAAGGTGGATAGGCGACGGCAAAGAGGACAATGTAGCCGTGCTCGAGAACCATCTCGAGGAAGTCATCAAAGGGTTCGTACTCAACACCGAAAACAGCGGCACGTACTGCTAACGCTTCTGATGATTCCACCCCCTGCGGCGCATCGTCCGACTTCTTGTGGGCGCCGGTGGCAGAGGCTCGACGGCTCCGCCAAAAGGAACTGGCCCATGGCACGAAACACTCGAACAGGAGACGTCGAATGGAGTCCGTCGCGAAAGTAGTCAAAAGGAATGACTGCAACGCATCCCAGTCCACCAGAATCAGCCCCAAGTAAAAGGGTGAGGCATAGGCGTCAACAGCCTCAAAGAGGAATCGCTTTACAAGAAACGAACGATCCCAATTGAATTGAATCTAAAAATTGGAATAAACCAGGCGATTGCACTGACATTATAAACGTTTGCGCTGCTAAGTCGTGAAAATACCAACACTAGTTAAAGTAAGCTCTCCAATTCTAGTAGGCTAATTTAAAATCGTCGACTTCTAAAGCACTTCTTTCGATTGGATGAAAATGGATTACGTTAATGGTGCAAAGAACCTTAGCAAAATTCTGTTGATTAAAGCCAACCTTTACCATTCTAAAGGTCGTCTAACGGACTATGACACTTTATACCAACACTAAGTATATTTTGGCAAATTCAACCCCGCTAACCATGGAAACGAGAGAAGAAATTAGCGTTTGTGAGTCTACTACTACTTTTTCATCCATAGACTCATCAATCGTTTATTAACCGCCTGAAACCCAAAAATGTGTCTGATTCCCTTGACGCAACATCCTGCAGAACTAAGATTATTGCTACGTGTTTCTGTTGTTACGAAATAGATCCCCCTCACCATAAAGATGCGCAGTTTATCCCCACGATAGACGTGTTTAGCGTCTACACGAACAATCTCTGAATTCGCATGACGAAGATATGAATTCTACTGTAGGCTTTCCGGCCATAACGCATTAGTCACCGAACCGGTCGCCATTTAAAGTAGTAGATCCACTAGACTCTTCATTCAACGGATTTAATATACACCGAATGCAATTACACAGCCCTCAAAGGAACTATGCAACTTGTCTACTCTAACTCAGGCTTTAAACCTCGCGTGAATATGCGTATATCTAAGAACAGACATAAAACATGAGCACGCAGGCGGCCCATAAAGTAAAGGCATGATTTATTGTGCTTGAAGAATGAAGACCCATTTACTTCAAATTGAAAGAATTTCTAAGTGAAAGTTAAAGTGGAGATGAATACCTTGTGGTTTTCCATATTGGTGAGCTTTTCAGCAATTCGACGAAAGATTACCTGGTTGCAACAATAAACGACCAAAGGATGAAGAATGCCAGGAAGGAATTTAAATGCACCGTTCTTTGGGTTAAATATTCCTTCCGAACCGCATAGACAGCCAAGGGGACGTAAGTGCAGATTCGGTGAACGCTCAGGATTGATCACGCACTGGCAATAATAAAAAATAGAATGCATCTGAACCCACAGAATCGAAGATTCCCAATAAGTAAAGGATTTTCCTTACAGAATTTCGATGTGATTAAAAATATTGCGAAGCAATGCCGACACTTTAAAATGGTAGGATCTATGATATTTAAATTTTATCCTCGAGATGCATGCAACACGTTACTTCAGAGGGAGAGTTTGTTCCCACTTACTTACAAGTAATCGAATCATTTTTTTGCTTTTTAACCCGTTTTTATCCTTCGAGCACCATAAGCACAGTGATCCAATGGAATACAATATTGCAGAGACTTAACAAACTACAATCTATCAACAATATTCGTAAGTAATGGGCTAAAGAGATTCATAAAATAAAGATTCAAGTAGACGAGAATGAGACACTACGGTGATATTTTCAAAAAGTTACTCTGAATGTAAGAATCTATCACGCATGTAGTCAGGTAATTACAACACTTGACTCAAGAGAGCAAGCGCTCTAGACAAAATCTGCCAATATTGAAGCCGGCGATGGGAATCGGGAACTAAAAAAGATAGGTCCAACTATTTGGTCTATTAATGTCAACTTATTATTAGGCTCTAAGTTGTAAAATTTTGTCTTAATTTGTGAATCTTCGAGAATATGTGATCCAAGGATAAACCCACCTCCAAGTTCAAGAGCAGAAAGTTTGCGAAGAGAGCCATGAGAACACAAATAAATGTGGCAGAGGCGGAAATAAAATATACGACACGCCGGGCAGAAGCTGGGAAGTGCAATTCCACCTCACCTGTAACAGGGCTCTCTCGCGGTATGCCATGAAATGCCGGCCTCAGTTGTTCCATGTGAGAATCTACCCAGCCGGACACATCGGCTGCATCCGCAAACACTGGTGACATCCAATCTTCTGCCAATTGGGATTGTTGTCGACGCCAAATTTTATTACATGCTAGTGCCCAAACGACCACCCCGAGACCATAGAATATCCGAAAGACGGATATGGGAAGCTGCTGTGTGGATTGATTGGGATAAAGGTCGTCGGAAAATGAAACAAGCACCCAAGTTATGAGTCCAAAGATGGAGGGAACGACAAGTGTAAGACAATAGGTACGGAGCCAGGCAAAGTAGAAGCCGACGACATCTCCAAGATACCAACGAATCCATCTCACAGGTGGAAAAAAAATAGACTGCCTACGGAAATGGGACCAAACAGTAGCCCTCTCCGACATATTGTGGAGTGGTGTCATTTCCTTGATTATTTTTTCAGATTTCAAACAGAAAAGAGCCGAATGATATTCGCTCGACGAGATCGACAGAAAGGTCGACTGTTTAATAACTATATTCTTGAGATTTGCAGAAACAGTAGTGTATTTCTCACATGAATTCAGGGTATTCAAAATATCCCGCAGCTTTCGATTAAATTTAACCATCCTCACAGCAAGACCACTAAGCCAGACCTTCTGTCCGGGTGTTAAGGAAGCAACACTGGGATTCATCACTAAAAAAATTAACCGGATTGCGACAGGAGTATCAGAATAAACTCAGCAGAGGACATAGACTTCATCGTTTATCCTTAAAGCTGCCTTTTTTAATAAGGTAGTTCTGTCTAATTTAATATCTACAACTGGGATGATAAATAAAGGCCCACCACCGTTGTTATCGCCTCTCAGCGTCCCGGAAACTCTTTGATTCAACATAGAGATGCTATGCTGAAGAAGTTGATTGGAGACACGGATGAGAATATAGTGCTTTTTGTGAGCAGGTGTTTTACCACCTGATTTGTTTTCAACGCAACACGAAGACACGTTAATATTGAGCTCCTCGTTGATAAAACCAGAAATTGCTAGTAATTCAGCGACGCAAGCGGCGACAAAAGAATTGTGTTTTGACCGATGCTCGACATCACCTTGCGTACAAGGACAAACAGTCATATAAAAAACAACTTCATCCGTCACAGGAGTTCCAACTGAATAACTTCCCTTAAAAAAAAGTTATAAACACATAAATGATACAAACTGAATAAGCAATTATGTATTACAAAGCAGGTGTTGTTTATTAGACAAGAGAATTTACTATAAACTAAAAAACATCTCGTTAAATAAAGAGAAAGGATTTATTGGCGAAGCAGCCTTTTAATATCCTCTGACTCGGTGCACTCGTAAAGCTTTCTGCCGTCAGGAGCCTCAGTGTTCGCTGCCTTCTACAAAAAGGCAAGTAACTATGAAAACATAAGTCGTACATGTCGCAGCAGCAGAGCGACACAATCCTTATGGCCCTCCTATACGGCCGCAAGCAGTGGAGTGATCCCACATCTGTTTTTCACCTACCTGATTACTTGATAATGAACGCCCACTTACGTTTACTTCAGCACCTTTAGCAATCAAAATTTTTAGCATTTGCAGTTGCCCGAAGTCGGCCGCGATGTGGATGGTTCTACGTCCATTCTCAAGTTCTTTGTTGACATCTTTGCCTGTCAATAAACAAGGACCACAAACTTACGCCCTCCAATGCATGTATGAACCCACTAACATCGCCAGTCTCTATGCGCCAAACTAAGTCCGCATCAGTCATTTCGAAAAAGACCCTCCTCTCAATTGGCTACACCAGGCCCGTGATATTACGCACGCGCTCATTGAAACATTAAAGAGGTCCGTCTAAGTCTACACTTCAAAACGCAGTGTAAAAATTAAAAAATTCAAGACAATTCATATTTTTTGTTAACGCACGTCATTACGTGTATATGTTTTGGTTGCTTTTTCCTGTAATTGTAGGATTTTCAGAATTTATGGATACTCGCCGTTTTTGTGGCATGTTTCCCAAGGCTTTACCAAATCTTGCCGGACTTTCGGACCTTTTCTAAGAACAAGGTGTTGCACCAAAACCCCAGACTTGAGCAAACTGCCTCAGAATCTCGCTTCACGGCACACGGACCCCAATACCGCCTCAAACCACAAAATGGCATAAGGTTATAATAGGCTTAACGATCACGGAAACAAGACGCCCCAACCAACCCCCTTTTCCCAAACCATTCATTTGGTTAAGTTCACAGCTGGCCCCGAGAGGTCGGATAACCCAAACGCAAGCAGTCACACCCAAATCCACAATTTGATGACAGAAAACGTTAAGTTTACGCAAAGTCACGTAGCGTGGTACATTGTGATAAAACTTTATTACGCCCTTGGCACAATTTAAAAACGAGCTGCTCTGTCGTAGTTAAACCATATAAAATCGCATTTAACACGAGATCCTTGAAAAAGTTACTTGTTTCTCGCAACAGTAGTAATATCATCCCTAGTAATATTGGAAAGAAGTGTCATTAACCAGCACAAAATTGGGCATTCATACCACGCATGGTCGTGTGCACAGAAGTAGAACCGCTACGAAACCGCGTGCACGGAAACTATCGTCAGGATAATACGCAGTTGTCAAGCCATTTTCATTCTGCAGTGGTAATCATTGTTTTGGTCTTTATGCATTTTTCTCTAAAATTAGAGAACTGCGACCAATAGCACCGCCAAAGGGTACCGGTGCCATGATATAAGTCGAGACGTAAACCTAAAAAAAATCGAAACCCCTGCAATCGGATAAATCATTTCTCCGTCTCTACGTAGACATAATAACCTTTTAATTCTTCTACATTGTAACAAAAGATTGTGCTACTCCTTAGAAACGATTTGGAGCAAAAAAAATTGACTACGAGATTCCTCGAGATTGGTTAGTACGCAGAGTGGTTCGCTCATTTCGAAATCTTTAGAACGGTGTGATAACCGTTTTGAGACATAATCGGCCCCTCATTTTTATGCTTATACACTAGAACATTGAAATATCTCAAACCAATTTAACTTGGAAATGTACCATACTTGTTACTATCACACCTTCAAACCTGAGAGTCGATGCAAGTACCAAGAATTTTATCTTGCTCGGTAACACATAAAATGATGCATAAATAAAACAAGTATTGTAGCTACAGATAACAGAATCGTCTTTAGACACCTATTTCAAACTCGTAGGGGTGAAAAAAACATGAGTGGTAAATAAACAACATCAAAACCAAGATCACGACGAAGTGGAAATGAATAGAAGACAACACAATAAACAACCAAGTGGATAAAACCTGATAAAATGGCATTTCATACTAGTAGCCAGACACGGTCGATGAGGGCTGTTGGGTGATAACAACGCCCGTTGGCGAGGGCATGGGTTGCTCTGTTGGCCCGTACGAAGAGTAATTTAATTGAGCTTCCCGCATATTATCTGGATTATATGGGGGCGAGGCTTGATGCATAGGGTCTGCCAAATCCAAAAAATCTTCATCCTAAGAAAAGACCGCAGACCAAAAAATTAGTTTTTGTTGGTATAGCGGGTAACAAGGTAAAACCAAATCAACGAACGCGCAAATTGATTTCTTCAGGTGCTGGCTCATGAGAATGTGGTTTGAAAAGCCCGAAGCAAAAATTGCAACAGAAACAACAGCAACAGCAGAAGTAGCAGCCGGTAAGAGCACAGCAGATGAAGAATAGTGCCTATAGTACAAATTTACAACAATAAGAATCCATTAGAAGTTCGAAATGTGACGCAATTACTCAGAAACTGGAAACGAAGCGAAACCTTACGATTTCATAATCATCTGGCCCTCAAGATAGCTTCCATAATCCAGTCTACGAACTTCCTTGAACACTATAACAACTCACTCCTTCATAACTAGACATGGAAAACAGGAGTAACAATTAATTAGTTACATTTGCGTATCTAACGTCCATGAAGTTAACTAATGACCTCAACGGATGTGAAAGACTGTTCCTAGGCTATCAGATTACCTTGCACCACTTGTTCGAGAGCATGAAGTATGTATTGACATTGTCTTCCCCAACCTGTTCCGCTATTGACAGACCAAGACTTCCGTATTTGTCGTAGATGTTCCGCTTCACCGGGTCCATCAAAGCTTGGTAAGCTCTGCTCACATCTTTAAACTAAGCGAAACAAACCCAAAGTGCCTTCTTAAAAAAGACTCTGAACAAGTTTAAGAAGTAAGAGATCATAAAGGAAAATATAAGGAAGTAAAAAAATGTAACTATTTGGATAATTAAAATGAAGACTTTGTCATGTTACATCTTTTAATCTTGGAAAAAATTGAGAAAACGGAAAAACAGTTGAGGCAGAGAGATGAATGATAATAACGTCAAGGAGAATTAACAGATTGGATGAACTTATTAAGCGACCGCACCGTGACGATAAAATTTAAAAAGATGATCAGGTGAACAGGTACGGCAAAATAGTGAGTGATGTTAAGTGCTCAATGGCATCATTCAGGACAGCTGATTAATACATATCCTCGTGAGATTACCAGTAAAGTAATAGATAGCACATAAATAAAAAATTACGATATCAGCAGCAGCAGGATTGCCCGGATTTTTATCAGGATGGAAGCGAAGAGCAGCCTAAAAACGGTAAAGCAACTACAATTTATTTTCCATGCAAGAAAAAAAAACAAAAAACCGACCCGAGGTGAAAGACATCTCAGCATTAAGATTAAAAAAGCGGCACAAGGAACGTAGAAGAATTTCCTGCCGGCTTGAGGAGAACTAAGGACAAAGTCCGAACACATAATCGACTTTCTGCCCACAACTAGACCGGGTGTTTACACGAAGGTCCAGTGAAAATGCTAGCCAAATCATTAACCATAACAAAGGACAAGTTGTATATTGACGATAGAGGTAGCATACGTCAACGTTGTTAAACTCAATGCTCTGACCGACCTATCTCGAATAGTAAAAACCGGCAACGTAGAGAAAATCTCAGTGCTTCACCCAACCGAGACACACCAAAATGTATAAGAAACTACGTGAGAACTTAGTACATATAACCACAGATAAATAGATAATGATTAACATTTACCCTCCGATAGGCCCTCTTTATGTCGTCTTCATCAGCTCCCTTTGGAACACCGAGAATACGATACAACGTTGCACCAGATGCACTTAAAAAAGTAAGTGTAAGAAGCATATTACGTTAATTTTCTCCCACTTTGCAACAGAGAGCCGGTGTCACCCGACATCCCTAATGGCTCCAATCGCCGACTTGCTGATACGGGATGTCCTAACGCGCCAATCCAAAACTCGGCGTTTGGAATTTATACGAAAATAGTTCGTTCTGAGAGATGGACTGGAGTAGGTAGTATTTATTTTACAATACAATTTTGTGAGTACATATCTTTATCCAATAAGCCGAGGCATTCGGGGAGCCCGAAAAATGCGCATTACAAGATACAATATTCCGGACACCGAAAAAAACATCAGAATACGGGTCGAAGGAAGAATGAAATCTGAGTAGATAATAAGCAGGCAAAGATTCCTAAGCACTCGTGAAAACGGCGGTCGCGTACCTTTCGATGCTCACCAATAAGTCTTGGGTCGGAAGCGGTTACCGCAGACACCGCGGAAGCGCATCTTGCCACGTTGCCTGGGATTGTCATTTAATGCTGTTTGTGACGCATATGTGGATAATTGCAGATATGATAAGACCATTAGAGAGCAGCATCATAATTTTATCTGTCAGCCTAAAATATTTTGAACACATATTCCATGAAGCACAAATTTTATTTTGTCTGCAAATTCGTTGATTTATAACGCTACTATGTTTTTAGTATTTCCTTACTTCCAAATGCTTGATTGCCTTAGAATTTGTTTTATGCGGCTAAATGTAATGTACAGTGCATATAATAGCCCGTCGGGGCGGATAAGAAAGTAGCCTAGGGACATGTATCGTCGGGCTAGTGTTGGCCGCTTTATCAAAGATGTATCCGCTAGCGCAGATGTTTTGGGCTTGGATAAGACAATTAATGAAGAAATCTACAAGCAGAAGTATGTTTTCGAGGTTGCCTGGGAAGTTGTAAACAAAGGTATGTTCCAAAACTAGTATTCTCCCTCGCAAATTTGCTTTATAATTTAATTGATGACGTTTCAGTTGGTGGTATATACACTGTAATCAGGTCGAAGGCCGCGACGACAGTTGAGGAGCTTGGTGATCGATATGTTCTCATTGGCCCTCTCAACGAAGTTTGCATGCGAACAGAAGTCGATATCGTAGAACCGGCCTCAGAGCCCCTTAAACGTGCTCTTCAAAAGCTCCGTGAACATGATATTAATGTAAATTACTTTTGAATTAACGGGCTTAGATGGTTTTCGGCCGATGGTTGATTGAAGGTTATCCTTATGTCCTTTTATTTGACATTGGCTCCTCCGCATGGCGTATTGATTCATGGAAAAAAGAACTTTGGGACAATTGTAACATTGGAATCCCTGTTCACGATAGTGAATGCAATGACTCGCTAATTTTCGGAGCACTTGTTGCATGGTTTTTGAAGGAAGTAAGTCACGCCATTCTGTGTGTCAGAGTTTCTTATCTCCGAATTTTGTATTAAAAACCCCTAAATCTAAGTTCAGAGACGAGCTGGATTCTGAATCGGAGGGCCCCAAACTTCCCATTGTTGCGCACTTTCATGAATGGCTCGCTGGCTGTGGATTGATCTTCGCTCGCACTCGCCACCTAAACGTTGCCACGATCTTTACCACGCATGCTACACTCCTAGGGAGATACTTATGTGCAGCTTCAGTCGATTTGTACAATAACTTAGACAAATTTGACTTGGATAAGGTATGCTATATCATAGTTTATAAATCTACTTATGGAAAGCGATCAGGTGTCATATTTAAGTGTCTTATTTCTCATCTTGATATCTAAATAAAATTATTTGCGATCTCTACGATATTGCGCCCTCAGGACTAGTTAACCTTCTCGCATTCGAAAATTTTAAACGATTTTCGTATTTTAGGAAGCAGGCGATCGAAACATTTACCATCGATACTGCTTAGAAAGGGCAGCTGTTCACTGTGCTCATGCTTTCACAACGGTTAGCAAAATTACGGGACTAGAGAGCAAATATCTCCTTCAACGGGAACCTGATATCATTACGCCCAATGGTCTCAATGTTATCAAGTTTGCTGCGCTTCATGAATTTCAGAACAGACACGCAATAGCGAAGCAGAAATTGAACCAGTTCATTCAAGGCCATTTCTATGGGTTAGTTTTTCTTTCGTAAACTTTCTCATATGTGCTGCTTATATTTGGGTTCGTTCCTGTAATTTTTTTATCGTAATGGAAAAATTTGACTAGGCCTAATGTTTTATTTTGAAGATGGTAAATGTTAGGCCTATCGATATCAGATACCCTGTTCGGTAAATGTGTTCCCATAATATATTGGCGTTATCAATCTTATCAATTCTTCTTATTTAAATGACCACCCCCCCCCCTCTTTGACATATTTCTAGTATCTGAATACTCCTTTCAGCGTTCTAATTTGTGAGCTTAAAATAATTTCCCGTTTTCTTAATCCCCTTGCGTTATTGCCTATACTACCCCTCTGAAGGGCGCTTACTGCTTAACCCACTCGTGCAGCTTCCTTTATTTGATTGTTTAACCGGCATTCACTCTCTTGCGATAATCCTTTGAATATTCCATGTTAAAGGATCTTTTATTTTTGCTTTTAGACACTACGACTTCGACTTTGACAAGACACTATACTTTTTCATTGCTGGTAGATATGAATTTCAAAATAAGGGAGCTGACATATTTATCGAGTCTCTCGCTCGCTTGAATCATCGTCTCCAGGTGACTTGGCTCAAAATGCTTCCGTAAAGCCTTTTTTGTTTTGCATGCAAATCATGTGGCTTAAAAATTGAAGAACACTTTACCAATTTTATACGTAATTTTGACCATATCTTTAAGTGGAAGTGACCGATGGTTAGGGGCTTATCTCCATGAGCCGAATTCATATAATAAGGATTTGAGGGAGATTGCGCGAATACTTTTAATACGTGCCACTGTCGCTGCTGTACGCGCGGACTGTCCACGTACTTGCTCCCGCTCGTTGCACGTTCGCCATCTCCCGACTGCGGATTGGTGTAAACTTGGCTCGTGTTTTCATCATCGCAGTAGATCACGTTTGCAAGAAATGGATTTGGACAATATATCCGAAAATGGAATTTCCCGCTATTGGTTCGCGAACAAGATTAGGATAGTTGCTCTTCATTGAATGAAAATGTTGGTTGATATTTCCTCTTTTTTTAGAATCTATTATTTTGGGGATTTTTGTTACCGTTTACAGGATCAGGGAAGCGATGTCACTGTTGTTGCATTCCTCATCTTTCCTGCCGCAACCAACAGTTTCAATGTTGACTCATTCAGAGCTCAGGCGATTGTAAAACAACTGCGAGAAACCTGCAACGAGATTCAAAATGATATGGGCACCAGACTCTTCGAAGTTTGTCTTCGTGGTCGCATCCCCACTGGTACAGACGTTCTTCATCCGGTTAGCCCCGAAACTTAGATTATGCTGCTATGTAGACTTGTACATTGCCTATTTAGGGTACGTTTTAGTGATAATTATGACATGTGTTTATTTATTAAATCTGTTGTAAGATATACTATGTAGATTGGCAGTTGCAGTTTTATTTAAAACATGAACTATGGCTAAATGTGTAACTATTAACCATAAATTAGTGCTGGATTCAGAACGTGTCGTTCAATGAATGGTCAGTAAACGTGTATTTATGCCTCTATGATTTGGAGAACTTTGGGGCCTGATTCCTTTTTAAGGGGACAAATTTGAGAAATCAGCATGTGCGTATACATAAGCCCAATTTTATGTTACAATCAAGCAAAATAAAGCACCATTTAGAAAGGAATATTAGTCCTTTTGGCGTACAAGAATGACTCTTCTATCTGGAAAGGAAACATTTTGTTAATCTTTTCGCATTTGAAAGGACTTAAAGGATGAGACACTATATCTGAACGAATTGAAGTTGTAGTGTCAAGTGTGGCGTTGAAATGCCCTGATGACTATGCATTTGACTGAAACATCAAGCCGCTTTCTATCACCAAATGGAAAGCTTATTGGGCCCTCTGTTTATCGGCTAACTAGCCTTCTTTGTTTTGTGCTTATCACGCGTTATTCCGTGGTTGACAAGTGTAATGGTAATGAAATTTTATGTCGCAGCCAAATGACCTTATGCGCAAATATTCCTCCAGCTTATTTTTCTTTCTAGTGAAGTTGAGGAATTTCCGTCAGTTAAAATTTTAACCACCACGGTATTCCTTTTTTCTGTCTAGGAGGATATTGTTAGGCTGAAGCGCTGCATCTACGCTACACAGCGCAACAATCTGCCGCCCATTTGCACCCACAACATCGTCCAGGACAATATCGACCTGGTCCTCTGCAACCTCCGTCGTTGCCGTCTCTTCAACAACCGATACGACCGTGTCAAAGTGAGTCGCACGGTGGTGCACTCTCCTCTCCCACGCCCAAAGCCTCCACCCACCGTTTCTTCCTCCCCTTAGAGACGATACTGTCGCGTCTAACAACGAATCAACCCTCCCACGTGCTGAATTGTCTAAAAACCTTGCCTTGCTTGGCTCAATGAAGTTTGCTATTTCATTTGACAACTTGCACCGACATTTTATGAGGGAGATTTTCACACGCCATGTTTCCTTAAATTGGGAATAGGAATATGTGCGCTTGTATAAGTTTATCTTTTAAGACCGGGTAACTGAACCATTTGCATTAACCAATATTTTCTTGACTTTTCCCATTTCGACACTGATATATTCAGTAATCATTAACGTACTTGGGAGGAAGAGCAATTTCGCCTACCTGATGACTGAACATTTAACGTAAAGTAAAGATTTTCATGTGACTTTTTTTCCTATTTTGAGTTAACGTTTTATGTGGCCCATTTTGCAGTCAGGCCTACCCCAGACTCATTCGCATTCTGTGATTTATTGAAGACAAAATCTCGCCCCTTTTCCTAATATCTTATTTTCTTCACTTTCCCTCTCTTTATCCCTTTTTAACATCCTGGAGTAGTGTGGGGTTATTTTAGGCATGTTATATAGTTTAACCTTGCCTGGATCGTGTATCAGTTCGTAGAAATCTCGCGTCCCTCGCATGGGGGTAGGATTGCAATTTTTTAAACATTCTTCTCTTCCGTACTGCCTGACCAACTCTGTAACGTTTTTTTACTAAAATGGTCGTCCTTCCTTGCTGTAGGTAATCTTCCATCCTGAATTCCTCAGTTCTACGAATCCTCTTCTGCCGATGGACTACGAGGAATTCGTTAGAGGTTGCCACTTGGGCGTTTTCCCCTCATATTACGAGCCCTGGGGCTACACGCCCGGTATAACTTTTTACAGTTTTTTTCGCTAGTTATTTGCAATCATGGAAAAGAACTAGTTTATTTATTTTGAATGTGAAACATAAATTTATAACTTGTAATCGCAATTGTGACATCCTTTTTTATTCTTTTCCAAAGCGGAGTGTACAGTCATGGGTATCCCATCGGTCACAACCAATCTCTCCGGTTTCGGCTGCTTTATGGAAGAGCACATTGAGGATCCAGCCTCCTATGGCATCTACGTGGTAGACCGACGATTTCAGAGTGTTGAAGCATCCGTAGAACAATTAACAAGAGTGAGCTTCCGTTTCACTCTCTGCTAGAGTGGGTTTGCTGTAGACTCTGAAGCGCTTTACTTGAGGCCGGAGAAGAATTCCTTATCGCCCTTTAACCGTCACCACGTTCGCCTTCAAATAGCGCCCAGTTTTGTGTATAGGCCTGGATAGGATCTGAACTCTTTGCCACAACAATTATGGAGCAGTTATTTTAAAATTTTGCTGCCAGCCGTTTTCCCACACTTTAAATGTTAAAAGGTGTAAGAGTATGATGCGTTGAAAAAGGCTTGATTTTGAATGTAAATTAAAGTCCAGAAAATTTTGTCACAACTATTGTAACCGTTTTAGTTTGTTGCTGGTTAATGCTCCGACAGGCATCAACACCTCCCTGTTAACTGTTTTCGCAGTGCCTACACGAATTCTGCCAGTATTCGCGGAGACAGCGTGTTATTTTGCGGAACCGTACTGAGCGCCTCAGTGAACTACTAGATTGGAAAAATCTCGGTGTAGTAAGTCTCTTACTACCCTCCTATCTTCATTTACATAACCTTGCTTTATTGTTCTTCCTTCCCAACATTGACAGCACTTCTGGTCCACCTCACTAGGCCCTCTTTTTATCGGCTGCGGGTTAAAATGGCATCTGAGCTCTCTCGGCTCACAAAAGTGACACTTCTGCAATCCGACGACGCTTGTAACAACTCCTCTGCCCTTGCGTAAGACGCGTTGCGATGGTTCAGTATTGGATCACAGCTGGTTAGCACGAGCTCTTGCTGGGCTCCACGTGGCAGCACGCTTTGGGCACCTACTCTACCCATAGTTGGTCGTCTGGCAGAGCCACTGCTTATCCCACTCAACGCCCTGTGATTTCCGTCTGACCGAGTTGATTTTCAGGTCGTGGATCTCTTAACGCATGACCTTCTCGCGAACGTCCAACTGGGAGGTCCGCCCTTAGCCCTGCGCCAACAAACTTGAGATTAGGCATCCGAGGACATCCGTGACGGTAGTGGTTACTCAACACGCAGAACGGAGGTGCGGGCGTGGTGTCGCGGCGGGTCTTGGTCCTGTTTATGCAGGCACCTCAAAATCGGGTGTGGCCGCACTCTTTGACCGCTGCGGTGACAGCGCTTGTTATGCCAATAGTCTCTCTCCCTCCGCTCTACGTCTCGAAGTCTCCTCCTACGTTTATCTGTTAACCGAACTACCTCGTCGTCCGACTATGAACTTGTCTATTTCACACTAATTAATGCGTCCGGCCCCTGTTTGGCATGGCTAACGTTTTAAGGACGTGTTTCTAATCGTTTAGTTGCACCTTAAGCCTATGGGTGAGAGGAAGAACGTAAATAATTAGGTTTACTAAGGTAAATACATCAGACCATATCCGGATTAAAGTGAGCAGACGAGAAATTGCTAGCGTCAAAACATTGTTTTTTGTACCGTTTTCGTCTAATCTTCGCAGCGCGGTTATTCAAATCATATCTGAATAAGTGGTTTTACCTCATGTTTTGGCATCAATTGGAGTTGTTCTGCCCTGGGAAAAATGAACAGACTATTCCATTCCGATATCCCTTGTAGGTCGGCGGCCCCAAATTGGCTGTTTGAAGGCAAACCCACTGACGAAGCGGTGTTGTGAGATTGAGTAACGTTATTTTGTGTCTTGACGATCACAGTACATAGCATGCGAAAATGTTGTTAAAGCCCTTTCTTTAAGCGGTTTTTCACGAACCTACAGATTATTAAGTCTGTTTTTTTGTATCCTCGGTTCAGCCGTTCAAATGGCACTTGAAAATTGGTGCATCCCTTCAAATCGTTACCGCATATACCCTAGCTGTTCGCCTAGTTCACTAAAAAACTGGCCGTTCTGCCCCGTGCTCGCTTTGTACGCCTTGATTCACTCTTCCATAGTACTACAGCAGAGCGCGTCTGGTGGCGCTCTACCGTCAACGTCCAGATCTCTTCACACGCGGCGTGGAACGAGTGGACGGGGACGAGGAGGACACAGGTTCGGTGAAGAGCTTCCGACTCTGTCGCCCTTTTTCAGCGCCGCCCTCGCCTAGCGCCTCGCGCGGGTCCAGTCCCAATCGTGCCTCGGGACGCAGCACACCCACCTCGAATTTGGAGGAAGATGAAGTTGACGAAAATACCGAGCGCCTTGAACTCGGCCTTCAGATGGTCTCCATTAACGCCAATAACGAAGACACTGGAGCCTGAGTACATCGCGCCTTGCCTGATCTCTCCCTTTGCTCTGTTTCCACCCTTCCATTCACCCAGCTTCTCGTCCCCCTGTCCCCTCACCAATGATTTAATATTTCTTATACTTTCAAAACCATGACTTCTTAGATTGTTGGATGACTTTGTTTCTCTGTCTCTTCCTTGTTTACCCGTGGGGGGAGGGGGGTGTGCGTAACGGTACTACACAGGTAGATGCCCTCACCGCACCACTCATGCACTCCTCCCTCCAACTTCCTTTCCTTTGCATTGATGATGATTTCCCACCATTGACTCACTGGTGACGGTCAACCCGCGGCCAAGACTGGATAAAGTTGATTCTCGCTCGCCGCCCTCTTTTCAACTGTCATAATGGACGAGAACCGAGGTTCTGCAATCTTTTCCCAGGGAAAGGTTATTAATGGCTTCTGCATAAGTTGGAATGCGGAGATTTCAGTTCTGTATCCGAAAAGCACGAGGTTACCCACGCTGGAGATGTTGTTTAAGGCTCAGCTTGGGCTCGGCCGAGTGCTTTCCTCGGTACGGCCGACTTGCACTGCGGAGTAGCCGTTGCAGTCTTCACATCAAAGACTACATTCATCCGAAAGCTGTCATGCTCAGTGGTAGATAACTCAAGCCGAAATGCCAAATGGAATAATTAAAATGTCAGACGAACATCACTGCTCCCCCATTTCTCCGCCAATGATAGATCTTTTGTGGGGAAAAGGAGGAGCCCCTCGTGCTCAGCCATGCGCTTCCACCGGTGTGCGCAACCGCGATGACAACGGGGTGTGTTGGCAACTAAATCTCCTCCATGAAGTCATGTGATTTAATTACCCAAGTGGGCGAGTCAAGGAGTCGGAATCACCTCCCTCTGTTGAATTTCTCGTTGTCTTCATTTGAGCAAACAACAACTTTTTTTAATTCTTTGTTCCTGCATCCCCGCGAACATGTGCCTCTGTGTACGCTTCATTCCCGTTGCCCTGCTGCAGCACTTTTACCCATGGACGAGAAGAGGTGGTCCCACGAACGTGTGATCGCTCCAAAACTACCGTGTTGTGCGAAATCCGAGGCATATGTTGGGTCTGGAACCCGCTTTCCCTGCATGTTTCACAGTGCTGTCATGACCACAATGCCAACAGGTATGGCTTGGCTTTCTGCCACCTCCGCGTCACTGCGCTGCGGCCCACCGACCTCTGGAATGCGCTGCCAACACTGGGAACAAAAATCTCCTGCTTACCAACTCGCGGCCAGACCATAATTAAATAGCAACCCGTTCATTCACTGATGGTATGCAGAAGACTTCACTCGCCCTCGAATGGAAACATTTGTGAAACCTCTTTCCTCATATCCGCTTCTGGCCCATCTACAGCTTTATCAGTACGAAGGAAAAAGCGTGCGCAAAGGAGGCGCCAAAGTAAACTCAACAAGTGGATCAAATGCGCATACTAGAACGATCCTCAGGCGTCTTTGGCAATCTTCCTCGCCTTCATTCTATAGCTTCCATTGTCACTATTTTTTCTTATTCAACTGACTGCCGCGATGCTTCCGGTCGTTCCAAGTTCAGCCAAAATTTTGTGTTGTCCTTGATTTTACATTACTTTCTCCCCAACGCGATCAGTGAAGACAAAACATGATCTGATGGCCTTGACACTAACACGTGTCATGTGTCGCATTAGGTCCGTGTCAAAGCCACTACTATACATCTATACTTCGGCAGTGAGGCCTTCTCTTGAAGCTTTGTTAACACGTTTTCTCAGAATATTTTAAGTATACGAAATGCACCCGACGCAGAGATACACACTGGCGACGTACGCATGTGCCGATTTCCGGCCGATACGCGCTTTCTGCCACGCCAGCCAAAATGCCGCTTCATATGACGTAAACAACGTGAAGTTGACGATTTATTAGGTGGAAAAATCTGCCAGAGGTGCACTCTTTATCCCTGATGCCGATTCTTCCAACGGCAGCAAACCGGTTGTAAAAAAGTGCGGTGCGAAAATTTAAGATGCCAGAAGTATTCGCTGTAGTTTTAGTGTTCGACACTCTTATCGTGTATTGCTGACATCAAATCTATCAACCTTTAGTATTTTGTTACCAGTTTTAATTTGCGAACTCCTTTAGAAAAGGAAATAAACATATATTTTAGGAGTAATTTATGTTACTACCCATACGCAGGTAGACTGGCTGACTGTCTGATAATGTTTAGACCTCGACGCAAAGTTAGTTCAAGTTATCTGCTTAAGAACAAACTTCAAATGATTGGATGAGGGAGCAAAATGTGTGACTGTTTTCAGTGGATTATTTAAGCCAAAGTGTTCCCAATACCCACCGTAGGGGAACTGGCAAAATGAACTGGTACCGCATTAGTTCCCGTACTCCACTCGTGCAAAAAACCATGCCTTTTCCTTGTGGTGCTTCCGACCACAGACACATAGTCCCTCACATTAGTGAGGGTGGATTCATCATCATTTAAATAAGTTATGAAACCGTACGCACCTTCCACCAGTGCATCTCTTGGAAATAAAGGGCTGCTGCTGTGCTCGCACCCGGGCATAGCTAGGGAGTTTTTCCAAGTCGTTTCCAGTATTGGTCAACTCTTCAAATTCCGACACTGTAGAATCCTTAAAAGCTGTAACAAGGTCTATTAGTGCACAGTAGGTTTGTGAGGCCGTCCCATTAAGTGGAGTCAGTATCGTCCATGACTGAAGAGCCTGCGCGATAGGGTACACTAAGACGTAAGAGTTACTTATAAAGAATTTAAGTAGGATCGCCGCCACTACTTTTGACCTCAATGACACAATTCGTATGTTAGTGGTTAACATGCTGGGTCAGAAAGACCAAATATTTCCATTGTTTCCAAGTAGATATGCAAACGTTTTAGTGGTTTAATTCAATGGACCAAAGAGTACTCTAGTCTTCAACCGTGCGGCCACCCGCATCAGGAGTGGGTCGTGAAGGGAGCAGACATGACCTACGTCAGTTAGGGCCACTTAGACAAGGTCATTTGTGATTTGTCAACACCACAGATTACTGGAGACACGTGAAGGGTCAGTAAAATAGATATGACGACTTCCACTGCACACGACCGACGCTGCGATCCGCCCTAATCTCTGCTGAAAGGACCAACCGAACTAGATTTGTCGCACATTTCTTTAATGACAGCACTGTTCAGTCCTTCTCAATACATTATGAAAAGTATCTATACTTAAATTCAAAACCCTGGCCTAAAAGATGCTTTGCTGATCCAGATTCTGCTGCACGCAACAAAAAATGCCCAACTTTAGGTTTCAATACGAACGCTGAACCGGTATCATGCGATCAAATACGTTCACACTAATCTCAATAGGGTGATGAGCGGAAAAATCTCTTTCCGTTGGCGAAAATGAAGGCTCGAGTACATCAAAATGCTTTCCACTGTAGGCGTATCCATTAAGGCTTCCCAGTGTCCGCAGATAGTTATTTATCTCGTCAGCCGTCCCGAAAACAACTAAGATTCCTTCGTGTTGATGACACTAATCTTAATTTACGACGACAAATCAGGTGAGTTCCATCAAAATGAGGTAGAAAAGTAGTTTTAGTAGTTGCCTCGTATTAATATACATATAGCAATGAACGTGTGACAACAAATGAGGAAAGTTTCATACAAAGGGACGCTAGAAAACAATGGAGTCCCTTCAACAATTCCAAAGGAGCTTAACAAAGCCTATTGTAAGCACTTAAACTTGAAAGTCTGTTGCAACACTATTTCTTTACTTTTAAATTAAATAAACCATTCATTCTTCACCATTTCGTGTGGTACTTGGCGGCACGGCCGGCATCCCGCAGCTGTAGCTCTCAAGTACTTTTTCATCGGAGTAGTGTAGATTTTGTGTTAAGATATTAGTATTTAGGAGGTGAAAGATAGCATCGATATCGGCACTTGCTCGGTAGCGTAAAGTGTACATAATGTATACACATACTGCTTCACTTAGCTCAGTAACCCGAGGAGGGGGGTTTTGTGGGTACGGAATGGTTGAACAGAAACGCATCGAAAAGGCCTAGACTTCCAAGCGAAGGTTTAGGTAAAAGGCCCGTGTGGGTATAGACAAATAAATATGTAGCTCTCGTTTCTTTCCAGTTCGCCTCCTTGGCATTTTTTGTAGGCAAGCCAGCAGAGTATGACAGTGTTCATTTAACAAATGTCCATTGCCTGAATAAGTGCAGGGTTAATGGAATGTGTCGTAATGGGATGTCATAGGTACTAATATTCGTTATGCATATGACATGAATGTCAACACTTTCCATAGCAGCATTTGCTCAAAAGCCGCACAGGGTTAGGCCTTAGAATCCTTCATTACGATTCCACCCAGTTTTGAGGTGGTACCAAAAATTTTCCTTCACGAAGTGAAGTGCTTTCAATGAACCCTGGTCATATCCTTAATTTAGTTGGCGTAAAATGGGCGGAAATAAGTTGTAACGGGAGGCGTAATCTCAATCCTACCGCGGTGTTTGCTGATTACACAGTTATGCAAAACAGCATACACATCTTCCACGTTATTTATTGGCAAAATCTGGCCATTAAGGCTTTACTCGGGCCCGTAAGCCTTTTCCCTTCCTCGAATTTGTTGATTGGGCCACCAAAGTCCGATTTGCTACCAAACACTTTTATCGTACACGGTACCTCCGGCAACCTGATTTGTACAATCCATTATTCACACCTTGTTTCTTCATCTAAAATCTTACTTATTAAATCCAAAGACTGTGTAAACGTGGGTGTATGTTATAATTGCATTTGGCATGCAATGAACATGGTTCTCCCGCAATAACCAATTTGAATGGCATTAGTTCACCAAACCTAAAGCGACAATTTTAAATTAAAAGTAGTTATCATACATCTAGCGGCTATGAATAACATACACATGTCTTTTTCCTTTCATTAAATTTAATTCAACCTTGGCACTTACACACCGCCTGAGTTTCTCGGTTAGCCCACCTCGAGTAGCCCAAGTAGCCAAGGTAGGTCGCGCCTACTAAAGCTGAGAGGTATGAAATTTTTGTCAACACTTTCAATAATCATTAGTCAACTACCAATTCCCTTTCCAAATACATACTAGATCTTGAAGATAATTGCTTGCGGTGATCATTTATTTAAAAATGCCTCCTTCATGCTTCATGTGGCATAGATGCTCCCTTTGCGTTGACAATATGCAGTACATTTCGCGAACCTAACAACAATTCATTGTCCTTTATAAACCTGAGATAGGTGTTCCTACCTTAAGCCTTGAAATTTTGCTCTCTTCTTGCTATTAACGTGCCTGTTTTCACTTCAGTTCAAAATGCTTTATGTAAAAAGTGCTGTCCCGGACAACTGGGTCGGGCCTGATTTCTTGAAACGGTTACAAAAGAACGGTTTGCTGTTGTGCTTATCTAGTTGCTAGTTCATTTACAGGTGTTTGACCTACCGACTGTTATGCTTTATTCTGGACTAGTTTATCAGCAGTTATGCAGGCAAGCAGTGGTACCAACTTCATAAATATTTACTTAGTATTTGTCTTTTTGTCACTTCCTTTACATTTCTCCTGTGGGAATGGGTAACACTTTTACACTTACTTATAGTTACCCTTATAACCACCCTCTTTTGCTTCACTCTATGGTTCTTTACCGCTTTATCACCGGACGAACGGAACTTAAAAGCACGTAGGTAAAGTTTACATTGTTTTCTCCAGTTTGTTTCCGTAGGTTAATTCTGTGATCAGGGTTTTTTATCTTTTAGTTTCTACTCATCTCCGCACTGCATTAATAATCCTCGTGTTTAGTTCAGCTCTAGCTCCCGTTTTACATTCGCTCCTGGATAACGTGTCAACTGACACTATTTACGCAATGACATTTATTTTTCTTTCTTTGAATTTCGCATCCCTCCCTTATGCGAATGGCATGAGGTCTTCTCGAATTGATGGCACTATCGATTCTAATATTGTTTCTGTTGCGACGGGCTTCCTTGCTTCCCTCTGTATGGCTAGTCGTTTGCCTGGACCGAAGGAGACACTTCTCCTGATTGTTAACGCTACCCTTGTTTTTGCTGTATGGCCCACCATCAGGCATCAGCTGCAGGTTATTTGTGTACTCTTACCAACAATTACCAATTTTATATCCATTAACTATGGCCTCTATCTTAATAAAACACTGCATATATGTGTGCGTTGCCTAATTTCATTTTCATACTTGTTGCAATTGCTCCATTTCAGGTCTGCGGTGGTAATGGTGTACGCCTTTGTTTTACTCTAGTGATGGGAGCGACTGCTACACTGAGCCTTTTACCATTTTTCTTCGATAATGAGATAGAGAATACTTACAAGAATCTCTTGGCTGCGGCAATCATTTTGCCAACATTCTCCATTAACTTCGCCATCCCTTTCATCTTCTACAAGATGCAGTCCATCAAGTCGTTAGTTTGTATTTCCGTGTTGATTTTAGTTTTATTTGTTTTTATCACTCAATTGGATCATTATTTATGGCTAGTATATGCCAAAATTACCTACATTCGTATAGCAAGCATAGTTTGCACCTGGCACATTGTCGTGATTAAGAAGGGTTTTGTTCTTAGAAGGCGAGATTGTATTCTTATTTGAATATTTTTAAATTCCTTTTTTACTTGCAGAAATATTAATGGCCCTTGGGATGAAGCCATTATTGAGCACTAATACAATTCTTTTTGTTTATTTTGCAGTCAGTTGTAATTGAATTGAAATGAATTTCGTTTAACACCAATTGGTGTTCTACTTATAAACTATCGGTGACGTTTATATGCACACATTTGATAATATCTTGTTTCTCACATAAGAGAAATTGGGCGATTAATGAATTTTTATAGGCGTTAGGGTTTCTTACTCATAAGCACTGAATTATAATTTTGCCTTGAATAAGTTGATATTTTTTGTGCATACCTGTTACATAAGTATATGCTACTTCTGAAACTTCCTCTTCGTCAATGGAATGTGACGAAACACCATATGAGTTCACCTCGTAGGGAAAGCGCCGCCTTACAGGAGCCCTTGAAGGAGGCCATCCACCTCCTCTCTAAAGTAAAGTGTGTTAAAAAGTATTGCTTTGTAGGCAACTTTTCAGGAACTCTGTTTTATGTATACCATTCATTGGCTTTAAGGTACGTGGCTTGGGGGGCGACACCGTATAATGATAAATAGATAATTATAATGAGCCTGGTTAACCACTGAATTGAGGTCTATTCTTGCGGATGTTGCCTTTGGTAGGCTTTAATGCATTCCTTGGGTTGCCCTATTGGGCGCTTGTTTCCTCAACCAGCAGAGAAATCGTGTCTACGAAATTACTTGGAGAGTGTGCGACAAGCCAATCGCTTGCTAGTGGCAGCAAAGTCACAAAATTGATGTTCAATTAGAGAAAAAAGGCCGTATGCCTGGGGTTGTCCGACATTTGGGCGCCCATTGCGGAGAGCATTGGAGCATTTAAGTCATTCCTTACCTCAGAGCATATCAGCTTACCGGCGGCTAAAGTGTCAAATGGTTCGCTTTAAATATAATGACAAGGGAAAGCAAATTTTGAGTAAGTTAAAATTAGTTGAGCTTTGGTTAAGTCCACCCTTTTACCTTCTCAACGCCTTTGCTCTTTTGATTTCTCGACTTCCGGAGCGTTCAGGTCTCGCAGAAGCCCTGATGGATCGACTCCAAACTTCGTTCTGTTCATCCAACTTATTATCAACAAAGAGATGATTCAGAGAGGTATCCTCGTCACAGTAGAGATTTCTCTTCCCTGACTTGTTACTGATGATAAAGTCCGGAGAAGGACTATATAGGGGTATGGATGCAAGTTGATGTCTAAATTTGAGAATCTCTTGCTTTTCTAGTGGCGTGATGACTCTTGAATTAGGTGGACAGATCTGGACAAAGGTCAGCAGGTCCGACAAACGGGCTCGAAAGTTCCATAACCATCCCATGTAGTACAAGTTGCCTTATCGTGTTGACATAGGGTAGCCTCATTTCAACTTAAAATTCGCGCATGTGGTTCTTACTTTCGAACGCATTTAGTGGACAAAAATCCCTCGACTTATGCACTAACTAAAAAAGCCCGAGTTTTGTTGAACTTATTTGGTCAGTGCAAAACGCTACTAGAGATCTAGGATAGCCGATTTCATGTACTTCCTAGCCTTTTGCCGTTAACCTTTGAGGTCACAATTCTCATCGAACTTCCACGATGAGGTGGATTCCACTGGAGTCAAATCCCGATGTTATGAATAACGTAGAGTTGTGTTTAATTTCACCCATTAGTTTATACGGGAGTTAGGTGTAAAGGAACCCATGCGGTTTGTGGATGTATTTGGTACGGACCCCGACATGCAAGCGCTTGTACCCGGTCAGATTTTTATCACTACTCTTACTCTATCCCCTCACCGAAAACGCAAAAGCTCATGCAATTCGGAACTGTTTCATGGACGAAAAATGCTTCTTTATGAAGCAGACTATATCCAATGCGTGTGGAACAGTCGCAATAATACATGCGCTTGCAAATAACACGGATGTCCTAGATCTAGATTGTAAGTTTACCCCTTCTAAGGAAATCACCAGCATATATACTCAAGTTAAATCTTCGAGTGACATCCTCCTTAGTGTTTGTCTAGTGAATTACTGGAGCACGTAAACATCAACGCTCTGACGACCAACATAATACATCAATCATTGATGATAGCTTCTCCCCTCAGACATAATGCTCACTTTATGCCCATGGTGTCCACTTTACGAAATCTTAAAATCTTTCAGCTCTTCCATGGCTTCGAAAATTTTTAAGGAAAGCACATAACAGCACCCCTATTGAGCGTGCAGAAATCTTAGAAAACGAGGAGGTTTGTTCATTATCTTTATCACTTTCCGAAGGAATTAAGTGAGGTTCATGAAAATTGCGCTCAACAAGGTCAGACAGAGGTGAGTTGTTTCTTTTTTTGACGTTTTAGGCTCCTGATCCGAATTCTCAGATCAATCTACATTTCGTCGCCTTCGTAAATGCAAATGGTCATCTCATTGAGCTTGGTGCGTCGTATATTGTTATAAATTTCTTCACTTATTACTTATTTAGTTATGAAGTGCGACTGAAAAATTTATTCGTTCGAAATTTTTATCTTTTTGCAACTTTAGATGGGCGTCAAGATGGTCCTATATTACACGGAAAAACGTCCCTGACACATTCCTAGCTGATGCATGTAATGTTGTGGACCGGTTTATGCAACGCGACCCAGACAATGTTAATTTCAGCCTCATAGCCTTGACTAATGCTGACTGTTAATCGTTTACTTTTAACTTATAACTGAATTACACCTTTCAATTTGTTAATTTATTCGAAATTTCCTACATCTGCGAGTAGTAAAACATACGCACTCATATTCTGACATGCCTATCGGCATTTCTCATCTATCCATACTTATGCCAATTACTTTAATTCCTTTCTCCTTTAACCATTTCTATTTGTCAATTAGGACATTATGCAACATAATCATGTAAGTTTCTAATCTCGATTGGATTCTTAAACGCTGTAGAAGCCACCATCCGGTTGTCTAGAGTATCCACCGTTCGTCTCCTGTAGGTGGACTCCAGCTAAGACAGAAATGATTGTCTTAGAATAGAACACACAGGCATCTTCTACTAAATTAATACTTTTACTTATACATAACACTTTTTATTTGCATTAACCTGGTTATTTGGGAAACTCGAGACTTACTTATTGAGTTATCATTCTTCAGGGGATGATTTTTATGTGGGCATTGCCAGTGAACAAATGACTTGTACGGAGGCAGTCTTGGGATTCGGGCATCAAGAATACGATTCAAAAGTATCCGGCTGGAATGTGGGTGATGATACTTAGTATATATACTGACAGCGATGACGCCTTAAAACAGCGGTCTATGGAAGGCCCCTTGGACGGCCTTTTACAACTCACCCGTGTCTCTTTATGCAAGTTTCTGGTTGTGTTGCAGCTTGAAAGTTGTCCTTATTCCAATCTCTGTGATGGTTGTAGGTTGACCTGAGTTTTCGTCCAAGAAGATCGGTAGGGGCCTCACAATCAAAAAAAGCGTTCTGTAAATGGTTATTTGTCTAATTGTATGGCCTTGCCTTGTGTCTGGTCGATTCCAATGTGTGAGTATATGCCAAACGATCAGAAGGTGACTCCTCGAAAGTAAAGTCTTTGGAGTTAAGGGGCGGTCTGCAAAAGTCGCAATACTGCCTCTGCATGAGGTCCTGTCCCCACTGATCCCTTCAATAATGCAACCGCGTGCTATCGATTTGTGTAGCTGTGCTGATCCGCAATATGAAAAGTTGTGTACCCGAACGACCTCCTGTGGATATCCTCCTGGTGTTTTGTGGATGCCTAACTCATCTTTGTTAGTTGGAACGGATTGAATGTGGATACGGTGCCTTCTCCCGCTAGAGACGTGTATATTATGGCTTTGAAACTCATCTTATTTTCGGCTGGTACGAGCCAGTACGAGGTTTACTGTTGGCCCAGACATTTGCGTAGTCTTGTTACGTTAATAGGTCGTGTCGCGCAAACTGTTCTCGTGTCGATTGCCGTGATGATGACGATAAGTAGTATCAATGGGGAGGAAAGTGTTCTCCCTCGCCGAAAGACCCAATCAAGTAGGTTGTTTCGTCCTAGCGTTAACTATCTTTCTGAGAATTGTAGGAATTTGGCCCTCGTGCAAAAAACTGGAGGCGTGTTAGGTGGTAAGCGTATCAGTGGTCGCAAAACTTTTTCTTCGTTAGTGGCATGCTTGTTTTGAGCAGTTATCTTGGTGTGGCCAGCTGCGATGTGCTCGCCCACCAATGAATTCAACCACGAGTCCGATTTGTTGTGCGATAGATGTGGGGTGGGTTTTTGGTACATCTCCCACGTATATATGAACTCTAGAACTTTTTTGCTAGCACAATGTCCTCACAATGCAAGTGGAGGGTTGTAGCTTCAGAGATTGCACCGTTCAAATTGGATAAACTGTGCTTTACAATCATATTGCTTAGTCTTGGGACTTTGAGATGAAGTGGAGTGTCAGTTGTTAGCTTTCAACCGCCGACAATCGGTGGTCGCTTGCACTAGCGAGTTTTCCTGATGGCACATAAACCGAGGTGACAGATCGCGTGCTTGTACTTGTTAAGTAGCATTGTTATCTACTGCTGTGAAAGCAAGTAGCATTTTTGGTTATCGCCAGCGTGAATTATGAACCCATGACAAGTAATGTGAGTAATATTTGACCAAATTGACGACTTTGACCATTATAGGAGGCGACTAGGGCAAAAGTTTGTTTTCCGACTGCTCAACTAACAATTTAGGCTGAAAGGTGGAGAAATGGGAAGCACAGGTGCCATGCAAAGAGCACCGAGCGCGAGTCCTAGCGGTTACGTTAAGATACTTCTCTTGACTCCGCTATCGCTGAGATTCCCTCATTGGGTGAGGGGAGCTTCAGATTGTGTTGTGGCTCCATCAATGCAGTCGGCTCGACCGGATCAACGCACCTCTGCACTGATCTAGCAAGGCAACACGGCGAGGTAATGGATGCTGTGGAGGGGAGCTGGGTGCACAATTTTATGAAAGTAAAACGTAGTCAGTTCTCGAGCTTAACCATGCTCAGCACAATCGTGAGTCACAGCATTCCTCCGGTATTTCGGTGTATGCCTACGTCAGTGGGGAGCCCTTGGACGGGACCTCTTTTAGTCCGGAACGTTTTGCCTTTCAATTTGTGCAAGCAATGCTGCCGTGGAAATTCAGGTGCATCCCAGACAAAAGTTGTAACAAAGCAATGGATGACGAGACATTAAGCTGTGGGCATCCATTCGCACAGGCCTTTTCGCCAGGCTTAGAATAAGCAAAAAGTGGGTCGTCAGCTTTGGCGCGGCGTCGACACGCACAATTCGGGTAGCTTTGTCAATCATGCCTAGTGGGTCAGCGTGGGAAACTAACAGTCCATTAACTGGATAAATGGAATGCTACGAGGTTGGAGCATTTCCACGGTCGCCTTTGAAGTTGCAGGCTACAGCAGGCACTCATATTCGTCCAATATGCCCTGCCGCCCTTCCGACACGCATTCCCTCTTCGGACATCGCAGTTGGGTTCGCTCGTTCGGTGGAACTGACCAACAGCTTCTACGTGTGCTTCCCTATGGAATGGGAGTTAACGATATAAAGGCATAAAATGATCCTAATTTGACGGTTAGACATGGAACACTTGTATGTTGGCCCTCACTCGGGATACTAAATTCTGAATGATGGCAATATTTGCAGTGATTATTAGGACAAAATCCACAATTTGCTGTCAAAATTAATTTGCAAATTAAGTGAATTGGCAAAGGTATGTCTTGGAACTCCCACTTAGCCACTCTGGCGCGGTCAAATCGTCCTCTTACGCGAAGTGGCAGCACTAACTCGTACACCTCGGCTAATGTATCGGAAACAAATGTTGTGAAGCATGCATTTTATCATCTTGCCCTCCTTACACCAACTTCTAGCTCAGGCCACGATGACCACGTTAGTTGACACTCGCACATTTAGACTTTACTGCGCCATCACTTTAACAGACAAAAAAGAAATTAGCTACGTTTACCTTTGCCAGTTAATATTTCCTTTGCTCGTCAGTTGTTCCCCCTTCCTCAGCTTCTGATGCCGCCGTTCACTCAGGCATTGAAAATTTGCGCCTCACCGCCGCATCCAGCGTACGAGACTCCACCCTACAACGATAATCACAGAGGCCTTGAGAGCAGGTGCTTCTCCTATTCACTGGAAATCGTTGCAACCGCCTTGGCCAGTTATCTCACGCGTCTTGGCCGAGCACCATGTCCCGCTGTTTTCAACGCAGCATGTTTAAATCAGAGGGAGGCCAGTTGAAACGCTGTCACCTCTTCATCATTCAGAAGTGCATTCCACGCGTTTTTCACGGTTGCGTGGGTTGAGCTGTCGCAGACGGCAGGCAGCGATTTGTGTCTTTTCATCTTGCACTCGTGCCTCCCCCCTGGGGGGTAACACAGACGGTCTGCGCTGAAATGGGCGTGTTGTCTTAGCAGTCCTCTCTGTGCCGTAACCCTCAATTTTACACGTCGGCGTGGGAATTAGTGGAGAAGCACACACGTGCGCATATTCTCTTACGATCAGTCGAAATTGGCATTAGAGTGAATTGCTGAAAGTCGAGAAACCTGCGAGCGAGGTAACCTTACCTCCTTCAGTTTGCACTCCGCACAGCCATGTCCCTACACATCATCGGCGTCTGTGGGGTCCCGCCGAGTGCATGAGAGTGTCCAAAGGAAAGTGGGAACATCTTTCATCTGGGCATTATTCCATTCACGCCGTAGAGTGCCCAGACAAGGGCCATGAGTTAAGCTAATGAAGTTGATGATCACCGGCGGCACACAGCCGACTTACTGTCGGATTGTGATCATCATCTCCTTTGCAGTGAATTTCAGCTGATCGCTCCCGTTACCCCTTATTCCTAAAGAGTGGGGCGGTTCCGGTCTCCTTCCCCCTTTTTGCAATAAATTCTCCTCCACGACCGAGAGACAGGCAGGTGCACTCGTCACTTCAGGATGCAATACAATAAGTGAATTAGCAGACAAGTCGTCGGCTAAAAGACAGTTTTTTCCAGCGTCGTGTGTCCGGAGAGGGGATGTAATCCACACAGACACACACCGCACCAACAGCATGAGATCAACTGTTTGAGGAGAAAAAATGGTTTAGTAAACAAATTGCTAGGTGGGAATGCACTGTGCTACGCGATTGTCAGAACAGCCGCCTGCACTAGGGCATGCTGGCAAGCGTCTGACTCGGCGCTACCGGTGTTTGTTGTGACTGTCCTTTCCCCCTTTGCTTCACACGTTAGTTCCCACCGGTGGCTACGCAAAAATAGGGATAGGCGCAAAAACTACTGGGCACTGAACATGGCGAGGGGAAGAAAATCGAGGTCCCGAGCCGTGATGAAAACACGGACAGATGCCCCGAGGCCAGGCAGCCCCGTGTTGGTTGCTGTTGATCTTTGCCATTACTCGCAAGGCGGCATTCATATGCCATTTGGATATCAGTGGGTTCGGTGAAAGGCCTCACGGTCACATGCGCTGTTTACGCGACCATCTAGTGAACCCCACCAGCCGTGTTGCTGTATTCCCAGCTCCAGCTCCTCCTCCCCCTCCTCCCCCTCCTCGATATGGCGACATTGGTGAGTGTAAATGTTTCCTCTTGATACAGAGAGTAGTCGGCGCTACAGGCGTAACGCAGGCGTTATGCAACCATGCGTAGGCAGTAGACGGTAGCAAGTGAAGTTGAAAAATACATCCGAAAATACTTTGTGGTACTATGCTCTTGAAGTAACCATGCAATGGGGGTAGTCAGTCTTTTGACGCTCTTCCTAAAATCCCTTTTCACTGGAAAACATACCTGAGTGGGAAAAGGCAACAAGTTTTCACATAGCAGAAACAGCTGATTTTTGCTACACGGACGTGCATATTTCCGCAATTGTTTTGGGCCAATTCGTTGGGCCCTAGGCTGAAATATCTTTAGGCGATGAGACCATGCGCTGACTCTTCAGCTGGGAAGAGGAAATTATCGCTTCAGTAGTTTTATTCCCACATGTACGGGACCAATGCGCACTTGTTCCAACCGCTGGGATTTCCCATAATCGAATAGCTTGGGAAAGAGAGGTGTTGCGAAATCACCCTTTTTCCCACCAGCATCATGAGACTGACGCTGTCCTGCCGGGCGGAGGAATGGGGTAAGAGGAGCGTAGGGTGGGACGCGAGCCACATGGGGACACGATACCACCTGGCTTGAGAATTCCCACGTCCAAGCCTTCCCCACGACTTCCTCTCCTCCGCTTCCATCTCATCCCGTCCCCTCTCCCTCACGTCCTCCTCCCCTTACCTCACCTCACCTCACCTCACCTCACCTCACCTCACCTCACCTCACCTCACCTCACCTCACCTCCTCCTCAGCCTTTCCTCCTCGCCCTCAGCTTCAGCCGCAGTCAGTGAACAAATTTCCTGTCTTCATCCATAGTCGCTAGCAGCTGGCCAGTTTCCCATAAGGCTTGATGAGTTTTCACCCTGAATAAAATGTCCTGGCAAGGCAAAATAACGACCGTAAAATTCTTATAGTATATACGTGGTCTTTAACTTAGGATTTGGAGAATAAAAACCAAGGCTTCGCAATATTCTCTCTTTCTCACGACTATTCCGATGTCTTGACAGAAGGACTTGCGATACAGCGTTCATTTGAGCCTGCCTCCATCTAACTCGTGGAGCTCACATTCGGCAGAGCCTAACTTTGGTGTGGAGTTAGCATATTGCAGCTTATTTCTATAACTTCTCCCCGCGCTTTCATTGGAAGGGCGAGGCCCACCGACGTGCTGGTTGAAAGGTCATTTCGCCCGGCAGCCGCCCGCCTACGCCAACTCAAAAGGCAAAAATGAGCATCTTCCCGACCGATGACATCTGAGGCGTCTTTATTTCTGGAGTTCGTGTCTTGGGACGAATTTGAGTCACGTTTCGTCTGATCTTCAGCTGGCTATCTCCAAATACAGCGACACCGACTCCTCTTTCTTCCACCTGCCTCCTTTTTACTCCTTTTTACGGAACAATCCTAATTATTTTTCATACTTTAACGTATTGTTACCGGTTTTGTGCCTGTAGATCTGCATTTGTTGATACACGTGAAATGTTTACTTCAACATCGATGTCATGGAAGTAGGGGCCGTTCAACGTGGGTCAAAAATTGCCCGACCAAAGCAATCCGGCGGCGGACGAGCACGAGATGAGGCGAATTTGGATTTGCTTTCTTAAATCTCAGTTGGCGTGAATTACCCTACCCCACTCGTGGGGATGAAGCAGTTTGCCTGCGACAAGTCTCCGTTGCGAGGGCCATTAGCGATAGTGGCGGACGCTGATATCGCCGCAGTGTGGGAGTGGCCTCGGAAAGCCTGGCAGAGGACTGAATTTGTGGTTCTGGGTTCAGTCTACTATTCCACTGACTGGGTGACAGTCGTTCCCGAGACGGTGGTACTTCTTTGGCTTACCAGAATGGCCGAACTCGTGCACGCGTGCGAGGAGCGATGGCACCACATCGGTGAACCCTCCTGCTTCTGAGTGGCGCCGCGGGCGTGACAACCCGCCTTACGATGAGACCGAGGACTCACCTGCTGCTGTGCCCGGGGGGCATGAAGTCTACTGCGACTTGTGGCCCGGGGGGGCACCATTCCTCCTCGTCCCGGTGGTCGACGCGGATCCACGGCGATATCTCGAGTGTAACTTGCGGTGAAAGGCGGCACAGGCGTCACTTAACAGGCGCCTATAAGTAAATGGCGGTAATTCTGTCCGAAAGCGGTGCTAGTAGAAGCAGCCCTGGCCGCAGCAACAATAATAACAACAGTACTAGTAACTTCAGGAGCTATTATCACTGAAGCGTGTGAATGTTTGGTTAGATAGAACACCTGGTCTGAGAAATCCCACGCGCCGTCTGTGCGTTCACACGAGCAGGTCCATCTCTCACATAAATTCGGCAATCGCCCCGTCCCCACTTTCACTTCGTTTCGTCCGCACAGGACCAGACTTGGGCCGCTGCCAGCAGAACCTAACCGAGCAGCCTGGACCGCCTCCACCTACTTTTGATTCAACGCTAGCGCCTCACTTGAAAATCTAATCCTCTTTACGGAGGCGGCGACATGGTTGCCCTCCACTATTCGGTAGGGCACGGTAGGATACTGCCATCCCATTAGACATCGCCTTTGCGGCACGCATTCCGAGGCGGAAAGCAAGGGGAAGACGAGCTACACAATGGACGATGGAGGGGAAGGGTGGGCGATTGCGGGTGGACCGGCGCCAGGCGTATACGGCCCAGAAACAGTGGCCTGGTCTACAAACTCAAGCTGAAATGGGCGGACATTGTTGAGGTCCTCAGCGACGACGTAGCGGCCTGGGTAGGGCGGTTGAGCATGACGTTTTAAACCGCATCCAGAAGATGTGTCCACATCGAAGCGCCAGGCTCGTAGCGACCCACTTGTGCGAACCTTTTGTACGCGCAGAAGTTGGAAAGCACTAATTTCTGCTGATGTACAGGCGTCAAGTGAGAAACCGAAGCCTGTCACGAAATAGCAGCATTGTGCTCGCTAATTCGCTTCTTCTAGGGCTTTTTCATTTAACACTGACTTCGAAATACTCTTTGTGTGCACCGACAATCGCATATTTATTTAGGCCGACGGTGAGACCCTTGGGTTCCTCGAACTGCGAGTTTTATGCGCACTGCGGTCGGCATCGCTGGAGTCGATTTCCTCGCTAGCAACCACGCGTCTGTTCAGGTTCTCCTAAATGGTTAGCGAAATCACAAGGCGGTGACCCACGCACGTGACTTCTCATGTGATTGTAGGTGAAATTGGGGGCATTACATTCTCGCTCGCCGATGGTCCGCCTTCTTCTTTCATCAGGCCACATTTCGACGCATGACCTCCACCGAGAGCACTCGGCGCGGTAGCCCATGAGGTTCTTCCAACGCACTCGCCAATTCAGCAGGCGAGCCTCGCTGGTCATGGGGCCATCGGTCTGCTACTTTCGCGGTCACTAGCCGTCCGCAAACATGTGGAAGCAACAGCAGATGGTAAAGATGATAAAGATGACAAAATTTTGCCTCGCGAGAGCTACATCAAGTGACTTTAATGAAATGCATTAGAGAGCACGAAAGAGCAGTTGGAACACTGGGGTGCACGTGGTAGAGAGGAATCTGCATCCGCTTAACACGCGAATTCTATCACGTCTGTCGGGAGAGTTAACTGGCGCAGCTGAGGTGCCTTGCTCGACTGCAGGGCGTGGCGCCCTTCGGCGCGACGCGGGTTTTCAGCCGCCTCTGCTGTGGGCCTCCTTCTGCCGAGGGCGAACAGCGCCCATCCACCGCGTGACATGTGGCAAACCCGCGTCTTTTAGTCGTGGGCCGCGGTGTGACGCTGAGGCGGTCACTGTTGAGAGCAAAAACAACACTGTCTTCCCCATTTCCCCTGTGTACAGGCCATGCCCAGCGCAGATCAGCACCCGGCAAATGTTTACAAGTCGGGAAGGACACCTTGCCTCTTGGCATTATTCTGCTCCAATCCTCCGTGGCGAAGTCAAGTTATGAAGAGAACAGCCGGCTTAACGTGGAGGACTCTTCCACCAAATGAATGTGTGTATGTTTGCATGCAGGGCAGGTAAGGCGTGTCGTGCAGCACTCATCGCACGTAAGTCGCAACGCGCTTTTTACCATACACCGGCGGTTTCGTAATGCAAAAGGGCCTGCAATTTCTCACCCGAGCCGACGGGTCGTGTAATTTATTGTTTTTGACACATTAGCGCACAGTCTTAACAAATCCGCATCACCTCCACTGTCGGGTGGAACGCTTCGGGCCTCGAGTACCCGGTTGGCACCGCGAGGGGTCCCGCCGCCCTTCACCGCCCTCAGATATCGCCAGAGCCTCGCTCGAGCACTGTGTTCCAGTACTCATGACAACTCGCCTCCCACGCCGGTCATTTCACCAACGCTCACGTCTGCATGCTCCAATGCAAACCGCTGACCGTTATTGCCACCGCCGCCCATGAGAAATCAAATGCCTCCATTGAGCATGAGAAGAATCCACTGTAAGTGAGTCTTGGGAACTTTCTCACAAAACCGTGTTTGCAGAAGAATGAAATTTAGCTAAGGAGGATCTTGCTCTCTTCGTCGCCACCCATGCCTACCTGTTAGGCATCAGACGCTGAATAACTTGAAGGGCCAACACCTCCGTCGGGTGGAGACCGTAAATTCGCCACAAACCTGTTCCGTTGCTGCTCTGTCCGTTGCCTTGGGGCTGTGACGCCTAGCATCTTTTCCTCTGCCATCGTTTTCACCGTTAAGCAAGGTAAAGGACTAACCATAGCGGTACACAGCGATGCTCATAGGCTTAAGGGTCACATCTGCCCGCAGAGGAGTGTCTTGTGATGAGCCCTTATGGCACTGACTTTCGACGAACAGTTCCGCATACTCGGCGGCATACCGCTCGAAGCAGAGGACCTGGTAGAAAGAACGTCTTTGCGCAGCCCCTTTCATTCCTCGGAGAGCATTGTCAGAGGATAAGTGACAACGCTGGGAGTTAATCGTCAAATATGCCACTTTAATCCCTTCAGGAGTGTTGTAAAAAGATCGCGTTGAGTGAGAAAAATGGAAGGTGTTGGGGAATTCCCTGTGATTGTCTCCACTGGCGGGGGAGGGTTTACACGCTTTGCCCGATTTCAAGATTGCTCGCAAACCTGTGCCTGAGTGCTGCAGGTCCTCGTAGTGAGCGACTGGGGTCGGCACCACGCAGCCCGATCCCATGGCAAATTAATCTCGAAAGATATGGGACTACGGTTGAAACTGTCAAACGTGATAAGGCCGATTTCCCAGCCCATCCCCTGCACCTTTCCACCCGTCTGGGAGTGAGGTGGCATTCGCGGAGACGACCCGAATAAATGGCGTGAGAGCCTGTGCGGAGTCCTCGCAATGACGGACCGCCACCCCAACCAACTTTACGCCCCTCCTTCATGGGCGCATCACTTTTCTACCAACAAAATGGGACCGAGCGGACTCACACCAGATCGAGACATGACATCTAGGAACTACTATGGAACTATGGTAAAGATCTTGCGATTCTCCGAGGGCGGCACTAAATAGTTTCTTTCCTCTTCGAAAAGAGATTCCCAAATTACTGCAGCCTGAGCACTAACAAAAGGCATCCACCTCCACTCCCCCAAACGGACACAACAGAAGTTAGCTGGGCAGGAAGTACTCGAGGCATTGAGATTCACCCGGAAACAGGATGAGTCTTCCTTCTTACGTATGTCCTTAAAGCCGGCTTTTCTGAGAACCACCTCGAATTCTCAGATCCCCAGGAAGTCAAGGTACAAGGCGCCCTCTTTTGTGAGCTAAGAACCGGAAAAACGCAGGCTGACTGTCGACACTGATCTTATATCTATCTTTTTTCTGACAAGCCGCCGGTTGGGATCGTCTGGGAATTGCTCGAAATGCACGCCACAAGCGGCGACTGCAGTGGTCTTCAGCACTGCAGCCAATGGTACGCCCAGGTGCCCTTGATTGGGGACACTACGACGGTCACGAATGCGCCTCCCGCTGAAACTGCGTCTGTCTCGGGATTTCGAAAAGATGAGTAAAGTCTCTCGGTGTGAAGAGATACGCAATGGGGCCCGTGTTGAGATGCTCCCTTCGTCTGCCGGAGTGGCTGACGGCAACGTTTGACATGCAATCCTCATGTCACCTTCTCTGCTCCACACTCCCCTTGTGGAGCCGAGCGTTCAGGTCCAGTTCGTTTGACGAGGTGAACAGATGACTCCGGGCGTCACATTGGCCACCTGTCCACCGGATAGCCTCTTCGTAACATGTCACGTATTCTCGTTCCCTCTGGCAGCCTCGCAGCAAAATAGCTCCAGTGAATGATGAAGGAACAGAAAACGACTTTGGCAGTGCAGACGCACTTTCCACCAGCTGCGGTAAAAGGGAGTGAAATGCTGTGTTCAAAAACCCCAGCCGGGACTGGGGCAGGCCAAGTATCCGCAGCATGTTTATTCTGTGGAGTCAAGTAGACGTTGAGCGATATGTTCACGCAATAAGAAACGATAGTGAGTTGGTTCCCATAAAATTCAAACAGGAGCAGAGAGCTCATCCGGTTCAAGAAGGCGGCTCAGCAACAAGCCGCAGTGTCCTTGCCTTTCTGAGCTGACGTGGCGGAGGCCGTGCGCCTCCGAGACGGGTGTGCGCTCCTCCTCTGCTCTCGGCTCATTCCAGCAGGAGGGTCTGCCTCTCCTACCCTCTCCTCTCCTCTCCTCTCCCCTCCTCTCCTCTCCTCTCCCGACCACAGTCGTAGAAGGCTAAATTGCTAAAGTTGTTGTGAACGTCAATGTAGTACTCTTTAGGTTAATCTGTTTAGCAAATTACCGTCTTTTCATTCCAAGTCCTATTTGAAGGTACATTTAGATTTGTATACGCAATTTAGAAGCCTGCGTAACCGGCCAGGAGGAGCAGTTGGGACAGCGTTTTTGGGGCGTGACGGGATCCCCATGGGGATGGGGGTGGGCATGGGCATTGGTGGTGCAGTCGGTGGCGTCGGCGCTGGTAGTGGACGGGGAGGCCTTAGCGCCGCGTCGGGCCTCGGCGGCAACGACTCCATCGCCGACTCGCGCGCTGGCCTCGACAACGCCGGCCACTACGACATTAAGGTGCTCCAACAGAAGGCTCAAATGGCCGAGATAAAGCGGTGAGGGTCCAACATGGCTCACTCACTCGCTCTTTCAATCCTTTTAATTTGTGGATCTAATTTCCTTTATTTGTTTTCGCCAAAAGGACGCAACAGGAGGAAGAATTACGAGAAAACCATCCCTTGTTCGACCGTCCGCTCTTCACACTGGGCCGTCAGAGCCGATTGCGGCGGTTCTGCAGTCTCGTTGTCGGGGCTCGGCACAAGGCCTCCAGGTCCAGCAGTGCCAACGACAGCAATGGTGGCAGTATTCAGTAGGTGCCCCCGTAGGATGTCGGCCGAGTAGCTATAGCGATCATTTCGAAATTGGGAGTATTTTTTTGGCCACTAACTCTGCACTGCAGGGAATGTCACTTTTACTTGGACACACCATTCTACTTTGGCACAACGACTCTTAGTTCTATTAACGCATGTACGTGCTCTCACTTTTGCAGCAGAATCCTGGGTTTTATCACATACCTTGACTGGACCATGCTGACCATTACGATCCTCTCCTGCATATCAATGTCCCTTGAGACGCCTCATCGACGGCTCATGAATACGCCGGAGTTGAAGGTATGCTCGCTGCCACCGCTGCCATTCGCCGCACACGCCTCTTGTCCCAGCGGGAGAACGTTCTCCCCTGACGACGTGCTCTTGGACAGTCTGCCGAGGCCCGGGCCGCAAACTCGGCCCCACGATTTCTTGAGTTTGACATCACAAAGGACAGATTTTTCGAATTAATCACCAATGCACACTCAGTTATCCTAACATTATATCTGTGCCTCTACTGCCGCCTTCGTTAATTACGAATTAAAGGGACTTCAGTTCTGCTCACTCCAGAAATCTCTTCTTCTAGATCGGCGAATACATTTTCTTCGTTGGGATGACAATTGAACTTGCGCTAAAAGTCCTGGCTGACGGTTTCATCTTTACACCAAATGCCCTATTACGAGACTTTGGTGGATTTCTGGACATATTCACTTATGTTGTAAGTCTTCTCCAATTACGGTAATCCGTCCTTGTCCCAGTAAATCCCCGGTTTATGCCTGTAATCAAAGTCAACGGTTAGAGTTGCTGCACTTTGGGTGATGGGTGGCATGGCCGAACATTGCTGGGTCTCTGCACTGCTTTACATAGTTGTTGGCCTCAAAAATGCCAAGAAGTTTATAACGGGGACCGATTTATGATTAGATGAGCTTTAAAGAGTTAACATCAGAGGCCTCCCCTTTATGGACCTCCACCCCGTCTCGGAAGTAATTTTTTAAGTCACCAATCGCCCCAGTGGCCTCTGTTGGAGGAGGGAGTCATTGGGGCAGAGAATGGGGTACACCGAAGGCGGAGGGTGGTGTCCCGTGTTTGAAACTCGCTGGCCATAAAAGTGTCTGCTGTTCTAAGGTGAGCCTCGCGTTTGTGAGCTACTTCATGCGGGTGGAGAAGCTGGGTCCGGGCTCCGTGGGTCAGCTCTTCATGGTGCTCAGGTGCCTCCGACCGCTGCGTATCTTCTGCCTCGTGCCGCACATGTGGCGCGTGGTCTACGAGCTGGTGCGCGGCTTCCGCGAAATCCTCATGGTGCGTTTGTTGTTGTCTTCTTACTCTCCGAGGGGCTTTGAACCAACGTCGGCTTTTTTCTGCCGAAAAGTTCCATGTCCTGTGAAAAGGCGGAGGACGTCTTGGCGTGCGCCGCTGGCACTCCTCGAGGTGTCCGCTCCTCCATTGCGCACTCGCGTCTGACGGGACCCTATTTATTACTCCCTTCAGGCGTCCAGTAAAACGGGGTGAAGCAGTTGGTTCGCGTGAGGGGTACGAGGAGCGTCCTCGATACCCCCTGTGTGACAGATTTCACATTTCCTTGCCCGCATTCTGCGATTTCGAGTCTTCCTCCCTCAATTGCAGGTTACGGTGCTTCTTGTGGTATTCATCTTCATTTTCGCCGTCTACGGGGTGCACATGTTCGGCGGACGGTTGGCCATCTGCAATGACCGAACTATCACGCGCAAAGTATGCCCACATCTCCCCCTTATTGCCCTGCACCCGCCATCCGTGCTTCCTCTTTTCTAGTCTTATCTCCCTACTGACAAGTAAGTTGCCCAATTGACGAATTAGTAAGGAGGCTAAAGCAGATGAAATTCTCTCACCCAATTTTTTACTTTCCTAAAAAATAACTTGCTCGAATTATTTCGCTTTGATGGTTTCATCTCCTGGTGAACTCTCGAGCTCCTTTCTTATGACATAAGCCATGGCAGCGCTCGCCTTTCCCATGTACACTTATTTGCTGACTTATTTCCCCCCTCCCAGGAGGATTGCAAGGGCGTCTTCCGCCGAGAGTTGTCGGTAACGAGGATGAAGAGTTTCAAAGGACCCGCGCCGAAATTTTTGGTGCCCCGTGTGTGGGCCAACCCTCGAAACTTCAACTTCGACAACATCGGGAACGCGATTTTGGCGCTCTTCGAGGTGCTCTCGTTGGAGGGCTGGGTGGAGATCAGGGACGTGATCAGGGCGCGCATCGGTCCGGTGGGTTCCCCTCCCCCATTCCACTATGCGCGTGCGGCAAGTCGGACTGGCGGTCGTCCAGTGCTCCCCACACCGTAGACGCGAAGTGAAGGTTTTAATAGATGGTTTACTCTGAGGCGCACCATAGTCTCAGATGCCTTCTCCACGCACAATGTGTGCACTTTCACAATGCCTTTCGGGCCATTATCTTGCTCCCCCGGATCGTTACTGGTGCACTTCCCTTTGAAGAAAAGAAGACACCTCCTCGACATTGGACGCATGTGTTCTAATTCATACTTTTGTCTTTAGGAGAAGACTGGAACAAGATTATGCATGATTGCATGATTCAGCCGCCTTTCTGCATTGTGAAGGAAACCTTTTGGGAAACCAACTGCGACATCGAGGAGGCGTCTTTTTCTCTGGCTACTAGGCATTGCGCTAAGGACGCTCCATTGCTCTTGGTGAAAACTCCTACTTCTTTTATGCCTCCATGCGGCCTCTTCTCCTCCCACCATTCCACCTGGAATGGGCAAACGAAAGATGGGGAGGCGGCGTTTTCGCGATATTATTCTAGGCCCGGTGAGGGGCGCGGTCACAGTGGAGCACGCCTCACACAAGAGAGTAAAATACCGTCATAAGGCTGCGCAGTCTGGAGGGTTTCCCAAATACTAAAAAGTGGTTTATTCCCCTGGTGTTAAGTTTATATGCACTGGAAGGTTCACCGTACTTTCTGACTTCCCCGTGGGCGAGATACATCCTGCCTTTCCCCAGTTTACTTCCATCCGGAGGTGCTCTGAAGGCAAATATTGCGATAATGGGGCGTCCTCAGCGGTGGCAAAGTGAGGTAACTTCGCAATGGTAACCACGACACGTTTATGTCGCAACCAATTGCTCGACGTAATTTTCCTCTAAAACGTTGCTGTCGGCGAGCTTGGTGGCCAAGCCCGGCTGGGGAGACGGGACAGAGGCGTCCGAGAGAGGGAGAGCCACCGCCCTCTTATCAGCTGTTCTCACATCGTTTGCCCGGGGTGCGACGGCCCATGCCACCTTCGGCAAAAGACCAAATGAGTCACTTGGAGGCGTGGGAACAAAGCCAGATGCACACAGACACTGTGTTAATTAATGACAATTTGACAGGGTCCTCGCATGTGCACGCAGACATGCGGGCGGATGCGAGGACGCGCGCGGCCGCGGCGTGCGCCGCGCCGCGCGCCGGGTTCCCACGGTCGTGGGAGCGCTGCACGCTGCACACGCGCCGCGGCGTGACGCGATGACGACTCCTCGAAGCTGATTGGCTGCTGCAAGGCGCCACAAACAAAGCTGCGCACACGATTACTCATCGACCACAGAGCGCCGCGGAAACAGAACCTCGCTGAGGCTCCGACCTTGTCATGCGGTGCCGCTGCATGGTGCCGAGTGAGCATGGGTTCTCGTCGAGGGACTCACGTGGATGCTGCTTAGCTCTTTCGCAAACATCGACAAATGGGGAGGCACACTCTGGTGTCTTTGATCACACACTTTTTCCCAGCGAGTTTCCCACTCGGCCTGCTTGACAGCCGACAACAGGACCATTGTTAAACAATGGTTGCTCAATTTTTTTTCAACCACTGCAATTTCTATAAAAGAGAGAATTCACATTGCTTCACCGTACCACTCATTCCACTTGGGCTTCCCTAATACTGAAACATGTAATTTAGGCATAATAACCGAGCTTTACACACATCCCGACTCCTTTAGCACCAAAGCTTAAATCTCCCCGTTTAGTCAACTTCGCGATGAATTCATCCTCCAGCGTCCTTTTCAGGTCTCTTCGGACGCAAGCCCTGGGACAAAACACGGATCGCATTGGTGTGGCAAAGTCTATGAAGTTTAAGGAAACCTTCCAAATCAATGAACGCTTCTTTTTCTTTGAGTTCGTGCAGTGTAAATATGTCCTAACATCCTGTTCGTAAGACACTTCGATGCAGTGGGACCTCCAATAGACGTGTTTCACTCTCTCCGAGAAGATGGGATTTTTGCCTAAAATTCCCATCTTACAATGCAGGCGTAGAGGCGCAGAAGTTGCCAAACGCTTTGTCGTGGACTCGCCTCCTATTTGTCCACATAGATGGATTAACCTCCCTGTAAGCATAGCAACGCCTCGTTAGATGCGTTTGGCAAAACTTGCGCTACCAGTTGAGTTGGCTTCTGTCCGGCGAGGTGAGAAAGAAGCATCGCCGGCAACACGCGCTGTACACGCAGTCTCCCTTCGGCCGCAGATCTCGCCTTGGTGGAGGGTCAGCAGACCGGCGTCTCCAGCCCTGGACTCGTCTACATGTTCCCGGGTAGATAGTTTCTTTTCTGTCCCCCAGTCTGCCCACTTGAATGCGCGTTCGCACTTACGTGAGCGCCAGAAGCCAATGGGAGCGACTACATGCACATTCGCTGGTTAACTGCGGCGGGACATAATAAAATTTTATGTTCCGCGGCTTCCCTTTGATCTGGATCATTCATCAGGGTAGTCTGAATTAGATAACCGCACCACGAGGAGGAGTGTTAATGGTGCAGACTTGTAAGGTGCGGAAAGTTTTAATTTTGGTGAGCATCCTCAAGAATCGGTGCTCATGAAGTATGGTGGCCACCCCAAACCAAAGATTGTTCCACTTTGGAGGAGACAACATGCTAGTCAGGAGATGGATTCCTCTCCCGACTGTCCTCGAAGAGTCCGCCATTAGCAGCTGCTCCACACTCGACGACGGCCAAATTCTTGCCCTGCGTAGAGCTCTTCTTCCGTGTTTACGTGTGACTTTTCTCAGGTGGCAAAGTGGCACACCGGAGGGAGCACTGCTTGATGATGGCTGGCTGGTTTTTTATGAATCGTTGGTGGCGGTGGTGATCGTCGCGTGGCTATAACGCATTCTTCCCTTTATTTTCGTGGGTATTTCGTGGGTATTTGTAGAACATGAACGCTGTGGGAAAATCGGTCAAACACGGCCAGCCTTGAGGCATCAATCATGACTCGGGACATGAATGTGGACGCCGCGCACGCATGCATTCAGCCTCTGAAAGGCGTACACGCAATTATTCATCCGCTCATTCGGGAGAAATAGGAGCGCCTCATTTGTAGACACCACTATTTCCGTGTGCATGAGAAGAAGAATAATAATAACAAATTGGCGGAGAGGAAATTGACAACCATGAAGATCCAGTTGCCTAAAGTGATTACCAAAGCTGGCATCGCAGTGAGGGAGAGCGGTGATACCTCGTGTGCGTCTCTACTCCATTCATGGGGGTTCCCTACACCAAATTTTCTCGATAATCTTGTTGGAGAAGCTGGCCACTTCCTGACAAATGAATCTAGAAATCACTCCCGAGAGGGAAAATATGGAGAGGCGTTTGCGACCGGGAACGCGCTTGAAGGCGGACCCTTCGAGAGAAAAAAACCAAAGTCATTAATGCAAAGGTTTTATAATCTCACATACCATTTAAAGGAGTACTTATACTTCGTGATTTGCGTCAAAGCCATAAGTCCACAACTGGACAATTTCGACGTTTTGACGGACTTCAAGGACGCCAGGGCCGAGATTCGCTGGAGCAAGTTCTCCAAGCGAAGTGGTTGAGAGCCGAGGCTGAAAAAAGATGCCTTTTGGTTAAATTACAACAGATTTAAGCAAATTATATCGTCCAGCTTAGGGAAGAATTCGGACAGTAGGGGCCCTGATTGTCCACTTTGCTTTTTGTCTTCGCAGCGACTGCCCGCGGTATTTAATAAGGCAACTGCTAAATGCCGATAGGAAGGACCAATTTGGTTGAGAAAACGGGTGCAGGCTGGTAACGACGAGGCCATAACTTGGTCCCATCAGTACCGTCCAGTAGTATCGAGCAGAAGTCTCGGAATTGCTTGTTAAAGGAGGGCAAAACAATGCCTTACTGAGGATAAGAGAGCGAAATCCCGTAGATTTGTGGAGGGTGTGCGAGGCATCACCATGCTGTCATCATCGCCACCATCGCCATCACCATCGACATTATTATTATTATTATTATCCACTTATTTTCATCGCAGTACGAGGTGCCCGTGATTTGTTGGGAGGTTTAGTGTGCGTTTTTAGGCCGTGACCACCACTCCCCTTGTTCCCCATGACATTGGCAACACGCGTTGTAACAATCGCGACGACTTACACGGCCGAAGACGATCCAGTCACCATGGCCACTTGGATGCACACACATGGACTCAACTGCTGACGGAGTTTTAAGGTTTGGCTCGATTTTGGGCTACGCCAACATCGGCACAGTCATAGCTGCGCTCTATCCTCACGGTAACCGAGGTGGTTTTGAGGGGAAAACCGGGGGCTTGGCGATAAGCCCGGCCGCAAGGCTGTTTTAAGTCAAAGTGTGAAAGGTGCCGTTCGGCCTTCAGAGCAGAGCCGCTTGAGCTGGGAGGGGAACAATGGCCACATACCCGGTCTTGTGCGTGAAGCGACAGTGAGGTAGGCGCTAAAATGGGGGCTTGCATTACCGGAGAAAGTGTTAAGTAGCAGCCAGGAGGAAAAGTATTGGCATAAACTCCTCCCCTCGGGTCTAACTCTGACTAATGTTGCAAGCCTAAACAACAATTCAAGCTCCATCTATGGCTCAAATGCACACGAATTAGGCGTTGTCTACTTCCAAATGGAATAAAATTCACTTTAGGAATGCTAGAGGTCCTTGAACCTATCATTTTCCCCTAAAACGGCCCACGAACACGATGGTGGAGCAAACTTATGGGTCCTTGTACTTGTCGCATTCCATGGGACCCTCTTATTACACAAGTAGAAAGCTTCCTCCTGCCGACCCCCTGCCGCTGTATGTAATGCCTGCCAAATGCGTTTGACAACTCCCCTAACAAAATGCGTACTGTCAAGTATCCCATTTGACAAGTCCGCTGCCTGCCAGGCACAAATATCTAAAATGAGGTGGAATTGTGCCCACAGCGAAAAGTGGAGTTTGGAGGGAGGAGGATCGCGTGTTGGTCTGCAGCGAGCCCACAGTAATGGTCCTTGTCTGACTACTGCCAATCATAAGTGCAAATGCGTGTCTGAAAATCACGTGTTTCAAGTGGTGTCTCAACTGTGTGCGCCCTCTTCGCCGATGCACGCCACGCGTCGATGGGTCGGAGCCTTGTCACCCAGTGCGGCAGGAGCCCCGTCCAGCGACGAGGAGTTTCCACAAGTCACTCCCCTAACGAATAGATGTGGTGGTAGGAGAAGCACTTCACTTTTCGTCTATTAAACAGGCAGTCTGATACTATTAGAATTCCACTCCATCCACGAGACAACTTTCAGAAATCCACCACTGGGTGTGGCGCGCTTCAGAAGTAGGTCTTACTGACTCCCACGGGCTTACAGCGAATATTCATGCATTTTGCCATGGGCACTGAGTAGAACAGAGGGAAAAAGTGAGAGAAGGAGAGGAGGAAAAAGAGTATTTCGGTAATTAGTGCAACTTTGGACTGGCGTATCAGAACGATGGAACATACGCCTCTTTGAAAGATCACCAGACAATCTTTCTTCAGCGCAATTGCAAACAAATTGTTAGAATGCAACTTTCACACCATACCAGATCGTGTGAAAACACTGGGGTATAAGTGCACACCCCAGGGTGGAAATAAAGGCTGTCAATGTGGTGTGTTAAGCGCTCAAAATAGGACGGAGGGTGGCTCTTGAAGTCTTCCTGGACTGATGCTTTTAATGTGTTCATGCAGTCGGGGGAGTGAATGTTGTAGAGTCACCGTCCTCTTTATGTCTAACTGCTCTTAATGCCACTCAAGTGGCTACCGATTTCAGGGTCAGAATAGCGCAAGTCAGATTGAACTGCTGACAACTTGACCGTCTGTCATCCCGCCACATCAGGTCGAAGTGGGTATCTGGAGCGCTGGCGACTGTTGGGTCATCGACCTCGACGAGGGTCAGCACTTTCCTATATTCGACCAACTCCGCAGGACACCGACCAACGATTGGGTTAGGCCGAACACGCACACACTCACCCCCTTCCCTTGGTATTGGCGAATTTAAACAGCATCAGCCAGGCTACTTGACACTTCACGAGCGGTTGGCAGTTGGAGCACCTTTGGCCAGCGGGGTAGTGGAACTGGAGCATCCGCCCAACCAAAATTCTAGAAAAAATCGCACGTGACTGCTTGCGTTATGCTGCATCATGATGAGTTCCTGCGACACCATCGGTGACACCGTGGCAGCAAGTTAAGATTTCCCACTGAAACATGATCACCCCAAGTTTTAGCTTTTTGCACGGTGGTCTGGTCTTAAAGGTTAGTTCCGCTACAGCAACACATCCTGCATATTGACTATCTTTGTAACAAGGTAATGCCACGTCTGTAGGTTTTCACTGGGGCACATTCCGGGGCTGGGCAGCAGCAATGTTGTCGCGACCGGCATTTCTGGGAGGGTATTTCTGACTTTGCCTCCCCGATAGCACCATAATGTGGTGGGACTGGAGAAATAGCTCATACAGCGCCCGCAGGGAGGGGAAGGCGTTACTCCCTCACAAAAAGACGAAGGCGGAGGTGAGAGGCGGTGGGAAGGATGGAGTGTTTACCTCATCACTGTATGCATTCGCACGCCGAATATGTAACAGTTTGAACCCCTAACAAGCGATGTTGGGGTCTCAAACGCCTTGTGTACCGTTTCACAAGTGAATAAGCCAAATGACCAATGGCATTATCCACCGCGTATTCCGCCAGTACTTCAAACCCAAAAGTTCGCCTCACGTCAGCCTCGTACATATGCATCCTAACTCATTTTAACGCGGCCTTCGGACGTCTGAATGTAGGGCTTCCGACCTTGTTCTAAATGCTCACGTGTGGGAGGTCGGTCAGAAGACCGCAGAAAGTGGGACTCATCGCATGGACTACCCCTGAAAGGGGGTGGGGGTGGGGGGCACAACCTTCCAGTGAGAAGGGGTAATTGCATCATTGTACGGCTGAATTTCCACCAAATTTTAATATTACACGATATTGGCGTATTTTTAAAGCGCCTTAAAAGCAAATCAAACAAAGCATAGCACAGTATGGGAGGAAGGTCTCCACCGTTCGGCCTCTTATACGAGCTTAGAACTTTGTCAGTTGTGACAAAAACGCACCGAAAGGGTTACAGTTACAAAATCACGAGTCTGATAGTAAAGCCGTTCAGTGTAAAGGCTCGAAATGTTAGAAAGATTATTATAGGTGCACCAATTTAGTTGCTGTCACTGATGAACAATACAAAATGGCTAGTCGAAACTTCCTCGATGGCCTCAGTCAAGTTGGCTATGACATTTCGAGCATTTACCAGCTAACATGGAGTAGGTCTCGTCTGCGCCATTCGGAGACCTACTACGTGAAGGAATGGCCGTCGGAGGTTTAATCCAGTTCAGGGGACAAACGCGAGGACTGCTGGGTCCACTTAAGCACAGAGGGGAGCAGCGCGCACACCCCGAGGTTGAAGCACGAGCGCACGAAAGGCATACACAGCGTGTGCGAGAGAGCGTGCGTGTGAGCGTGTGTGTGTGTATGTATGTCTATCCGCGCGTGCGCGCAATCGCGTTCTCTTGTTTTCGCTCTCATACGCCGTTGACGTCGGCGGCACGGATACCAGTAGCGTGTGAAAGTCGCATACCGTGGGAACCAGCAGGCACCCGCACATGCACATTCGCACATACACGCGCCTTCATTCATTCATTCATTCATTCCTTCATTCACTCATTCATTTGAGGGCGTACTTCGTATACGGCCGGCCCTCATTCCGAGATTTTGCGGATTTGCACAGTACCAGAGCACTTTCGGACTCACCATCGTGCATCCGCCGCCTGTGCCTCCCCGGGCTGTCTCAAGAGCGCTCACGGCGTGCCTCCCCCCCCCCTCCCCGTGGGTGACGCAACCCTGTTCCCCTCGACGGGCGCTCATTGGGTGAGGCGATTATTTTGCGTGCATGTTCGTGCGCGCGCAAACGGTGAGCTTCCATTTGTTTCCTGAACACGCGTTCTCGCATCCCAACCACACATCAGCGCACGCGCACACGCATACCGCCACACTCCGTTTCAACTGTCACACGCGTGCGCCTGACTGCGTCCAGACAAAGCTGCGAGCGGGCTTGCAAAGACAGCAGCATGTTCTCTCCCCCTGATCTGGGCGTGCTCGCGGCGGCTTTTCACCCCAACGGGCTGACCGGCAACGCCAACGCGACCGCTAACACTCCATTCCCCCAGGCGACGAATTCCGACGAGGCCGATGGAAGTAACTTTAACAACGGATTTTGTAGCCGACAATCGGCTTTCTCATCTCCAGAGAAGGGCCTTCTCTCGCCTCGTCAAAGTTCCTACGTTGGTGTGAGCGGTAAGTTACGTCCGCCCTTTCCATCACCTAATTATCACTGCGTGTTGTGCCTTTTAAAGCGGACAGTCTTGGTGTCTAGCGAGCTTATCTCCCTGACACCCTGAGGTAACGTAGCACCCCACTTATGATGGGCATTCTTTATTTTCCCTGAAAATACGTTCGCCACCATGTCTTGCTGCTAATCCTGTCACTGTTGCCGGTGTGCTCTGATGCATGTCGTAACTCACACGATTCCAAGGGTATGGAACAGTCAGATGCAAGCCCCAATTGTTGAGACAGCATGGTTTGGTTGAAGTGGCAAAAATCCAAGTTCCCTCTCCGAGGAGCTTGCCACCGGTTAAAGCAACCGCCACACGGGTGTTTCGTGATCTATTTTGTCCCCATGGTTTAAAATTTGACCACAACGAGGAAGTTATGTTTGAGTGTTCGAGACTAGTTTACTTTCAAGTGGACAGGTAGAGTCAGAGATGACAAGGCTCGAAAAAACCAACTGTCAGCCACTGAACCCACGACACCCTTAGATTACATTTAAATGCAATATAAAGCACATAAAATCACTGCCCTCTATGTCGAATCTTAACGGTTTCCAGGGCACATGTTTATGCCTCTCAAAATTTACGTCGGCACGATGCCTAGCAGGCCAACGTCCGATCTGGGGTTCCGCTCTTAAGCGATGTGACGACCCTCTCGAGGGGGGCCCATAGCCCGAGGCTATCACGCGCCTGCGTTCCCGACCTCGTCTAGCGCTTGTCGTCTACCTCATCCCTGCTTACTCCCTCCCGCTCTCCGTTTCTTCGCATTCATCATCGCAAACCGTGCTACACTGTCTATGAATGTTGGTAAAATTGTCCTTTATTTGCAGCGAACCCGAGGCTTTTGGGCACCACCACGTCTCTGTTGCCCACAAGGCTGTACGTAAACGGGGCAGGTAAATTTTTGTCTGGCTTCAGTTGAACTATCCAAACTGGGCTTTTTGCGTTGCGAAACCAGTCGGCACTTGCGGCGTTTAGTTCTTTCGCGTCGGCAATCCATCAGACGAACAGAGCTTGACGAGAGCTACCAGAGTCCTTCAAAACCATTAAGACGGAGTGATGGCTTAAATTATACCATCGGGGTGTGTGGTGCGTGTGCGTCCTGTGTCGGTGTCTGTCTCTCTGTGTGGGTGTGAATCACACACGTACATGCATGTGTGTGTTGGTGCACCCGTCTCCCTATCCTCGCCACAAGCCCTTCTGCGCGCTCCATCAAGTAAACAAACAGCTCACTCGGGCTCCGGCATTCCGTGACCGATGCAAACCCCCTTACAATCATGGCATAGGCGAATGTAATCACATCTGCTTCTGTCCACTTCTTGGCCATCCGCTCTAAAACGGTCAGGGCTGTCATGCACAGTCGGCGTCGCGATGATTTAAGAAGTGTGATCTCGAACGCAGGGTGGAGAAGGCGGTTTCTGGCCTTTCGGATGCATTGGCGGCCTGGCTCTCCCCTCACGGTACATATCTACGCCTTTTTGTTCGAGTTCCCAGACCACGCGTCGCCTTTCCTACGTAGTTTTTTTCCCTTTGTTGAAGTTAGTGGGCTGACGCATATCTAGACAATGGATACGTGGTGGGACGAGGTGTTGGACACAGAGAAAGGAAGAAAGACCGCAAAGCTTACTGACGTTAACGGGAGAACAGTTTGCGTACGGTAGATGGGTATTAGCGCTGGTGCTCATCTTTTCTCCTCGCGCAAACCCCATAGGAGCAGGTGCTTTCTTCTACTTAGTGGGAATCCCGGCGGTGATTTTGTGCCTATCCGCTTTATTGTGCTAACACACCACCTTATCCCATGGTTCCCTGCCTCGGACGCCCTAACCGTACTGTAAGAACTAGAGATGATGCGGTTTCCCCCTCTTGGATGCTCGACTATCTTGTGTGGATAACCAACTGTTCCCGGCACTCGGCGCCTTCTTCGTTCCACGAATTGCTTGCGCCACTCGGATAGGGAGCATCCGACGTCCGCGTCGGCTCTCTTTTTTCGCCAGAAGTAGTGAATAAAAGTCGTGGCAAGCGTGGTGCACATGCTAGACGCAACGCCGAGGCTCACTTGCGGAGGGGAGTAGGAGGACGTGGGTGCGTGTGGAGTTGTGTACACTTTCCCGCATGAATAATAAGACCAGTTATTGGTAGGCCCATAAAACGAACACTCGCGCAACTCCCTTTCCCACCGTTACCACGCGTGGCGCGCCTGATCTTCCCAGCTGATCCCACTCAGCGAGTTCCCTCTCCCGCTCCCTCTATTTGCACTCGTTTTTCGCCGTTTTCGGTTGGAATGCCTTGGCTTCACTCCTCCACAATGGGCCGCGACTTTTGGATTTCTCTGATTTCCGCCCTCGCAGCCGCCTCCTAATTATCTCACTCCTTCTTCCTGCCTCTTATCTTGTTTGTGGGCACTCGGGAGTCTCTAATTTGTCTCACAACATATCCCACATACGCCGAGATTCTCATTCCTCTCTGTTCTCAGAGATATCAAAAAAAAACAATAATTTCAGGGAGGTTGAAGTGGCTGGGAATGCAAGTCCTTAGCAAGACCAACAGTTGATACACACCAGATGAGAATTTCTCAACAGAAACTGCTCGTGGAACTCCATAGTCACGAAAACAAAAAAGGAAAAGACAATTTTTCAAAATTTGATGGAAATTTATTTCACGAGGACACTGAATTTCCCTCATTCAACACACCCTCTCTTAAGGGCGCAGGAATGGAACAACGTGCAGTGGCACAAAAACACCGGCAGTGTGACGACCCCAGGAGGGGAAATGCCGGTTGACCGGTGCACACAGGGTCCAGCAGCCTCGGTACCGTGGCTCTAACAGATTGAGGGTGAGGCCCGGGACGAGGTGGTAGTGGAACAGTTCTTCCCACTTATCCGACACCAATATTCCTTCGAACTTACCTCTTCACCGCCAGGGCGGCTCTTATGGTCGCATTTGGCAGTTTGACCACGAGCGTCTTGTGTGCTGCTTATGTTTGAGGCGTTCTTCGTGCTTACTGAAGTCCCGTTGCCGTGTGATTCCCACATAAGTACACTCCTTCGCCGTCGCGAGTCGGATATTCCTTCTTTGGTGCTATCCTGCAATGCTGATGTGTCTTATTCCGTCGATCCTTTTCCCATTAAGACACCTTGCGGCTTGGATGTCTGCTTCTCTACTCGTCGGCGTCATTATGAGTGCGAGAAGAGCGGTTCATGTTGCGCTGGCGGCATCTTCAGTCACTAGAGGGAGGAGTGGCGGCGGGGTTTCGCTGCTTCAAACCGCCGCTTAAACCTCTGCCCCGCTATTTTGGCGACGCCTTCGGCAAGAGAGGGGCTATTAGCGGAAATTAGGCAGGTATTAGCCCATTAGTTTCATTACGTTGAAACCCCGAATGAAGCAGCTGTCCTCGTTACTTTTTCCTCTTTTGTAAAAGTGAAAACCTTGTGCCTAGAGGGGAACTACGAGGACGGGGAATTCCTCTGGATGCGAGACAATTGGTGTGCTCCACTCTCCGTCCCCCCCTCCCCTGCGTCCACGTCCTCGGGGTGGACCTTCCACCAAATTAACACCGGTGCAGCACTACCTTTTTCTGGTTTCAGTTTTCGGCTGATGGATGACTTTTTCACTTACTTAAACCAATAAGTGCCTCCAGAAAAGGCATAGAGCACAACTTTCTGTCCGAAACGAGTTTCACGCCGTCACTCGCAACTTCTCTCGGTGCCTCGAGAACTTGTTGCCTCCGGGGTTAGCGTCCAACCAACCCCGGCGTCCCGTGTTAACTGCAATTTACACTAGGCTAGACAGGAAGGATTCCATTTTCGTCGAACACCGCCCTCCGTGTGCCCGAGTTTGGAGAGTTTAAGGATCCTGTTTCGTCAAAATGCCTTGAAACAGTGCGGGGGAATGGTCACGCCATTGAAGTGTCCTTCTTTCGGTAGTGGATTTGCACCGCATATCTCCGCCTTCTTTACATAAGCAGGCGTCTTAAAAAGGGGATTTTTGTGCGCAAAATATTCGTGTGACTCTTCTCTTGGCACTTAAGTGTGACTACATTAGGTGCGGAGCTTGTTGATGACAGCGCTGCACTTTGAAGAGCCGAAAGTCTCCTTTGTTGGATAATGCCACAACGTCATGAGTATGCAGCTTCGAATCCGCATATTGTCGTATCCTGCGAGCCGCCAAGCACTCTCCGTAAGGCCTTCTTTTATAGTACTTTATCATACCAAATTCACTTGGACGGCATGATATTAGGTCTCCCAGAAATTCCGTTTCCCCCCTTCCCATGATGGATTTCGCCGTACACCATCTAACCTCTCTCCTAAATCGCAGGTATATGGACACCGTCTGCAGTGTTTTGAATGGGTCCCCACCAACTAAAGCAAGATTCCTGCGACAGAATGGCAGGCTGAGAGACACGATTGACCAAGAAGCGTTACCTTTTATTCTCACGTTAGTCGTCTTCACGGAATCGTCTAATGTCGATCACACGCTGGCGATTTAACTGAGAGAGTAATTCAGCACTGCATGGGTTTGCGAGCTCAGCGGTGTGCATATGTTTGTTGCCAGGAGAAACGACACTTTTCCAGCCTTGTTGCCATAAATCCCTCTCGGGCTAGCGGCTCCTCTTATGGACTCTCAACTCCGTTCGTTAATTTTTGTCGTCGATTGAACTGGGCCTCCCTTTGGCTAACTTTTCCAAGTGTAGAGTGAGATTCCATGACTCCCAAAAGGCGACCACCACCAGTCGGACGTCAAGCGTTGCGGTGTTAATGTTAGCGAAGGAAATGAGTGGCCGGTAATCATCGACCACACATTACACGCCGACAGTTTTAACACGTGATGCTGGTGATCTTCCAGAGCCTCGGCGACCGTTAGGTCTAGAATTAAGCGCCGTCTCGGTTGGGCTCGGGCTTTAGCAGTGGAGGCTGGGGCCGATGCTGTCCAGCCCCGTGTACACGTCATCGCATTCCTCTTTTGCCTCGCCTTCTTTCAACCCGCAACACTAATCACGCGCTCGGAAAAGCAGCAGACTCCGGACAGCGCATTAATCTGTGTTTGCCTTGTGGACACACACACACACACGTAAACATTGGCGCATTCATATCGTCCCAAGTCCTGCTAACGGCTAAGTTTAAGCGAACTTATGAGAAGGTTCTTTTGACGGTCTTCGCCTTGCTGCGAACAAGCAGAATGCCGTTTCAGCCGAGCAAAGCTCATCCGGATTCGCTGTAGGGCCTTCATTTCCAAAAAGGTAACGAAGGCACTGACAATCGGCTAATTTATAAAGGCGTATACTCAGGCGCGGAGTGATTCGGAAGCGAAAACTAGCGTAAAACTATGAGAATGGGAACCTAAACGGCAAGGTGACTTCCGTACAAAATCCTGAGGAAATACCCGCACAACGCGGCCAAGCCCACACCCAAGTGAAGACCGCGGAGTGTTGGTTGGGCTTTTTTTCCCGGAGGTCTTTCCCACCATTGTTCCGCGACAGGAAATGCGGAATCAGCTGACCTTTTGAAGTGGAGAAGCACACGCCTTTATTGACGAGATGTCGTCCATCTATTCAGGCCTCTGCTTGCAGACTGCCTCAGGAGGGAAGCACGACCCTCCTCCCACTGTCTTTACTGGGTGTCTGTGTCTGCTGTCCGATCAGTCCACCCTCCTCGAGACGGATTGCCCGTTCCTCTAGCATTCGCGTCGCCCGCGTAAGTCTTGTGATGGTCGCCAAGTGCCTGCAATTGACCGGTCACATCGGTTTAAGACGAGTTCTGATTTGTGCCTCTGCCCAGTGTTTCAGTCGTGGCCTCGTGGGAGCGCGGGAGTGGAACCGAGGGGCGTCTCCTCCGGTGGCTCACCCATTTGAGGCCCGCCGTTTGCCGGCACCGATTGGATTACGGAAGGAGGGCGAGCTCCCGTTGAATTTTGTGGCTTGCAGGAGTAGTGTAGACCTGTGACAGGTAGACGGGAACTTGTCTTACTCTACCTCGATGTCATGTGTGTCTGGTGCCTCGCTATTTGAGGCCGTAGTTGTCGAGTAACTGTTGCTCGTCGGAGCAGGAAAGAACTTCTGTTTGCTTGTCTCTTGCGCTAACACCCTTTCACTCGTTTACTTGCCTCCTTCCCCTTTTCCTCTGTTGCATTCACTTGTGTCTCGGAGACCTTAAAACGCGAATTTGTCTTCTCCGCTCCTCGCCCCCCTCGACCCTCCCATTGTCGAAGTGTTTGATGACAAATCTCCACAACTAAAGTTGGCCGCACTTTTTCTTCCGCCCGCACAGTACTCCTGAAAAACTCTCAAGCTTCTCCAGTTTGCTTTGAATACGCGAAGAATTCCCCTGCAAAATGAATTTTAAACTCTTCTCCAAATTGGAAGAAGCCTGTCAGGCGTGCTGGCGATGGTTACGCCTTTTTTCTCAGGACGAAACCGCAGTTTGGAACCATTTCTGAAAAGGTGTTTGTCACCTCGCGCACTTTTTGTCAAACCCCAAAAGACCAGGTTTTTACTGAAATAACTCGACAATCACCTCATTCGTCAAAGATGTAGGTGTCTTCATAGGTCATGTGAGATTTTTTCAACCCACTGACTTGGAGCTGAATGATTATCGTGTGCCGAGAAATGAGCTGTCAAGTGGAAAACAGGAGGGGAACGATGCCACCCCTGCCTCGGAGGCTAGACATAACATTCTCTTTGGATCGGTGTATGGTGGCAGCTGAAGACAATTGTGCGGAGCTCCCAGGAGTAGCTTAATTGTGACTAACAGATCACGACTTGTTGGCCACTTCCCTATATTCTGACAGATGTCATTGCCGACGTCAATGTGTCGTGACGTAGGAACCGGGAAACACGAGGGTCGCCAGTTTTGCTGTCCGCTGGCGAACCAACTCCATTTCCCTTTCTTCGGAGGCTGCCTTCGAAACGCCGCCTCCCGCATTTTACCAGCATCTCCCGGGTTAATGGGTTGGACGCGTGGGTCACGGGGTGCCGTGAAGGCGTCCACTACACACAGAGGCACAAACAGGCGCGAGCGTGCTCCCGCGACTCGGCGACGTTGAGTCCTGTCCGAACCGGTCCGCGCAGCGGCACACAGCCAGGCTAACCTGCTGTTCTCTCGAGCCTCCGTAACGGCGTCGAGTGGATGCTCTTGAGAGCTCCTCGGGCCCCCGTGTCCACGAGGTTTGGGGCGGGCGTAGGACTAGCTTGGGCACTAAGTTCCCGAGATTGAGACGTTATTTTCTCACTCACTTGTTTCACCATTTATTCCTTTGTGCTCAGAATTTGGAAAAAAACTGGTTTCTTTATATACCCGTCGTCCCCATCTCGTGCGATTCGATGGCAGAAAATCTCTATTTCTCCTAGTTTCAAGCGAATGCATAAAAAGAGGGTTGTCGTCTCACGAAGTTGGCCAGAGGCTTGTGCAGGAATGTTGCGCTGCAGCACAATGCAAGAGAGGGAGGCACTGCATCGGCGGAGAGGTTGAACGTTGACCAGTGAATGATAAAACCATATTAGTACTGGGCCACAATTGCTCGTACGAAGGCGACTCCGTTTGCTTGGACATTTACTTTTCTCTCACTCTGCACGCGCCTCGGTGGCATGTGAATCTTGTTTAGTCAAGGGACTCCATCAGTGTGGTGTTGCCGAACTCTTGTGTTTTCCCCTCTAACTGTGCCCGTAACACACCACAGATTGTTTGGATGAAAAGGCCGACAAGTGCGCATCTCGACCGATTTTCGTCGAGTCTCTCGCCTCTGCGTGACGTGCATTCGCCCGCGATGTCTGGACGCGCGGACGGTCCTCCGCTTGCTTTTGAATAGTGTATTGCCTGTCTAGAGGACTCAAAGCCTTTTGCGTGCTGGTGTTAATGGGCGGTCAGAAAGGAAGAGATGATGGAGGACAACGGGGAGGCCGACCGAGCGAGGGGGCGGGGAAGCGACGTTGGTTGGGTCTTGTGCCAAAGAAACACCCCACTGACTGGTGTCCTCAGCATCATGCCTCTTGGCCAGTGGTGGAGGGATACAGCCGTACTTCGTCTGACAGGAAGTGCAGTTTCCTTCGTTATCCACAGAGCGGGGTCGCAATCGAACCAGCCGCTCAGACAGCAGTTGCTGGTAGATGTGATTGTCCCGGTTAGACCCCTTGGGTGCCACACTTCCCTCGGCTGCAGTGACGCCAACTGGGACAACTTATGGGCTTATGGATTTTCTTCCCCACCCCACCCCACCTCGCCGGAGATCGCCGTTGTGCGACAGGCTTGGGCTTTCAACCGAACCAAATCGCCCCAGTTTTCCCATGCGATTGTCGGGCCCATTAGTGCGTGTGTGTGCGTGAGTGAGCGCGCCTGTGCGGTTAGCCCGCTATTTGGACTTGGGATCACACATTTTCCCAAGGTATTTCTGGTTCCCTGAATACTGTGATTAACATGTGCCTGTGTGTGTGGACAAACACACTTTTTGCATGGGCGGCACGTGAAGCCGAGATGGGGTGTAGGGGGGCTGGCGGGAGGGCAGGATGGCGGATGGAGGATGGGTAAGGTAGAACTGCGATTCAGACTGTCCAGCCAGTCACATACACATTCATAAATACCCACACAGGCAGGCACATTCCCTGAGGGAGAGGGACACAGATGCGTGGGAATTTTTCCACCTGGCGGAAACATCCCCGCATTTGGTCGACTAATAGACGCTAAACCGCAGACTCGGCGGTGGTCGGGCGCGTGAGTGAAAGTGGCACGAAAGGCCTACCAGGTAGCAACCTTAGAGTGTGACGGGCATCCCTCGGTTATCGGGAAATACAAACAACCCGCCGGCATACACACACTCCCCATTTCTTTTGCCTACTCTCATCCTCCCAGTCGCCAAGCGCCTGTGTGTTTCGTTCCTCGGCTTTCCAAACTTGCTCTCTTCCAAACCCACCTACTTTAAATGGCTTCGCTGCATTAATGAGGCGCTTTGCGTTGAAAAGGTGGGTCGTCTGCCTCATGGTGTTTTGATCCCATTATTTTTGCTGCATTTCCGCGAAATACATTATTTCAGGAATTTTAAAGGAAGCTGGCGCCCATAAACATTCATTTCGGGTGTCGCCCCTAGCCCTCGACTCCACTCTTATGGAAGTTTTGAAAGTGCTTCCATTCCTTCCTTCGTTTGTCGTGCAAGTGGTAACGTAAAATGACGTTCACTCTCACTTCGTATTTGCTCATTACACACTAAACAGAGTGAATTTGACTTCAGAGGTGGCTTTTAATTGGGAATTCCACGACATCCACTTTTGGTAATCCCGTCTTCCTTCTCACAAGACCGCCACCTATCATATTGAGGAGATAAGTGTTTGAGTATTTGCCATGAGAGGTACATTAAATGACTCTGGTCCGTGGCCCGCACCCATTGGATTTGCTTGATAGCCGGCGCAGAATCAGACGAAAGGATGCGTCAGGGGTTGCCGATTTATTATGATCGTTTTCTGTCAGTTAGAGGATCTTGTTTTTTGACCGCTGCCATTGCAGTATGTCGCTATCGAGACTGGGACGATTTTAAACAATCTCCATCGTCCATCTCGCAAGACCACCAAGTTAGAGTTACGTTCGAGGTACCTAGCAGTCGCTGTGTGCAAGTCCCCATCTTCGGCTGTAGACTCGTTCCGCTCTTCTCTGCATTAATCACTTGCCGTTTCGGGTTTGTCTGCATTCGGAACTGGAAAGCAACCTTAAGGAAGACTTTTCGGCTCTCCGGGTGGAGCAAAATGGTGGCGATAAGCGCCGCCACTTATTATTAGGGGTGCGGTAAGGTGTGTGTGTGTGTGTGTGTGGATGGAGTCGGCTATTCGTGGGGACACACTTGTGCCAGCCGAGGGACCCGTGTACTCTCCCACGCACATCTGAGTCAGCCGACGGTTTTCCCACGCTGAGTGCGCTGGCGCATCGCACACGCGCGCAGGCCCAAATACGCCCCGTGGCCGTGCGAAATTTTGCGCGCCCGCACTCCCACTTATAAATCGCAGCAAATAACAAAGTGGCACCACTCCGACCGCAAAATTCCCACGGCGTCGTGTATGTGGCCTGTTCTCGCAGCCCCTCGACCAATGGGACACGGTGCAGGCGTTTAGCGCGTGTGCTGCGCCGCCGGCCGCTCGCACGACTCGTCCGCGGAAAAATCGATGTGCCACGTCCGTGAGTGCGCGCGTGCGCGCGCAGGCCCGTCTCCCCTGCTCCGACCACCCGGGCCGCGGCCTCGGCCTCGACGCAGAGCTGCACTCAGACGCCACCTAGCCCCGCAAATGGGCGGCCAGTGTGCCGCCTGCGTCTACCCGCTCTTCGTGTGCGTTTCAGATCTGCTCTCGTTCGACGACACCAACACGGCGGGGGACAATGGGGGTCCGATGGTGTCTACCCGCAGTTCTCCCTCGACCTCGTCCACGACGTCGCCCCCGAATGCGCCTCAATTAGCGCCAAGGTTCCCTCCATCTGCGACCACTGCCAACGCCAACGCGGCTGCCGTTTTGGCGGCAGCGGCGGTGGCCGCCAGTCGTTACAGTCCAACGGCGTCTGCAGCCACTCCAAGTAGCCTCCAAGATGCCGCGGCAGTGTTCTCAGCAGCCTACGCGGCGACATCCTCTGCAGAATTCAATCCGAACGTGGCGTCACCAACGGCAGTGGCCATGGCTGCTGCTGCAGCGGCTGCAGCGGTTGCCGCCTACCCTTCCGACTCGGGCTCTAAAATGATAAATGTTTCCCTCGCCTATCTTTCCTCCCCCTCCAATGAACAATGGTCATCAGCAACAGCACCACTCACCACCGTCGCCTCAACCGACGGGGGGGAGCAGTGTCGAGGAGGTCAATAAACCTGACTTTCCCAATGCCTCAGGCTTCCTGGAGGCCTTCGCAAGGTCTGCTGGCGGTGCGGCGGGAGGGTGGCGCGGACACCAAACCCTCAGACCCGAACGTTTGAACTTTCCTTCGACTGAGGCTCTGCTCGAGTGCTATCGAGCCCAACTACCGTAAGCCCTTGTCGTCTCATGAAATGTCACTATCTCATTCCGTGAATTTCATTTCATCGCAGTGGCTGGCACCGGGGTCTCGATGGCACCGGGGTCTCGATGGCACCGGGGTCTCGATGCCAAAAATGGTCCATTTTCCCCTCGATGACCAAACGAATCGTTCCGTCACTAGCTTCAGCAGCTCCCTTTCGAAACTAGATTTCTACCGATTTTCTGTCATCATTTTGAAGTGACTCTTCGCTTTTGAGTCGTCACGCTGGAAAATCAGGGCCGCGTTCCACGCGTTTGTTCCCAGAGGTGCCACATGTTGGGCAATCGAGAATTTCTCAAATTTCGCCATCGCCCAAACTCCATGTGAAGTAATTTAATTTTCACTTGCAAATTACAGTAGCATATCAACCTTTGTTGGCGAAGAAGGACTTGTAGTTCGATCTTAAGACACTCATTTCGAAAAATTTTCGTTCTCTAATGTCCACACATTTTTACTTTTCTGCAATAAGTAGAATATTTTGTTTTCGATGTTGCCAGCGCATCTTTTGGCGGATACGTTTTAAGATCATTTCCATGATGATGAGTTGAGAAGGGTGGTAATTAAATAAAAAGTCTTACATATTCCTTGGTTGCATTGAACAGTAGCTCCTTTAGTGTGTCTTGTCTAAATCCTCCTCGCCCTTGGTCACAACCCTTCTTTGCCACTATCGTCCTTGCTCCCTTCTGAAGTGAAACACAAGCCTCCGTTAATTGCGCCACTGACTGTGTTGCCGGCACCCACATCAGGATCCTATGGGAAGTGCGGAGCAGCTGTGCGCACTACGTGATATTCAGGCGTTTCTCGAATCCGTTGACGAGAGGAACTTCTTTTGGGAGGTTATCTTATCGTGAGAACGCAAACTTTTCATCTTCCAAGTGCCATGAGAATGTTCCCACGCATGGCAATTCCGCAAGATCTGATGGTTACCAAAGCAGCCCCTGCAACCAATTGGCAATTGGTTTTGCATGTTCATTAGCTTCATCTGGTCGTGATCAGACAATGGGCTGACTGCATAGTCTCGTTACAGCATCTTCCACTCGAAAAGGCATTCGAAACCGCCCTGCACACTCAGTCATACGAGGCTGACGATACCGCATGCGTGTTGAATATGATTAGTCCTAAGACAACGAAATCGTGCGGTCCTGGCGTTGGCGTTGACAGCTAATCAATCAATCAATCAATCGCCCATTCGTTCCTTGAATCTTCCATTCGTCCGCCCATCCATATTCTTTAACAGGAACATGGGGGACTCCCGACGCCCTGGCAACTGCTAAAGAGCAAACCTTGAGAGTGTGTGAAAAGAATATCCCTATTAGCCTTGCTGAACGGTTCGGAATTGGACGCCTCTCACTTTCCATGCTGGGAATTTCCCACCTCAGGAAGCTATTTCCTTCACCTAGTTTGGGGCCTCTTCGGAGTCCTTAACAACTAACTGGTCCTATATGAAGTCGTTGTCTTTCCGTCCCGAGAAACTACTTCTCAAGGGGGTCATCTTTCAGGACAACTCATTGCGCACATTAATACCTTCCTCTTTAGCTGCTGCTAAATCGTCATGCGATTCAACTCTAGTGATAGGTGCCTCGTCGCTGTGCCATTAAGAAGATTTTATGGCTCTAAACGCAGTGGATGGTTGGGCTGAGTGAGGCTTGCGTTGGCGTTGGCGTTGGCGGTGGCGGTGGCGATGGCGATGGCGGAAGGGGTTCGCAAACCACGCGCGCGCGTGTGCGCACCGCCGCTGTGCTCACGGCGCTCGTGCGCACACTCCGCGCAGGCGCTCAAAAACCCACCAATCCCGCCTGGCTGCGCAGCACACACACTAATTTAGTTAAGAAGAGAACTCGGTAGATGGACGCACAACTTTCTTCGACTAGCGCCGCCATGACAGGATCTATTCTCCCGATGGAGTCGTCTGGCGCCACGTCGTCCACCTCGACGCCAGGATCGCATGGCGTCGCGACGGCACCCAATCTCCTCCCCTCTCCCGCCATTTCTTATAACTCTCATCAGCCAGTTCCGTCAGCAGATGAGTGCTACAACTGTCTCCCAACCTCCTTCCCCTCGTCCACCAGCTATCCATCCGCTTACCACTTGTTCGATAACCGGCACTACGACAACCCTGCTTACTGGACCGAACAGACCGCCGTTGACACTGTCTGGTACACCTCCCACTGTAATCCAGAGAGCCAACTTTCATCTAGTTGCTACAGTGCCCCGCCGACGTATGCCGACTTGAGTCCCGTTGAGACCTTCCTTTTTTGGAAGTGGGAAAAGTGGGCGCAAGACTGAGAGTTATCGTGAATCTGAGGATTTTTGTGCGGGCGCGCAGGGCGACTTGGTACACTTGCAGTCGGTGGCGCAAACAAGTGAGACCTGGTAAGTTAGGCGTTTCCCTACTTGTGAAGGCGGTCGCTGGTTTTGCTTTCCGGCGTGCAAATTTTCGATGTCCTGGCCAAGCTTGTCAGGAATAGAAGGATCCTCGACCCGGTCGGTAAATGAGTCCTTTTATATTGAACAGATGAGCGGCTGTCAAGTTTGGCAAAGAACTGGAATGCGTCCCCTACATGACCAGTATCTCACTCTGTGTGCTAAAGCGGGTCCATTCCTTCTAGGCACTCGAACCTGACGACTGACCCCACGTCAAAAGCGGCTCCCGACAGCACTGGGATCACATTCGTGTCCTCGCCCTTCAAGACATCATCGACGACACCATCGACCACCACATTCTCCGGTTTCCCTCCGCCTTTTCCTCAATCACCAAACCATCCTTCTCACTTCCCGCCGACCACAGTGAACCCTCCTCCCAACCCATTCTTTTCGCCATTTCATGCAACGACAACAACAAGCGCAAACGATTTTTATCGAGCCTCTGCTCTGTTCAACGCGGCCACTGGAGGAGGTTGTGAGGAGAGGGGGGGCGTTAACTCCAACACCTACTATCATCCACCTAAGCAGGTTGGCGGCGGAGACCATTACTCCGGCATGAATGCTCCAGCTTCTTCGGCCTCCAGTTACCAACGTTCTCTAGGGGGCTTCACGCCCTCCGCCGGCTGTGTTGGCGCCACCGGAGGCGGTGCTGGTGGCGAGAAGGGGGTGCTCGAGGCGCCCGGGGGTCTAGGCGCTGGACTGGGTGGCGGCGGGGGTGCAGGCGACGGTGCCATCGGCGTTGTTTCCCGTGAAATGATGCGATCATACCTGAAGAATCGACGAGACCAGGTCCTTATTGTGCTTCATGCCAAAGTGGCGCAAAAATCCTACGGGACAGAGAAAAGGTACTTTATTTGCATTATGTAATTTCAGGCCGCTGAAAGGTGCTACTCAGTAAGCGAAAGTTGAGCGCCCTGCTTCATTTGACACGTATTCATTCTGTGCTGTTACCTTGGCCATTTGATGAGGCGTCAACGCACATTGTTGCCATACAGTTGCTCGTCTAACCTCGTGGTTTTGGAGACATGGATGAGCTGAATCCCTCTGAGGGGACGTGAAACCTGCTGTTAAATGCGGGGACCGTAGGAGGCGGGGGGAGGGAGCGATAGTCCGCATTTGAAAAGTTAGATTGAAGTGAAAGTAAAATTACCCGATTCCTCCGCCCTTTAGGTTCTTCTGCCCCCCGCCGTGTATCTACCTACGAGGTGACGGCTGGGACACCGGGCCGAGTGTGAGCAGTCCAAGCAAACTTCTCGGCTCCTCTTCCGACCCCGCTTTCCAGAGGTCCTTCCTTCCGTGGGAAACTGATAACGAATTCAGCACTGGCAAGTCGAACGCAGAAAAGGCCCAAGTAAATTACCCTTACCGTCCTGTCATCGGTGAATGCCTGGCTGGGGGAATGGGGCAATTGTGCAGCGCTGGAAAGTTGTTCACTTTCCTCGATGTGACGTTACGTATTCACTGCTTAGCGACGGTCTACCTCAACTACTTTGAGGCGTAGAGGGAAGTGGTGCATGAAGTGAGTCGCCGGTACTCAGTTGGGAAAAAATCGACATCGGCTTCCATTGCAGTAATGGGATTGGATGGACTCGAGGTTGGCGAGGGAGCGCTGAAGGACCGCTGCCCACAGAGCCTCCCTCGGCCCTCGGCCCCTCCTCGCAGGGGAGAAGGTGTGTCATTCGGTTGAAATCGCTCGGAATTTCGTGTCTGTCTTGCTTGCTTGATGAGAACGAAGGTGCCTCAGCGCTGCGGGCTGGCGTCTCAGCCAACATCCCGTGATGTCCGAGGGCAATTTCCGTGACTAGAAGTGTGCGTATTTGGCATTTCCAGAATATACTTTGTAGACTTTTAGGGACCCCGAGCGCTGCGCAGTTCCACTGTAGGTGTTTGTGTGTGAAGTGGGTGCACTCTTAAAGAAGTTCGCCTGACGTAGATTTATCACACTTCGGCCGTTTGCTTGCACAAGCAATGCAACTCAGCGCTTGCTTCTCATCGTCGTGTATGTTTTTATTCCTCAGGTGTGTGTGCGTGTGTGCGTACGTACGTACGAATGAGTGAATGAATGGCAGTTTAGATGGCAGCGGTCGTTAGTCACTGGTCTTGGCGTCGTGGTGCGGGTCATTGAATCGCCTAAACTGCGGCAACTGCTGCGAAGTTAATTTCCAGTAGTCGCGTTTGGCTGTCTTCGGAGGAGAAGATTCGTGCATCTGGCAAGACGATTTCAGACGTCAACTGAAGAGCCGTGTTAAATGACAATGGGAGAGAAGCTTCCCTGCTCACCTTGAGTGCAGGACAGGGCAGCGTCGTTTGACTCACTGGATGGCATTCAGGCAGCGTAGCAGACTCACACGTATTTCAGAGGCAGGCGCCGAGATGTGTTTCTCGAGACAGGCTCCTGGTCCCCACTTTGCTCATACACTTCTTTTCTTTGGCACTAGGTTGTGGCCTATATGGGAATCGGGGGAACCTCGACGGAGAAGGACATGGTTCGGCTGAATCTGGAGCCCGGAAAAGACTACTCAGCTGCGAAGACACTCTTCATCTCCGATTCAGATAAGCGCAAACACTTCATGCTGACGGTCAAGATGTTCTACTCCAACGGGAAAGATCTGGGCCAGTTCAATTCGCGGCGCATCAAGGTAATATCGAAGCCCAGCAAGAAGAAGCAGTCTCTGAAGAATACAGATCGTAAGTGTAACTTTATGCAGCTGGACTTCACAATCGCTATCAAACTCCTTGGTCGTTGCAGTGTTTTCGCGACTCCCATTGAAGGAGTGCGACGAACAACTTCGTCGGACAAAGTGAAGAGACTGTTTGGTCGGAGGTTTTTAAATCTACAACTTCATCGTCTATGTCGCGAGATGCGAAGATGGAGGCGTTCTCGCCTCTAGCGATTGTCGCTACGACCTCTTATCTTTTTGGCACCTGCTTTCGATCACACCTGGGTTTTATGCGATTCCCCGAATTTTATGGTCTTAAGGAAGGAATTTCCTTTGAGTTCGCGTCAGGTCACGGCCTCCGGCTTTAGTCCACCGCAGCTCGGAGACTGCAGTGTTCTCCGTTTCAGTGGTGCTGCATTAGGTGTGCATAATATTGTGTTCGGGGGCTTCTCACTCAGCGCCTTAGTCGTGGGTGTAAACATTGCAACGACAGGACCTCTGTTGTCGGAGCGACTGGTGGGAACGGTCATAGGGAAGCGGTCAGCGCTTCTGTTACCTTAAGCTCGCCGCACCTTTCACCGGTTGTTCGGTTGTTGGATGACCGTAGTTCGCTTGTCCGGCTTAACTCCACATTGTGAAGGTCTCCGCCTGTTTAAAATGGTAGGTCCGGGATCACGGCCAGTGTGGTTTCGGTTTTTCATCCACTGAAACAATGGAAGCTTTGTATTGTTTAGTATGCATCGCCTCCGGCACCAAGATCGCCCTCTTCAACCGCCTACGGTCCCAGACAGTGAGTACGCGCTACCTCCACGTAGACGCGGGCAGTTTCCACGCCAGTTCTAGCCGATGGGGCGCCTTCACCATCCATCTCCTTTCCGACGATGAGTCGGAGGCTGAAGAATTCAACGTGCGCGACGGTTACATACACTACGGGCACACGGTGAAACTCGTCTGCTCGGAAACCGGAATGGCTCTGCCTCGTCTAGTGGGTTCCTTATTGCACCTCCAAATTTTCTGTCCATATACTCCCACAGTGTGGTCACTCTACTCCACCCCACCAGCACTTTACCGCGCAACCACTTAGGCTGAGCGGCTTTAACTAATCGCATCATAGAAATTAGTTTGTACTCCCCTTAGGCACACAATTCTTGACTTTCCTCGTCGCGTGGAGAACCGAGAAACAAGGAAGTGCCCGAGTAGCGATTTATGTGGTGATAGACAAATAGAGCTCCTATTTGGCGATACTCTCCCCCGATTGGGCCTTATTCCCTTTCCATTCGCAGATTGTTAGAAAGGTTGACAAGACAGTTGTGATGCTTGATGCTGACGACCCGGTGAGCCAATTGCACAAGTGTGCCTTCTATCTGAAGGACACGGACAGGATGTATCTTTGCTTGTCGCAGGACAAGATCATTCAACATCAAGCTGTACGTTGCGACGACAACCCACATCGGGAGACGATTAACGACTCCGCGGCCTGGACTATAATTAGCACTGACAGGGCGGAGTACCGGTGGTTTGAGCTCTCCAGCTTGCGCGACGACCCCAGCGTCTCCAAGGCCCTTGTCGCGCAGATTCCGCCACCCTCCAAATACCCTGTCACCCCCGTCCCCATTGTCACTAGCATCCGCACCAATGGCGGTGGCGACGTTGCGATGGTCGAGGTCTCCGGCGAGAATTTTGGAGCTAACCACCAGGTCTGGTTCGGCGATGTACCAGCCCAGACATTCTATCGGTGCCAAGAACTTCTCCTCTGTCCCGTCCCCGACATCTCCGAATTCCATCCCGAATGGACCTACATTCAGTATGAACTTGAGGTGGGAGTAAAAACATGCACGTATTTTGGTCCAAGAAAATCAGTGCATGGTAATTTTTCAATTTAAGCCCAAACTGACCACGAGTTTTATCCACTACCACTTCTCATGTGGACCCCGCTTCAAGGCTGTTTGTGCGCTGAGACATGATGGCGTCACTAGCGCCAGTTTATGAGAACGATTTTTAACCTGAGAACATTCACTTTGACTTGCACATGGAGGCCCCGCTATACGTCGACGTTATGGACAACAAGAGCGCTTTTTTCAAGGATCTAAATGGGTTTATGGTCGCGAGTACAATCATGGCGGGACCCAGCCACGTTGAGACGTTCTTTCTTTTGTCTACCCCTTGCCGGAGTACGCTACACGCTTGTCACTCTTTACCGCGAAGCCCTTGGACGTGATGGTGCGCGTGAAGTGGATAAAAAATTAAGTTACCAGTGGGAAACGCCTACACGGGGGGATGCTTTACGTATTTGGTTTGGCTTAACTTGATCCCTCTGACCCCGGGAAAGTGTCTCTGAGGCTAGTCACCTTTTCGAGTTTGGATTGACCTTACACCCAGACTTACCCTCGCATTTTGCCGACAGTCGATAATATTGCCAAATTTCAGGTTCCCATCAGTATTGCTAGGAACGATGGGGTTATCTACGCCACGGGTTCCACATTCACCTATCAGCCAGAGCTGGGACCTCGGCAACACTGCCAATCGGCAATAGAGTTGATGCGAGCGGCCGCGTTTGTAGCCGCAGCCGCCGCCTCAATGGGACAGGTGATGCACCCAACGGGAACGGGGCTGGTGCCGGGACAACGCCAGCAGCAGCAGCATCACCGTCCTCCGCTCGAATACTCGGTGGGTGAGGGAGGTCCCGGCTCGGGTGGCGCGTCCTCTTCCGACCCCTCCTACCCCACCTTCTCGGAGACCCTTCCTGCAACTTCACACAGCAGCAACAGATCCTGTGGAACGGCGATGGACGAGGGTTCAGCTCCGATTGTCCCCACGCCGTCCATGAGCGAGCCTCCACAGTGAAAGTTGCCTCTACGTTGCCTTCTCCATTTTCTTTTCCTTCTCCCTCTTCTTATTGTTCTGCTACTACTACTACTACTTCATTTCCCCCTCCCCATCGTTATTACTCAGCATCTTTTTGACAATCACCCACGCACTCTCTCCTTGGCCCAATCGCTCACACCGCTTTTCGGCCCCACTGGAGTATTTCACTGAAAGACAGTTGAACTAACCACCACTTGTAAATATACAAATCACTCACTTGTCCTTCGAACACGCAGCACTGTGGTTTTATTTATTTCCCCCCGGTTAAGCAGCAGAACCACCATCAAAAAGCAGCAGGGATGGTGCCAATGATGACAGTAGTGGCATGGACAAAGAAGTTACCCTATCCCGTCCAACTCTACGTTTATAAATGCCTCACCACCTTTATGGCCCATGCCTTATGCCCCTTTGAGAATATAACTCGATTGGTGGAGAAGGAGGAATTTAGAGGACCTATTGAGTGGTTTGGGGTCGATTTCCTATCTCGACAGCCTTCGTCTCCCACGAGTCACCTCACGATACTCACTCGAGGGGCAAATTGAGTCCAAAAAAGGTGGATTCTGTCAAGGACTGATCTAGACCCGAGATTTCCGGACAACATGAGAGCGGAAGCGCGAATATTTGAGCCGCCGAGCATCCTGAGCCTCGGACGACGCATCATCTCGCAAAATACACGCCGTCAGGACGATCACCTCTCTCGCGTCTCTGCGATCATAGCAGTTTTCGGTCTCGTGCTGAGACGCCTGGGCCCACTTCTGGCTGCGATGCACTCCACGGGGCTGGGCATCGGGGTCGAGTTGCTGCAGCGGCTGCCATTCATTAGAAGCGGCGTTAATGCACTCATCCTGTGAATGCCAAATATCGTCTGCTAAGTGCTCAGTTCACTTAATACGTAGTGGAATGGTATCAGGTGGACATGGAACTGTTTCGTGGAATATGGGGAAGAAGGTGGTTAGCATTACCCCGTTTGTCGATGACTTCAAGTCGTGGCTCCCACGAGGGAAAAAGAACCAGGAAAAATTTTGCGATTGAAATGGGATGCTTTGGCTCCTCATGAATGATCTGGGAGGGAACCGCCTTCTCTCCACTCGTGAGTCGCGGTAGCATTCACTGCGAGCCTTGCTTTATGCCCGGGTGCGCGTGGGGGAGGGGCAGCCTTCCCTCCGAAATCCTCTGTTCTGCCCGCATATTCTCTTCAAAGGGATCGGCTCATCAGCGATGGCTCCTCAGGTTTATCACTGAGGCGTCTACGGTTTGCTTAGGTTGTAAGGCACAGATAGACCAACGCCGGAGCGACTAAGCTCGAAGGCGGTGAGCATTTTGCCGATTCTGTGACTCTTCGCGCGAACATGGCGATGGGTCGGGCTGTGGTGCATTAATAACCGACATTCTTGACTGTCTTCTAACCTTAATTTCGCCAGTCTCAAAGGAACGTCCTTGCGGCTCTGACGCGAAATTGGCCGAGCCCTTGTTGCATTGGGTCTGTTTGCATTGCGGTTGACGCGTTGAAGAGGAGTAAAATGGAGACCCGAAGGCTGCAGGTGAAAGGGAGCTCTTCCAATCGAACTCCGAGGACGCACTCGTATTAATTAATTAATTTCGCAACCGCTTGTCAATACTGAAAGTGAATGGAGGGAGGATTAGGAGAATGGAGAGGGATAAGAGGGAATAGGAGCAGAACGCACACCTCGGCTCTGCCGCTGACGGCCCAGCGTGACACAAACTATGGGAATCTGATATCTTGCTCGAATGAGTGCGTTACGGTGAGCGGAGGAGAACAGCGATTGGACTTCCCGGTTCTCGCGGCCTCGCCGCACCGGTGCGCCGTTAGCAGTGCGCCAAGAGGAGAGAGGCAGAGAGGGGGCGAGCTAGCGGAGACGCTCGACAACAGCATACGCTTTCAGTGGAGACGGAGGTGGACAGCACCACGCCGGCCACACCTTGTGCTAGTGCTTATTTGCATATTATGGCGGTAGTGCCCACTCAGCCGCGACAACTGCCCCCATCGCGGTTGCACTAAGATTGGTCAGCCCGACGATATCCGAGGCATATGCAAATGAATTAGAGGTTGTATGCCAGTGTGACGAGAATATCACCAGTGGAAATCTCTCTTCTGCAGCTGAAAGTCTTCCTCCCTTCCAGCCCCGTGCCTATCGGTTCGTTCTCTTGCTTCCTTATCATCATCTCGCATCCCTGACCCACAACGGCAGGCCTTCTGGCTTCTCATTGAGGAACTAATTTTTAGCCAAATCTCGCAGCTGTGTCCCTTTATGTTAGAACGTCACGTAAGTTACCATCCCCTTACTCGGGACGTGGAAAATGTCTCTGGCCCGCATGCAGACGGGCCGAGGTGAGGCCCCCGATCTGGCGGAAGACAATGGTCAGTACACTACCTCAGCCGTTCCACTAGTCGCCACAGGGTAAATAAACGTCTTAGCGGTACTTCGACTCGAGGCTGCCCATCCGGGCGGGGCGGAGGAGCGAGTACGCCCCATATGTAACCCATGGACGTGGACACATGGAACTCTGGTTGCATCCATGAAAACTGTTAACTCAGAGGGGGCGCACTTTTTGCTCATTTGCGAAATCACCCAACAGCAATGCTTTTTCGGTAGGTGCACGAAGACTATAACAGCCGAAAGCCGGTCGTACTCACTCACAACTCTCACGTCGAAGATATTTATCGGTGGACAGGAGGGGCCTCGAAGAAGTTTTGCTTGCCAAGTAGTTCTAGAGGAGAGCTTGCATTAGCAGAGGACAATGTTCTTCAACGCGGTCTTGGAGCGACGATCTCAGGAGGGCTTGGGACTCGCCATCAAGCGCGGTCGCCCGGGTGAGTGGGTCTCCAACGGAGCCCTCGTCGCAGACATCCTCTCCACTGGTCCGGCCTATGGAAAACTGCGGTTAGTACTATAGGTTTTTCTTCTCGGAGATGCACCCACGGGCAGGAGTAAATTGGTTGTCGGTGATTAGAAGGAAGGCCATCCGTCAGCTAGCATGAAACTCCCATCCGCCGACCTAGGTGAATGCGTAGACCTGTGTTGGTAGAATACTTTTGAGCCCGAGTGGGTTGTGGTCGCGCTGGGCGTAGCAGAGGTCGTCGAAGTCGTCAATCACAGATGGATGAACGAAGAAAGGTGGGCCACTGAGAATCGTGCCCAGTCGTGCCCATTTTTCTAGGCAGATATTTTGCTTCTCGAGGCAATGAAAATAGCCATTTGGGAGGCAGAGGTCGCAGAAATGAAACTTTTGCAAAGTATTAAATAAAAAGACCCCAGACGCTCCTTACTACTTGCCACTTCTCTAGGCCGGGAGACGTAATAATGTCAGTGAATGGGGTCTCGTTGGAGTCCAAATCTCACTCAGAAATGCTAGACCTGCTTCGCCGCGCGGAGGGGATGGTGACTCTACTTGTTTACCGCCAGGAGGAGATGGAAGTGTCGGAGGATGCTCAACGAGCTCAGGCAGTTGCCACCTCGGCTTCGTGCCAGTCCCTTTTCCTACCCGATGGGCTCTCGGCCAGTCCACAGGCGAGGCAAGCCAATTTTCGCTATATGCACAGTTTCTAGCGCATTGACAGTATTCCCAAGGGGAAAGTGTAATGCTTACAGATCTGAGTGGAGTCTCACGAGACCTGTCTCTGCCTTCAATGCAAGGCAGCAGTCGAGGCTGATGGGGTGATCGTCATTAAGGCAGAGGTGAGGATTCGGGTTTATTGCAACATACACGCGTGTGTATGTTAAAATTCACGTAAGGAGCTCCCTAGGATTTTCGGTTCTTTGTCGCACGCCGGCAAATTACACCGACTCAATAGAGGAAGACAGGGGTATTTGTGGATAGCGGTTCGGTGCGCGACGCAATTTGCAGAAGTACTGCGACTTCAGCAGGGCCCTTTAGAGCCCTGACATCTAGGCGCCTTGTGCCTTCGTGCGTAGTGCTCCTAAAACCTCAATGTCAGACTGCTCCTCTCCTGCCCTCCCCCTCCGAAGCGTGGGCGACGCGACGCGACGCACCTACAGCATGCCGGGATTCGTCAGTCCTCGGGCGCCACCTGTCCACACATCGTCCCTGCCGCAGCTGTCCGCCCGATCGGAGGATCAGCTGGCCCCCTTCTCCCGCGAACATCGTCAGGCCAGTCTTCTCAAAATCAATCTGGCCAAACAGAATCCGCAGGAAGGTAAACGCACACACACTTTATGCCTCCGCTTCAACCAATGGTATTTAAACTTGCGTATAACCGTCATATTGTTAGTCTACAGCAATCCCTTGTACTGGGCCGCCGGTCTACTCCTTTTTGCCTAATGAGCGAGAGGAATAAGCCGGAATGTGGGCACCATGTTAGCTTGTCTGCCTGTCTCTTGACATTCAAGTGAACTAGTCGTTGAGCCGAAGAAACCACGATGTTGGGGTGTTTCAACGGGGGCTGTGAAATCTCGGTGGTGCCCCACCAGTTGAGAGATCTTGGTGGAGCACACATAGGATAGCTGAGGCACGTGATTACCTTCTGCATTCCCACAGGGATTGCTGGTTCGAAGAAGACTTGCCTCGTGTCCACCGTTAGAGATGCGAGTGGGTTAAAATCCTCTTCACGTAGATTCGACGATACGTTTCCCACAGTCGTAAACTAAACTACTTCTGGCTGCAAACTTCACTACAGTTGGGCTCTCAGAATAATCTAATTTGTGAGGTTTGGTAGATGAGAATACACGACGCTAAACAGATGGAAGAGATAAAAAGTGACTTTACATACGTGAACAGTTCCCCGTGTCAGTGCGCAGTGGTCCTGTCTTACCCTACTTCAGTTCACAAACAGACCTCACCAGTGGTCAAAATCATTTTTCCTTCAGGACTGGGTGTGGAACTCTCGGGTCAGTTGGTGATAACCTCGGTAACCCCCGGCGGGAAGGCGGATCATGCTGGAATCCGGGTGGGGGACAGAGTTGTCAACCTCAACGGGATAGATGCGGCCCACCTGAGCCTCATAGATGCAGCCTACCTGATGCGGAGGGAGCAATCGGACGTCACGCTGATGCGGGTGGAACATGAGATGGAGGAGGAGGCGGCGAACGAGGGAGAGAATGCTCGCTTGCCCTCCGCTGCTTCCAGACTGTGTTCTTGCGAGGCTCTTCCTCAATGTCGATGTCCCTACTGTATAACACAAGGTACACATTCTCACACTGCAGGGTCCCAGTTACCAGGTGGTGCACGAAGTCTTGAGCACACTCAGGCTTGCTTGGCTGCACACGGTGGTTCGAAATAAGTAAACGACCTTAGAGCAAATGAGTTTGAACAGGTGAGATAGTCATATTTAATAAAATTTTGCCTTTTACTGATGGCTACGAATGGGGGTCCGCAGCACACGCTTCAGTGCAGTGTCCTGTTGCCGATTTAATGAACGATCGGTGGGCACAAAATTCCCAAAAAGGCGGCTACTAAAGGCAATATAGACGCTTGCAAAACTTTCGCCCTTCATCCTGAGGGGCCAGGACAACACCGCGTTTTGTGCTACCGTGTTAGGTGTAGGAAGGAATGTTCTTCGACGCGAACAATAGAGGAAAACAGGCAAGTTCATTCGTTTCTTGTGGCTTATGTGGCAGGTGGGATTGGTACCCGTAAGTGAAAGTTCACCAAATCCCTTCTAAAAGACACTAATCGCCCTAATATGTTTAATAAGGTGCCGAAGCCTCCTCATGATATGCTTCGTTTATGCGATGAAGGGGAGCTGATGTGGGTTCCGCTAGATCAGTCCTCGCAGTGCCGACACACGCAACCGACTGACAAAACTGGCTTGTACGCGCTGCGACAGCTGGGATATGGGGGGATGAGGCCTAACCTGAGGCCGTTCTCTGCTAGAGCCGCTGCACATTGCCACCCATCCCATGGAGTACTCGCCGGTTCTGTGCAGACCCGTCTGCCAGGGCCATGAAGGAGACAGACCCAGTGCCTTGGTCCGCGTTCCTCAGCTATGTAGATGCCATGTCCAGCCGCAGTGTTGCGCGGTCCGGCCTGAGGTGACAAGAGACAAGAAGAACTCGCCCCCCTTCTTTAACAGCGGTGACGAGTCAGGGCAAGACGGAGACTCACTACGGTTGGTGAATATTTGGCGTCACTCAGTGATGGGGACGGGCATTCGAATAATCGGTGGCAACGCCGTGGGCATCTTCGTCTCCGAGGTGAACTCCCAATCGCCTGCCGCTGAGACCAATGTCAGACCCGGAGACGAAATCATCTCCGTACGTTTCTTGAGCCTGTTCACCCACAACTAAGTGGCAAAAATGACTCTTCTGCGCATAATCATGTGTGCCATTTTATGTAGGAAAAATGTGGACAACTTATGCGCTTAAAATGAGCAAACAAAACAGTCGTCTAAATTGGCTCAACACGGAGAGTGCCGAGTACTAGTCTTGTCCCGTGTCTATGGAATCAGCACACATCCACACGTCCGGTTGGCTCAAAGAACACACTTCGGGTGGCAGTAAATTCAGAGTCATGTGAACGATTGACTGTATCAGCAACCAACACTCTCACCGCCCTGCCAGCACCTCCGGCTAAGGAATTTGTTCACCTCTTGCAAGTGCCCGACGGGAGAGACGTCCTCTGGGTGTTCAGGGATGCCTGTCCGATAAAGCTAATAAGAGCGGCGGTGAAGAGACCAAGACATTAACGGTCACCTCGACCTGCTTTGCTTATACGCCTTTGACCCGAAGTTAGTGGATCGAGACTTCCAACTCTTCGCGCGTTCCCATTTGATGAGTAGTCGGAATGGCTTAGAGGAATTTGTCTTTTACGGGGTCTCAGACAATCGCCTCGTTGGGAAACGGTTGTGCTACTCACCATGTCGATAAACTCGATGTTCTGGAGCTGAGGTGAGACGACTAGGGTCCGGCCACGTGAGGATGCGAGACAGGGCAGTGGGGAGCACCGTAGATGCCTCCGCTTGCCGGATAAAACTGCGTTAAGCGGTGAAACAATCGGGTAGAGTCGGTTGCCCCAGCTCCAGGTGTCACATGCTTTGCTTAAGGAACCTCAGTAGGGACATTCATCAATCCATCTGCCTTTTCTCAGAAGTGGCAGTCTGCACCAAAGGCGGTGATGCAATAGAGATCGTAGAACTCAGTCCGCCTATTTGCTCGTGCAGATAAATGGAGAGCCGGTGAAGTCAATGACTAAGTCAGAAGCGGCTTTAAGGATCCTCAAGTCGGAGAAGGTGTTACGGTTGGAAGTGAGACAAAACCTCGACAAATACGAGGCTTTCATGAACGACAAGCTTGGTCCTGGCGATGACTTTTACGTGAGGGCGGCATTTAATTACGTTCCGAGCGTTGTGGATGGAAACAGTTCGCGTCTAATTGACCCACTGGTGCCCATTCCGGCTCTGCCAATTGCCCATGGCGACATCTTCAACGTCACGGATAGCCTGGTCGCTGGCTCCTTCGCCTCGTGGTTGGTAAGGGATTTCGGTTCCATCTAAAGCAAAGTTCAAGCCGCCCCTTTTCCCACCACTTTTCTGCTTTCAGGCAAGCAAAGTGTCCCCAAACATATCGGGTTTGGGGAGTATTCCAAGCATCGAGAAGGCCAGTCAGCTCCTGAAAAAACAAAGCCCTACATTGGTGGGTCCCCTTCTTTGTAAAAATGCCAAGATCCCCTTCCCTAGAGCCCTGCAGCCCGTGAGTTCTTCTGTCCCGCCAGTGGCTTGTGCCTGGCTCGGCCGGCTTGCGAACTTATCGCCTCATTTCGTAATAAGGAAGGAAGGCGCATGGATGAATAGCCTTCTTAAGCGAAAACAGGCGGAGGTAGAGCGACCACAGTATCCCCGATGACACTCTGGGTTGCAAGTTAGATTGCGGCGGAATGGCATTTGGGCATTTTTTTTCCGCATGAGGGGTGGTGATTTGGGTTAAGTAATACTTCAACTTCACGTGTCTCAGAAATGCCTGATTAATGGCAGGTTCTTGAAGGGACATTTCTTGAATTAGTGATTGCCAGTGATCCCGCTTCGTCTGTCCTCCTCCTCCACCTCAACAGACTCCATGAAGCCTAGTTTGGGAGTAGTTTAACGTCATCTCTGTTCGAGAGCATTGTGGAATTTAACGGTTGTCCTCAAATAATGTTTAGCCACATGCCCTTCTGCAGCTGTCTCGGGAAGAACTGAGGCCGTACCTGCGCGTGAGCCAGTTGGACTGCTACCCTTACCCACGGCCCATTATTATCTACGGTCCGCTCGCAGACAAGGCGATGCGCTGGTTGATAGAAGACGTCTCAACTATGGTTGACGGCGACGGAGAGCCGCGGTTCGAGGCGCCTCCGATATCGGGATCACCGACACGGCCGGGCGACGCCTGGGCCCCACCTCCCTGCCCCGCGAGTCCCGGCGCCATTCGCCTCAGTGCCATCCAGGTGGCGTGGGCTTTCAGCCGCCCCCCTCGCTCTTTATAAATTGCAATCACAGGTTGTTGCCGTCCATCACCTCAACGCCTTAGTTAGATTTATTCTTCTTGTACCTGACGCATACCCAAGGTGGGATCGAGCTTGACCCGGTGTCAGCAGCCCTCGGTGGGCGTATTTTCTGGCGCTGCTCCTACTTGAAGGACAGTGGGGGACTTGAGTGAGGGCTTAAGTGGATTACATCCGACGGTGACGTTGTGAGGTCCACCGAAGCTGCGACAGACTAAATCACATCCACACGGTGGCGAAACGGTCGAGACAAATCGGATTGTGCTGTCCCACGTGCTCTGCTCTTCCTGCGTCCAACGAAGGGCCTTTTTTGTCGCTCAACTTACACGAGCTTCCTGGGCGAGTTCTCTTATACGCCCGTCTAGGCTGGCATCTATGCCGCATGCAAACGCTCGCTGAGCCATCAAACCCACCAAAGTCATGTCCTTACGCTACCTTTGTACGAGGTTGCGCGAAAGCCACTTTTCCGAAGGGAGTATGAGTGGAAGAGGATAAAAAGCGTCTAACCCCTTTCAGAAGAAATACGAGAGGCAGGAGAGGTCCTAACAATGCTGTTTGATATGCTTGAATTTGGTAGATGCTGATGGAGAGAGGGAAGCACGCGGTCCTGAACCTGCGACCCTCAGCAATCGAGGTCCTCCTGGACAATGGCATTACCCCCATTGTTCTCTTAGTGACGGCCACTAGTGTACAACAGATACGGGCAGCCCTGGAGGTTTACAGAGCCAAGTGCCAGCAGGGCATAAAGGAGCTGAGCCGACGATTGTGGACGGAGGTGGCCGGTCTGCGTCAAAGCATCCCCCATCTCATCACCGACACCGTCCCCCTTCTCAACTCACCCATGCAAGCGCACTTCGACGAGGCCGAGTGGATGCACAACCTCGTCTCCATTATCAGGCATCATCAAAGTCAACCGGTGCGCCTTTCCTTATCGCCCTTAACGGTTTCGCCGAAGTGCTGAAGTGTACGCATAAACAGAAGTCTTCTCACGGGTCATCCAATTTAGACAATTTCATGAAAGGCGCCATTGACAAGAATGAAGAAGGAGGGGAATTAAGAAGTTGTTTTGTCCATATCAGATCGTTCTCAATGATATGAAAGCGATCCTCATTCTCTTAGGCCAATTACTTCCCTGGTTTCGGGGGGAATAATTTTAAGACGTCAACAAAATGTCTACACCCATCCCCAATTCAGTTGCGACTCATACTTTCCAACCTCGAAAGTATCTCGACTCACCCCAGTGGTTAAAGGGAAGCCAAATTATGCGGTGGAATAATTTACACAGAAGGCGACGGGGGGAGAGCGCGATCAGACGCGAGGTTGAGGCCCCCCGGCACACACGAAATGCCACATCACCAGCTATAACCACCTTGTCTGGAAACAAAACTTTATTTAAGGTGTGGGTCGCGGAGGACTCTGTGGCCTTCTGCAAGGCGAATGAAAAGGTCACCACTCCGAAAGCGTCGCCTGGTGAGCCGTCCAGACCCACAGTCGAAGAATCGTCTTCGGATAGAAGTGAAAAAGGTAAAATTTGGAGAAATTTTCAGAAATCACGGCGCATGATAGTCTATGACCAATATAGACAACCGTGAAGTGGGCATAGGAGGTACTGATGGGGCAGGCAAGGAATGGAGGGAACTACTAGAAACACCATGGGCTATTAAAGAAGGCTAACAAAGCTATGGTTGGGTTGGGAGGCCTGACCAAGGGGGCTCTTCTCCCCAAAAGTCTGCGCTTTTCACAATTGTTTTGTACTCACGAGAAGTCTTTTGCTTTGATACACACGGTAGCGTAGCCAGTTAACTACTCCGCATTTAACAGTGCCGTCGCATAAGCCCCCACTTGCTTCTGCGAACCGTCGCATCTGAATGAATGAACCGCCTTGTCCCTGGCCGTCCGTGAGCCAATCGTTGGTCTGGCTGAGCCGATGGGCGCATTTTCCTTTCATTTGATTTTTAAATACTCCACTGAAGGGGTGGCAATCACGCGGTGCCATGCATGTGGGGAGACAGCGGAGAAGAGCAGACTGCCACTCCTGCCTGCCACAGGACTCCGCTCATCCCACAGTGCTCAGAAACAATCGGCACACACACACACACAGTGTGTATCTGGCAGTTGGCGTTCACTTCTAAAGGAACCCTGCTGTGCCACGGGGGAATTCTCCACGAGCAATATCACAAAATATGCACGTAGTTGTTTTTGGTGAAATTTGCAAAAAGAAGTTCGAGAACCTCTTGGTTGTCCCAATGTAGAGAGGACAATTTCCCCTGACTCCCACAACTCCCATTCTCCCAAGCGCCGCGAACAGTGTCGTGACGTGTCGGTGTCTGTGTGTATATCTTTGAAATGGCCTCATTCTGTCACTCACTTCGTCCTAGATGTGAGAGATGAGGTGAATCTTGACTCCAACGGGGGCTACCACGGGGACAGCTCATCTTTCGGTAAGAGCTCCGACGAATGGGGCATGCCAAATCGCCTGGAATTGATGGAGGATAGGACCGGAGTCAGATTCCCAAGGATTGCAGCTCCGCAAAGTGGGAATGAGCTACGCCGGGTCAGGATCCAGTCGCCGAGGTGAAGTAGAATATAATAACTACTAACACCCACAGCAGTATGAAAACAGGCTAAAAATGTTTCCCTTCTTTTCATAAATTCTTATCCATGCGGAAGTGGAGCCCAGAAGGGCCTACTCTTCCAACTATCGGGCGACAGGCCCGTAAACGAGAGAATCAAGAAGCGAAAAGGGGGATAAATGCGAGACAGAGCTCGGCGCTTGGCTAGCAGTAAGAGAAATAGTTAGATACTCCCGTGGAGTAGATCCGAGGCGGTCTTCAGTGTGCTAGAAAACAAATGGGTGTTTGTACAGAACACCCAGTTGTGAAAAAATCCTCATCTCTACATCTTTGCAGGGTGTAGGGATTCCTGTCGCAGGATCAACTTCCACTTACAGTTGTGGCCCTGTCGCCCAAAACTACACCCAAGTTGAGGGAAGAGTTGGTGCAAAGCGAGAAAACGCCCTCGTGCGCACAGAGGACAGTGGTGGGCGAAATAACAAGACCTAGGGTATTCCCGGCACGCCGAGATGCTGTAGCGACCATAATGACTATTATCGCGAAAAAAGTCACAAATGGGCGAATTTCCACTAAAGTTAGCGGTTGACGCGATGTTGTTGTTTGTTGACCGAAGTTTTTCCAGACCTGATAGCAGAGGAAGCCGGACGGAGTCGCCGAGAGTGCAGGAGACATGCATCGACACGGTCTCGCCGCGCGTGGGCGACTCGGGAGAGGCGGTCCATGAGAGACAGGCAGCTTCGCTGTCAGGACGACGCCATCGCTCGCTCTCATGGCGCAACGCGCCCTGTGGTCTTATCTCTGAGCCGCAGTCTGTTGTGGCCGAGGCTATCGGCGAATTCGCTTCGGAGGTAGGCGGTCGACTCCAAATACCACAACACGGTGTTGAACTCTCCATCCCTCCTGGCGCTATTCCCGACTACGGCGATGGAGGAAAGCAGGAAATCTACCTCCGGGTATGTCTCCACACCAATCCGCCCTTCAGCCCCGGTGTAGGTGATACGAGCACATGAAGCACTGCTTTCGCGGGTCCTAACTGCATGGGAACTGTCCCCCCCCTCCCCCGCAGCCACCTGATGTGTTCACGTGGTAGTTGTGAAGAGACCACCCTCCCTTAGCCTTTTGATCATGGCATGTCAGTGCTCTCCATTCCCGTCTTTTAAAGAAGCGGAGTAGTGTAATAAGAAGGCATTGCCAGTATCAGTCTGGTGGGAGAAAACAGGTCTGGACGACGGTATTCAAGTAAGATAGTTGTGACAGAGGAGGACTGAAACGTCCAAAGAGAGGGAGGACTTGGTTAGTCCAATGGATTTCACCTAAGCACTATGGGTGCCTTCGTCTTTTCCCTAAAATACTGCTACTCCCCCTGCACGGAATATCGGGAGGGGAAAACCCTCGTTTTAGAAATCCTCAGAGAGTTGAAATTAAATCGTGCGCGATGTCTTGCCAAGATGACCACACGATGATTGCACACGGTCCAATAATGTGTCTTCCGTTATAATTGAGTGTGGCTGAAAGTGTGTTGGCGAGAGGCAACAAGAAGTGGCCAAACACGATCTCTTCTGCAGGTCTACGAAGGCGAACATCACGGCGAGGACACTCGGCCAGGAGAAATAAGAAAGCCGCACATGGTCAGCCCTTTGGTAATGTGTGGCCCACGGGGATTGCGTTTCCAGAAGCCTGTTACCTTGACGATGCCCCGCTTTCACACGCACCATTCGCGTGGGGACGATGGAGGAGGGCCGGCGGAGGGCACACGATCGTCGTCACCGTCGTCGTCATGGAGCCTACGTGTAATGCATGCCGCGACGCAGTCCGACTGCGTGACCTCGGCCTCGGAGGCGGAGACACGTCAACATGCGCTCCGCCATTGGCGCACTGTTCCTTCACCACCTGCCGCTGGGGCGACACTGCCGCCGTCGAGCGTGGGGGCCACGGTAACAACGTCGACTGTGACGACGGTGGCTGCGGTGCTGACAGCCTCTAGACCACAAAGCGGGACAGAGAGTGACAGTAGTGGGGCCGCGATCGCCTGCCAAGTCGCCGACTCGTTTATCTCCCTCCTTATCGACCACTTCTGACACTCTTCTGACAACAGTGCCTTTGCTGAATGGCAATCACTTAAAGCCAAAGACGGCGATTTTTGCGCAAATGAGCAGGTCGAGGGAGCGGAGCGCGGCCATCTCGGCAGACCCGCATAGTGAGAGTCTTGATTGGGAGCAGCCGAAGGCCCAGGGCGTTGATTCTCGAGAGCTCAATACGAGATATTATGGAGTTGTGGGTAGTGATGTTTTTAGTGCCTTGTTTCATGCTTCGATGCTATCTCGAAGGATGCGCTCAGCGCGGCAACTCTCCTCAAAATGGCGACTAAAAGAAACAGGCGAACGTTCAGTGAGGTGATTGTTAGGCCCAACCCTGGATGTCCCTCTGCGGCAAGAGCCAAGGATGAGAGAGTGAGTCCCGCCTGCTCTCAGTAGTCCGGCAGCTGTTAATACACGCAATGAGGGCAATTTGGGTAGGAATTGGCAACGGACTGACTTTTCGTTGGTTCGACAGAATGACGGAGCCGCAGTTTGTCAGAAGGGGCGGCCGCGTACTCCTACACCCGCGGGCCGTTCCCCGCCTCGGGGAGGTGGGCCACTATCCTTTCGCCTGGCCGCTTCGTTTCACACCGAACACGAGATAGGAGTGTAAGGGACGGGTGGTCGGTTGATGACGGCCTCAACGCCGAGGACACACTATGAGCCGCCACGTAGTCACGCCGGCGAACCGCTCTTGGCGTCGCCCATCAACGTCCACTTGGGTGAATTGGCCAAACTCTCAGCACCATAGAATGGCAGAATAGTGGTTCCACTCAGAGCATTAGGCAGTTCAAGATGCGAGGAGAGGCAGTAGAAGGGCTGTCTGTACACATTCTTCGAGCCGACGCCGAGGTCAGAGTGGGAAGGTGGCGATGTCGCCTGCCCTTATCTCTCTTTGGTTGAAAGTCCGCAGCACGTACGACGTGTAATAGCAGCTCAGACTCGCTCGGTACTCATTGAGTCGAAAAGGACCCAACGGCCGTATAGCCGCTCTCGTTAGCAGTGCTTCGTACTAATTTTTAAGGGGAAATGTGGTTAAAGGTGAAAGACTTTCCTGTCCTGGTGACGAATTAACATTCAGCGCGGTCGCCACCGCCCGGACGGAGCCTGGCAGTGGACTGAAGTGGAAAAAGTGGAGGACCACCGCATGACAATTCCTTCAGGGTGCGGTGGTAGGAAGGAGTTCTGGGTTTTTTTTTCGATCTCAGTGGATGAATACAAGGTTGATTATTCACGGTATCGTTCACGCCGAATCACGGGACTTTCCACAGCTTTTGGCGAACTATGTGGCGAGACCGGACCTTCGGAAATAGCCGAACACTCCTCAAGAGGTAGCACCTCCTCCACTCCCCCACTGGCCGAAAGTATAAGGACGAGAACGCCTCCACGAGCTCAAACTCCCGGCCGTTGGCGTCACCTCGCAAGTGTAAATGCCGCACCACATGAATGCAACCATCTTACCAGCCGTGTGTGAAAACTCCTTCTTTTGATGACTGAAACGCCCAGGCACGAACAGGGCGAAAAGTCGGACCAGGCGTTGTCCGGTCCGACGAGAAGGAATTTGTTAGACGAAGCAGCGTTATTTACAACACAACAAGAAGGGTCAAGTCATCGTATTTTGACATCTCAGACGTCCTGTTTCCATGGGTCATTGAAGAGGTGCTGCAGACGCTCATCCTAAAGTACAAGAATACTTTGAAAGTAGGAATTCACCCATCGTGGATACGTTTAGGAGCCACCGAATTCAAGATAGGTTCGAGGAAGTTGAGTCTACGTTATGAACGCCACCCATTTTGAGTAAGGAGCCGAAGTCAGGAAAGGTTCGAGTTGCCGTTTGCAAAAATCCCCTACCCTCGTAACAGGAGTTAATCCCAACTCCAACCTGTCTTACCGCTCCGGCCTTCGAAGGGGAATGCCGGAGTGGGACCAGTGAGACACCTTCGATGCTCAAAAAGCGCATCTCGTCTGTTTAGGGTGAAGGCGGTCGGCGGCTGCAGAGCACAAACGAGTGTCGCAATCTGGGTAATTTGCTCTCCTTCTTCCCAGCCCATTGTAGATGAGTGGTTGTCGTAGCTATCGCGCTCGGAGTGAGCTGACGAAGTTCCGTGCTGCACGGGTAGCACCGAAGACATGCCCACCATGTAGAGATGGAGAAAATAGCACACTCGTCATAAAACCACGTGGACGACAATGAGGAGGGCTGCTGGGCGTCGGGGGAGGGACGCACCTCGAGTTGGCAGCGACGCGAGTAAGGCATGACGAGCGGGGGGGAGGACGGGTTCGCCCACTTCACGCAACCGCCACAAGTGGTGAGGGGCTCCCTTAGCGGTGGAGCCACGCGCCCGGTTGGGACGGCGGAGGCAACCAGGGGTTACTCGTGATGGTCATGGTGCCACGCACGACGTCCACGTGCGGCTGACTGACGTCTCCGTGCGCGTGCCGACGGCGCTATGCCACCTGTCTAAGTGATGCCTCACACCGACCAACCACTGCTTCTGAAGCGGTTGAGATAGGGCGAGACAAAGAGGGTCTGCATTGCCGTTTAACGGGGCAACACAATGGCACTCGAAATGAAGTCATAAGGCTGCGATACTGTGGAAAATCGCTTGGCATTTTACTGGTCCCACGATGGTGGAGAGGCAAGGGGGGTTCTTCGAACTGCGGAACTGCGCCAAGTAAGAAAGTCTCAAATAAAACCAACCTGTTGAAGGAAGAACTCGATTTCCTTAACTGCAGCATCGAGATTTTCATTGGTGACCACCTTGTTGAACAGCTCCTCATCAAGAGCTTGAGGGAGAAGAAGCGCTTAGCCCAGCGTATGTGGCGATGCATTTCAACCGTCGATTACTTACCGTACTGCATCTCGTGATGGGCTATCGCCAGTCTCTGCAAGATGTGCTCTTCGGACTCCACGGAATGAGTGCGCAGTCGCTTTTCCTGTAAACACGCCAAAAGCGCTATGAGGTGGGGAGCGAGGATGGGCACAGGGGGGCGCCGATGCAAACAAAAGGAGGAAGGATTACCGTATCCCAACCTTCAGACAAATCCTACCAGAATCGCATAATTCCTCGGACGGATGAACACACAGATGGGGTGGATACCCATCTTCTTTATTTGCTCCACACCCTGCGTGTCCAGCTCGAAAATGCACACCTTGCCCGCCTGAATCACCTTTTCCATTTGCGCTTTACTAAAAAAGAAGTACACGTTGTGCTGATCGTGTGGTCTTCCTCGTCCTCTTCCGCCACCTGGGCATACACCCTGTCCTGTCAAACTAGTTCCTCTCCTTGCCCACTTCTCTTTCTCCAAAACAGGGCGCCACGGAGGTTGAACTTCTCATTCTTTATTAAACCCCGCCGCGGGTACACTTTCTCTGAGGTAGAAACAGAAGTGTGACAGCACTGCTTGGAGCCTGCCTGTCTGAATTGAGTAGAAGGACTACTACAGTACTCGCGGTCCTAGGCGTCTTCGCCTGCCAACTTCTGTGGCCGCCACAAAGAGCTGCCATAAAGAAGTTGTGCCTGCGATTGGCTGCTGGCCAATGGTTCATAAATGGAGTGTGACTTTCTGGGGTGTAGATTTTAGGACCCTGCCTTCCGCATCCTCCCTCCAAAGACCTTTGGCCAACTGTCAGCTCAAGCAAACGCACCAATGAGGTTAACTCGTCGCAGTGACGAAATTCCATGCATTGCAATCAGTACTTTCTGCTGGCGCAATGCATTTCGCCCGCTGGAAAAGTCTGCACCCCACTGGGGTGACTGCGTTAGTGCCAGCGGAAGAATAGTCAAGCTCGGGGACATTTGGGTGCCTGGTAAACTTGGTGCATTCACACAGGGAGGCGTTTTACTCTCCTCTCCTGCAGACCACGGGCATCTACCGCTACTGGAGGAGTAAATGACTAGCTGCATCTTGAACTAGGCTGGAGGGGACTGGATGGTCTACTTTTTCTGCAACTGCACGATTGCAAGTCGGGGTTGGGGGAAGCGCGGCAGCGGGTGTGGTGAGACGTCGCCCACGTTGGTGCGCAGTAAGTCGTTCCCAGGCCTCAGGAGGCTATGCGAAGGGTGGGCGACCCGCCCTCTCCTGCCTGACACTATGCTCGACCCTTCCGCCTGATAAAATGCCCGTGAGTAGACGAATTTTAAGCCCCTTGATAACGCCACGCCTCCCGAAGGATCGCGAGGAAGATAAAACTACGTCTAATAGCGAATTACTGGGCTCTGACGACTGCCGAACAAAATTAAAGCATTATGGCTGCGTAATTATAGCATCGGCATGTCGTTTAGGCAGGAACAGCAATTAAGTGAACGATGAACAGACTCAGTGATTAATGAAAAATCAGGTTGTCTAAAAGTAGGCGGGAGGAGCTCATCGACTGCGACTGCGCGGCGCCTACGCGCAGTCCACGTACGAGTCTCTCGTGTCCGCCCGTGTACCACCGCCCCGGCGCCGAAGCACACGCCGAAGGGGGACGATGCTGCCTTTGGGCACCGAAACTTTGGCTGAACAGGCGCACTGTGACTGGCTCTAAACGAGCGGAGGCCGGTAGGAACGGCGCTTGCCGAGTGGGTACTCCCTGTGTCACCAAGGCAACGGGCGTGGTGACGCCCGAGTGACGTCGCAATGACAAATGCACCCGAGCCTCTTGGCGGGTAAGGCGCCCCCAAATGTCTCCACAAAGCACAACACCGCTTCGGTAAACTTACACGCTATTGATAAGATTTGTGCCTCCAAGGCTGGAGCACTTATTTGTCTTCTGCCACTCCACGCATTCAGCTTTCAACGCCCCACTGGCTGAGGTGGCAGGTCCTGTGCACTACCTGCTTCCCAGCGTAGACGCATAACCCGAAAACATGCCCACATCTCCGTTTCCCGCAGGCGCCACCTTCCACCGCCCACTCCGCGTCGTCTCGTGCCATCATAAATACTTAAAGTGCAGCAAAAATCCACCTTCTCACCTGGTTCCATAATAATTCCCCGAGAAGACAGCGTACTCCACAAATTCGTCCCGTTTTACGGCCTCTTGAAATTCCTCTTTAGTAATAAAAATATAGTCTGAAAGGTATAAAAGCCGAGTACTTTCTGGGACGAGGCTCACAGTGAGGAGTGATTTGACGAGCAGGGTGTGCGTCAGCACACAGCTAAATGACATCCTGGACAGGCGGGAGTCTCCTTTTTACCGTTAATGCCACACTAAAATTGGTAATGCGGTGCTGGGGACTGGCGCCCACGACGGACGAGGAGGACTTGCGGTCGGATGCCTCTCGAGGGGACTAAAAGGTTGGAGCTGAGACGGGCCGGAGAGTCCTCTCCTCTCCTCCGCTCCCTAACCCCCCGACGGTGGCAATTTCGCTTCGTACACCTAACTGCGCCTCGCTCCTACCTAACGCGGTCACCGTGATGCGGTGCACCGTCGACTAGCGTCTGCTTTAACGGTTCCACCACCTTTGACAATTACCCGACTCCTGAAATCCTTTTTCCCGGCTATATTGGCAGAGAGCATAGAACATACCTTTCCCGTCTATTTCATTGGGTCGTTTTTGTCGTGTTGTATCTAAAAAGAAGTTTAGGGAAGAGAGTAGCTTCTGTTACTACGCTGCTACTATGTTCAGCGTATTTTAGTGTCTCCAAAGCGTATTCAACAAGGAGACCGAATATTTCGTATTTGATGGCTTAAGGTGAGTTTCCCCTGTGGCAGATGAGGTGTCTTCTGTTAACTTCGTTTGTGCTCTCAAGAGGTAAATGGTAAATTCGACTTCTTAAGTGCACTTACGAGAGATGCTGACTCGAAATGTGTCCGGATTCCGCAGAAGAAGTCGTTCGATTATGCTACTTTTCCCCGATCCGGAGGGACCACAGATGACCAGAGGCACTGCTTTAGAGGCTGAGGACTCTGGATAATTAAACGTTAAATGAGCAAGTGATGGGCCTTAACAGCACGCGGGTATGAAGGTGGGAAGGTATAACATTTGCGGCCCAAAAGCGAGACAGCTCCGCCCTCCACCGACTTCCAGGACGTCCTTGCTGGCCCAATTCTACTGGGGTTACGCGTGCATCTCTTTCGGGGAGTGGAGACATGGGGCGGAGCTCAGCAATGGTGTGACAGCGAGGTCCCAAGCATGGCCCGCAGTCACTTACCAAGTATAGTTTCCCGACGAGGCGGTGATTCTTCACGGAAGAAGGGGGCTTTAGATGACATGCCGGCGGCGTGTTTGGGCGATGGTTCGTTGGAGGCGAGCATTCCTGTGACAACCTGGTTGAGCGCTGGCCGCGTCCGCTCAAAGGAGGTGGCCAATGAGCTTACAGACATTGGCAATCCGCTAGCCAATGGTGGATCAGAAATGAATACTTTCCTGAGGAAAGGTGTCGAAGTCCCTTTGCCTCCTGGATTATTAAAGCACCCTCTACTGTTTGCGTCTCCAGCTCGAAACTCGTGGCTAGCTGGCACAATTCAAGAAAATATTAACATTTTATGTGAGCCCGAACTTTTGATGAGCGATGGCGCATTCCTCATCACTCTCACTACTTCTTATCTACTATGAAATTTGTCAACTGCACACAACACTCATGCGCAGATAAGATTAGGGAGTAGTCAAGTTCGGTCGCCCCCTCCGCGTAGGCCGTCCAGGTCTCCAAATCGACGACACACTTCAATCTGGTCAGCACTCCGATAGGGCAAAGGCAAGGAATGCAGCCAGGTGAATTTGCCTCCTTTTTAATGGGTTGAGTGGGCGATTTCGCCACTTCATTGTGGAAATTCAAATCGTCGTCGGAAAGTAGTGGTGTTCGTCTGCCCGTGCCTCCGTTGTCATGAAGGGGCAAGGAAGTGGTGGGTCACTCGTGGTAAGGAGCCCTAGGATAGAAGGAGTTCGAGCCCTGATTCGGTTTCCCGTCGTGTTGCTGCAAAAGCTATTGTATTTGATGGCTCCATGTTAATCACATACCTTCCTGGCCGATTCGACTAAATGAATAATCCGTAGACCCATGCAAATCATACTGAAAGATGCTTTCCAATCGAGGAAAGGAGGCGTCTGTAAAAGTCGCCAGCGGTGACTTCTGATAAGTCTAACTAGCTCAATATCTCGTGCCGACGTCACTATCTGTTTATCATCTGTAATTCCCAGAGGAAGGCAAAAGGTCAGCCATAATCTGTTTCCTCACTCATCCACTCACACATCGCCTCGTGGAGGTGATAGTCTCCACCGTGAAATTCGGCGTTTTTGAAGTGGTCGCCGCACTCAAGCGGTGTATATGTGTTCACATCATTGAGCAAGTAGACTGGTCGAGAAAGTGCTCAACGAAGGCGTCTACGATAGTGAAGGCTGAGAGAACAACACATACGAGTTCGAATTTCCAGCCGCGTTAAAACATCCATTTGACACTTCAGTGCATCCTCCACCTACACGAAGGAGACAAGAATAAAAGGCGCAATTATTTCCTTCTAGGCGAGGGAGCACAAAGAGACAGGGATTACAGGCTTAACTTGCTGTTGCCATCGTCAAGTTGCTGCTGTGCTACGATTTTACCGCGGGGTGTCTGACGGCTAATCCTCTGAACGGCCGCCCAGACAGAGTAAATGCTCCGTCGTTCTTTCCGACTTCCGATGTCGCCGAGGCATTTACTGGATGAATTCAGGGCGTGTTTAGGCTGTCATCGCAGCCGATTCGGAGGAATGTCGACGCTCGCATGCCTGTTAGCCGGTGCCCTTCCTGCCAGTGGACACATCACTCGGCTTAAATGCCTTAATTGCACGGAGCGCAACGCATTTAACGGCACCAACCGGTAGGTGCAGCTGCCTATTAATATGAAATAATTCTGGCTTCATTTCTGTTCACCGGTGAGGACACACCTGAATGCCACACAGGCTATGTGGTCTCGCCGGGAGGGCCTCTCCTCCGCGGCCTGGTCATCTCCTCTGGTTTCTTTGATAGTTGAGAACAGAAGATTTTGAGTAGGCTCATTCAACTCTGCACGAGTTTTGTACCCATTTCGAACAGAATCAGGCTAACAGATGAATAACAGTCTGGCGTAAACTGCATTGAGGTAAGCAGTAAGGGAACACTGAGGTCAGGGCCAGTCCCTCCCTCTCGCCGCACTAACGGGCGGGTCAAAAGTTCGCTTGTGCTCAGACGGTGACCAACATCGAAAAAAACATTTGAAATTTTAATTCCCCCAGTTTGCGTCTAAATTACATAATTCCAGGCTTATCGAGGAGTGAAGCCAGCCAGGCAAGCATCCCCGGTCGATCAACAGGACGGCGCGCAAATGTGGAGAAGGAGTTGGTAAAGTACAATGGGCACCTGTAGCTTCCTCAGAAATCATAATTTCCTTATCGACAGGGAGTAAAGTAAGAGGGACTACACTGTTCGAAATGAGCAAAGGAGCCTACAATGTGCCATAGCCCGAACTCCAGACCACCTCGCATCGCTGGTACTCGACCGGTTTACGCACAGTTCATTCTGAATGTACACGAAAACACTTCCTCCGAAGAGTTATGAGCTGGGATAAACCTTTGCGAAGTGGTGGAGTTCCGCTTCGGATAGGTGAGATGAGATGAAAATCGGATGCGAGGACTTCTGACGACTGTGCATGCTCTGGGCGACGTTGACTGAGTTAGAGCATGCCTCATTCGCTTCCTCCTGGATCTTCACAGGCTTGATGGTGTAGGCTCCGGAAGAGCATCACTTTGCAGTGTATCTAAGTAGAACTCCTCAATACTGTCAGGTATTATGGAGGGCTCAAGCCCGGTAAAGGTTGTGATGTCCGGAGTCAGAGAGCGACAACGTGAAAAATAAAAGTAGGGGGGGGGGGTCGGACTGGCCGTGGGGAGAGAGAACGGAAATGCAAAGTCATAGGTGCCTTTGCATTAGCATTAACAACAAAGAAGAGAAATCTGCTATGGCGACTGTGAGTCAAAGTGCACAGTATTTAATTAGGTGGATTTGATAGATATGCTCTTTTTGTACTTTCTGTGCTTCGGCATGACCGAAAGATTACAACTGAGCAGAAGGTGTATAAATCTTTCTCGCGGCGGGAATGCATGACCTCAACTCAGCAGGTCGGCCATCACTGGCCATTCGATTCCCCTTTGGAACCCCAAGGTGAGAATTTCTCTAACAGTCGCTCTCATCCGTGGTTCAATGAGAAAGTGTCTTTCCTGGGGATACTACTACAAATAAGCGGAGTATCCAAGACGTCCAGCTACCTATGTCAATAAGACGCTATGTGAGATACACTATTAAACGCGTTGTGCTTGGTACTAATGTGACATTTGACAGATTTTTCAATTATAAAAAGGGTGTCTCGCCATTTCATCATGGAAAACGTGCCGTCATCTTTGCGAACAGGAACCCCGACTTCCTTTACAGATCGCAGGGAGTTGTGAACGAGGAATAATTTTTGAAACCATGGGAAACCCAGAACGTATGGAAAACAAAGGCTGATAGGTAAGAAGGCCAGCATGTTGAAAGTGATTAGAGTGAATCGGGTAATGAAAAAGTAAACGCAAAATTCGTGAGTTTTATGCAGGCGATTGTCAAGTTGAATTCTTCTAATCATAATTTTCTTTGCCGAAACAAAGTGCCTTGATTACTCGAAAGGGGACAACTGTGAAGACGAGTTAGATTTCAACGGAGACGGTTTAGCATTTAATTTAATAACAGAGCTTTAGAAGCCAGCATAGGAGTGAGGGACGTGTGTTCAGAGAGAAATGGAAACTCGATCAGATTAAGGTTTTCTCGTATGGGCAGTTTCAATGCGACAGACTCAAGGCCATGCATTAAACTAAAGCCGTAAATAGCGGACCTGAAATGCACCGTCGCCCCGGGGGCACGCCTCGGATGATGGCCCCCATTTGTAAGATAGCATTGACTGACGCAGAAAATAGTTTTGCGAAAATGAGCGTCTCAAAACAGTCCACAAGCTACAACACCATTCTTAGCTTCGACATCCATTATGCAACCCGTTTGGTATCCGATACCCCGAGTAACATTAAAAAACTTATGAAAAAGGGAATATTTTTGCCTCGTCCAAAGTAATCGAGGCAAGTGTCCCACTTTATTGATAAACAGTGGAATCATTCCAAAAATTTGAAGTGTCAAAAGCTGTCACCGGCGTGAGAACCATGCCTGAATTCATCTTTGTTAAAAGTTAAATAAATTGGAAAACCAGGCATGCAGAATCTTCTTTCATCAAACTTTACTAACGAATGCGCACCAAACTAGTTGATAGATGTAACTGGGAAACTAGCAATTATAATCGTTCCCCTATGTGACAATGACATTATAGACATTCCCACCTGAGCCTTAAAAAAGGAGGGCACGAAAACTCGGTGAGGCTTGTGCATCAGTGACATCCTATATCCGGCCTCGGTGAGACTCGTGACAGGGTGAGAAAAGCAAAATGGTTTGACCGTTTTGGAAGAGCTGACAAGTAAGCAAATCCGCTAATTTAAAGTCCCCGATTTTGACGGCTTTACACCCAAATCCCATTCTCGTACTTGTGACAAAAGTCATGGGTGAAATAAAAGTATATCCCAAGTTACAAAGAAAAAAAGACATTGTTTTGCTTTACAGGCAGACTAGTATCAACAGAGGGTAGCCCACTGCTTGACACTAGGACCACAAAGATACGGAGGTGAGCAGCAGCCCCTCGTGCCTCAAAAAACAGACTTGGTCACGGGTTTATAAACCGACCACCCTCAATTCTAATTATTGATAGGAAAGACGGACACCCGCACATGCCCAAAGGAGAGTCCTGGCGGAGGCAACACGCACTGCCGAAGTTGGGATAAATGGCACCAACTATCACCGCTTACGACCACCCAAAACATTATAAACCCTAATCCGTTGATACTACTAGTGTTTTTGGATAGGCAAAATATTATACAATATAACTGGAATCAAAAGGAAGGCGGGTCATCTAAGGTAGTCAAGTTGGGTGGTAGGGCAACGAGATATCACCAAGCGACATTCCGCAGACTAGAATCGCGGTGTCATGATAATGATAAAGCTTTACCAAGACAACATGGAAGATAACCATGCTGACGGAGGCAAATCATAGCCGACCCCACTCCACTCCACTCCCTTCCCTTCGCATTTGCTTACATTGCACCAGCCCACAAAAGCATGTGACGAAGAGGAATGGGGAAATTAGTAGATTAAGTCAGGAAACTAAGAGAGAGGATATCTGTTAGAAACAGACTGGTTACATCCTGGAGTGCTGCTGTAGCAAAAAGCGATAGCGGGCTCTGGCGAACATGTCTCGTTTACGTTGAGCCATTAAAGAGGAAGAAAAAGGTGAGATTTGTTGTTCCTCAACAGAGGTCTCATACTTTTCCTGCGTAACTGTATCCCCAATCTCCCAGGGCGGATGAACGGAAGTTGAGGAAACCGAGTTAACAGTCGATGACTGAAAGGAACACAGAAAATCATAAGTTAATTACACAAAATACACCAGTGAAATTCAGAAAACGCAGTTGCTGGTCTTGTTTGCGAATTTTAGAATTGGTTCCCGTGAATACACCAACAGTTCCTAAATACTCATTAGTCACAAGACTAGATCACACAATTGCTCATTTAAGTGACCAAAAAGAGAACTAAAGGTTAAGAAATGGATAGCTTCCAGTTTGCCCATCAAAAAGGGGCAACTAGAGAATAAAAAAACAGTAAGCGGACACCATTTATGCATACCAAGTGAGTCCCCCTCCGTAACACTTGCGCCTCTGCATCTCGTGCCTCCACATAAGAATCGCCAATAGTTGGGTTCTCTTGAGGAAGTTCTTCGCTGTGCAACCGACGTGCTATACCAACTGCACGTCCGGCAAGAATGTTATCCACCGTGACTTCAGGCACACCAGTTACCTCCAGGTCAGACAAAATCGAGTCTATCGGAATGGTGGGGAAGACCTCAGCGATCTGCCCTGCCTGCGCACGCATACTAGCGAGGTGACGTCGTTGAGATTCGTCATTAGAGGTTGCAGATGGGAAAGGGGAGAGTCTTGAAACAACTTCTTCCGATACAAGTTGTCGTTGATTTTGGTGCGGCAATTCACCCATCGATCGGTTTACTGGAATCTGTGCCACGTGTTGTTCAATCTAAAAGACGTAAATATTTCCCACTTTGGATACACATAGGGGTTTAAATGTGAGTAAAAACAACAGCTGTAATTAACTTCACCTATTGATATTTCAAGCAATAATATGATTTTAATAGGTCATGGGGAAGCTTGAGGGTCATACTACCGTGTATACAGTCGGCCAAGTAGAAGAGCAAAAGGTGGGAATCAATGATGGTATTACTGATTCGGAGGAGTTATACAGTTCCAGGGTATTAATAACTTTACCAAAAGTAAGAGGAATAAAGAGATCGAAAAACCAACCTCAGAGAATTCAATATCAACAGCAGGCAACCACGACATATAGCGCGAACCATCAAGGCGATAAAAACGACTACGGGTCGTTGATTGGATGACCTCACCTTGCTGGTACAGGTCGTTTACTGCAGCACTTGGAATCGGCTAGAGATAAAGTCGATGCAAATAAAAGCAGTGAAAAATTCCGATCAGAACACCAATGCTTCGCCTTATCGCCTTTTAGGTTAAATATGTGAACAAGAAAGTGATTAAAAAATGCATAGAGTGAAAACGCAGGTAACTCACATGATTCATTTCATCTGGAACTGGAGGCCTTAACTGTTGTGGATATCCATCGGAGCCAATAGTGACACGGATGCTTAGATCAAACAAAGGGCCAGTAACACGGGCAAAACCGCTTTGTCTCAAACGCACCAGCACATTACGTGCGGCCCGATTGTGCGTTGTTTGTTGAGGTGTATCGGCGTTTGTCCTATCAAAGAAGCTGAAAAGGTAGCGCATAACCGTTCCGAACACAGTAGACCGTTGAGTTCGGCGTTGCCGACGCGAGATTTGGGACAAAATACGACATCGACAAGTAGGACAACTGGGATCCTGTACAACCCACATCGTTAGACAAGTCTCGTGAAAACAGTGCCTGCAGGGCAGTCTTCGCCAAAACCACAGTGGTTCCCAACAAATTGGACAAGAGTCTGGTTGTGGAAATTGTTCTTCATTCTTAGTTTCCTCCATGTTAAGCAGCTAGGGGGGTTAAGCGGGTCTTAAGGCATTGAATTTATACTAATGAATAAGTATCAAACGACGCTCTAGAGCACGGAGATAGACATTACATATTTAGTCTTAAAGTAAAGATTATGATGCAATGATAGTAATAGAGGTAATAATATTTAAGTCCAAAACTTACGTTAACGGTATTGTATTCCAGTGGAAATTCTCGACGAACAACATTTAAGTGATTTCGATAAACAAGATGACGACGGATTCTACGAGCCAAACAAGCATAACTAATGAGTATTTGAACACAAATAATAGGACTTGTTAAAGACGCCATTCGAGTCCAAACCAGCATATGCACGTGATTGGAAAAGTGAAGAATGAGGACGACTACGTCAAACAACGTATTGACATTGTAGATCCAAACGGATTTGTCGAAGGGTAGAACACGGGGCGCCCACGTAATCCAACTCATTACAGTAACCATGTTTATGATCCCGATTCTGAGCAATAGAGCCAATACAAGAACCGAATTAGAAAATATAAATATGACGATATGGATAGTTTGATGGAAATCCGTGGGATTTTCGTGCATGTGAGCGAGCGTATTGGAGTCCTCAAGGATTTCTTTAGCATACGGCAAGTTCAATTCACCAAATATATCAGCTACCGGAGTCACATCTGACAGATAGTAAGAGAACTTGAGACCCATCAAAAGAAGTGACAAGACTCCACAAGTCAAAACAACAATCATTCCAACAAAGCGGACCCATTGCCGTAACTCAGCGTCTTTCCGGGCAATGAGTTGTTCACACCGAGATCGCGCCATTCGAGCAAAGCTGTACAGACAGCTAAGACATCCAAACCATAAAGTCCAACCTAGCAGGCTGCTCCACTTCTTAGCATTGATAATGCCAATCAAAAATACGGATCTAGATAAAACAAATTGGATCAACTTCTCACGAATGAAGTGCGGCTCTGAACCAACAAGGGCACCAAAGAAGAAAGACTGGAGGCCTTTTACAAAAGAAATAACAAGAAAAAATAGCATATTAAACGCTGCTACAACGATGAAGTTATCTTTCATGACACGCTCTAAGACGAAGACATCCTTTAAGATACTTCCGTTGGCCACTTTATGGAAACAGTAATGATTGTACCTCCACAAGGCTAAACAGGATAGCAGCAATGAGAATACCCCATAAATAATTAAACGCGATGCAGGGAGCTGTGAGCAAAGGACAATAGCCATTTCAGCATACACTTGTTGTAGGAAGACTGGCAAAATCAGACTTGATGGAGTAAAGGAACCTGTATAGGTCAATGACCATGAATTAATTCTCCACAGTTATGTGCGTTACGCGAAAAAATTAAAGCAGAATACGAAGATGTCGTCGCAACAGCTACCCAATCAGAAACCTGAATATATGCCGAAGATCAACGATTATTAATTGGATGACTTGGCGCCGGCGCCAGTGCAAATCAGTGTCCCAATATAGGGGCTATTTTTAAGTCCCCATGCCATAAAATTGTTGAATATAACCGGACAGAGATAAATGTGCAACTCAATCATAGAGTCCCAGTATGAACGAATTCCTAGGTGCGACAGTGATTATAGCACCTGGCCTTCCCACACGTCAAAATAAAGCGACAGAAAAAGAATTTGAAAAAAAAGGGTGTGGATAATGAGTTCAAAACTAATCTACAATTTTGTCCTCGTGTTACTCTAGAAAGGCAGGACTTTGTTCGAGTCAGGGGACGGTGAAATGACCAAATTTTTCAAAGAAATTAAAGGAGCCTCACCTATTGTAGACAAATATTTGCAACGAACACACTGATAAGAGGCATGCATAGGCCTCTTACGAATGCAACAAAGTAATAGAGTCTAGCTATTTAAGTTTTGGCTTCATCCGAAAGTGGAAAAGTGTGGTCGGAAATTCCAGAGGTCGAAATTGAAAGAAATTCATGACAACTAAGAAGAAATTAAAAACAATGGAACCGCACGTCTGCAGAGCAAATAAACTGCCTCTGACGTAGGAGGTTCAGGCAGTACAATTTCATAGTGCGACCTGGACAATTAGAATACAAAGGTACTAATCAATCTTTTTCGCTGGATCAAATCGTTTAAGGTGCAGAAAATAAGTGGTGGTTTGTATTTTCTTCAAATAACAGTCTGGTAGTGTGGTGACTGTTCAACAATTGCTGAAAATATGTTACTACATTAATATGTGCTCCTATTTGATTTCCACCTCATACTCATTGTCTTCATAAACAAGGCTGGCGACAATAATATGGTCGCTCGTAAAATAAATTGAATGTGGGTAAATAAATTTCCTGATGTACTGGAGTGGGTGAGTGACCTTCGACAGACGGCTAAATGCCCCACAGGAATTTATACCGCTGAAAACTCGGAGACTGAGGCGATTTGATAATCCGATAGCAATTATGGCAAGATATTATGGCACTAGGCGATGGCACCGAACTCATGCTTGTTGTTCATTACTTAAGGATCTTGAGATTTATTTCGTAAAAGTGATGCTACCTGTACGGTTACCGAGGAGAGCATGAGGCTTAGTAATAACAAACGGGTAACCTCCAGACCGAACAACTAAAAGACATCAGTCACGTCTTGTTTGGACACTTCGTTATTCTAGAATTTCAGGTACCATTCCTGTAGTATCAATGGAGAAATCAGTCTTAATGTTGCACCATCAACACCCCTATCACCACACAGCTTATTTTATAATTAACAAACAATCCAATCTAGCAATCAGAAGTTCGGAAGGAGTATTACGATTTCCATTGTCGGTCTTATTTGAGTGTGTATACCACTTCGCAGAAATCCTCTGCGCTAATACTGAAACATTCACGCCTCTGCTTATTATGCAATTACTGCAAGCTTACCACTGCCACATGCTTGGTACTACGCGAAACCTTAGTCAGCGGTGGGAAATGCGGGAAGGTGTAGCACTTCAAGCAGTAGTTGAGATCCACGGGTAACTGCATCCAGTTAAAATTTCCAACGGCCACAAACTGGTTCCTCACCGAGATAGTAATGGTCAAAGTATTGTTGCCGCATCATAAGATGTGTTAACTCTACTGTACGCGTGTGTGATGCTACTCATGATAGTGCGATTGGTGTGCGCCTCTATCGCCTCCTGATGGATCCCTTTCTCTTGGCGTTGACATGTATTTTGTGCATCTTGGCGTTCTATCTCGTGTTCCTGGAAGGTCGTATCTGGAGAGGTGAGCTCTGATGTCGCCTTCAAACACCTGTGATGGTTTTATTTAGCTTCCTCAATTGCGTATTGTAGTCACTGTTTTAAGCTTTTGCTGCTGCAATAGGTTCTT